>NQII01001109.1:365000-387696 GCA_002778355.1 Clitarchus hookeri | reverse complement strand
AGATATTGACAAGCTTGTGAAGAGGATGCAATACCAAACTTCCCATTAAATTCTCTCGAAAACTATTATTGTATTTTTAATGCAATTTCGAACTTCATTTATACTCAAACTGTATTTCAATTTACAAAAAAACTAAATTTATAATCGTGTACCTTATAAACGAAATGTTTTGTGTGAAATAAACAAATTTAAATTCAATATGTGTTTTTCTGCTTATATCACACCTTGTTCGTATGTTTATGGGTATGATAAACCATGCGGCCCCCAAGACGTAACACAAATCTGATGTGGCCCTTTAAGGTAGAAAGGTTGCTGACCCCTGCTCTAGACACTAGACGAAAAGCACATCTCCTGTCTTGGAGGTAGAGTTGGGACTATTTTTTGCCCCTTTCACACTGNCTCTAGACACTAGACGAAAAGCACATCTCCTGTCTTGGAGGTAGAGTTGGGACTATTTTTTGCCCCTTTCACACTGCGCATCAAGAGTGTGTTGAACCGACTTCTGTTTGTTTGGATTTGAACATTTAAATGCTGCAAATTATTTATCACATGTACATATTTTGGCATATTAGAATTTTAAACTGTTTCTATCTTCAGTTTTTTTTTAAATATAGAATTAAATTAACGAGGTTTTACTGTATAGTGGATTGTGCATGGGAAAAGACTTGAGAAAAGTCTTGTAACAGTGTGTTGCCAGGACTGCCACAGTATGAAGAGATGGACAGATTGTGATCATGTTTAAAGGGTACATAGATTACTTGGTTTATGGTGCATTGCATGTATGAAGTCTTTACTGTGGTACTTGCAGCTTTCCAATGCCATTTGATCATGAAGAAGTCTTGACTTTGTGTTGTGTTTAGTAATTTTTTAAATATAAATCTGTGTAATATTTATTTCAGTCCTTTAAATATTGAAACTTTTTACAGTACATAACATTTATTTTATGAAAGTGCTCAATTTCTTAGACTGTAAATTGTGGTAATTTTTTTAAACTAGAGACTGCTATAGAAAATTCTTAAGCAAGTGTAATAAAGGTTTAAGAAGTTGTTGGGTTGAATTGATTATTGTTTTTTCTTTGTTAAAGAATTTCAGCTGTCCAGGGTGTTTAATGGAGGGTTTGGTCATAACGAGCTCTTTGACTGAAAGAGGACTACACAAACAAGAAAAGAAGTCACTGCATAAAACTACTGCTGGAATTTTCCTTAATTTCCACCGGGATACTACTTCATTTGTAAACGCACACAAGTATTTGTGAGAATGAAGTTCAATGGCAAGAAGAGACTGGTGAACAGGTTTTTGAAAACTTCTTGGCACGAAGTATTGATCAACCATGAATTGTGGACAATGGGTTTGAGGTCCACCCTCGCAGAAAAACAAGAATAACTTAGTAGTATTCTTAGGTAAAGATAAATAAATAGTGTAGTTGTTAGTTTGAAAACAGAAGCTTCATATTCTTATCATATTATTATATACAATTATTATTACCTTATAACTAATGGGTATTTATTATAATAAGATTTAAAGATGATTATCCTCGATGAAGGAGTCAGAAGTAACCAGTTTTTGCTTAGCAGTTAAGTTATTGAGCATGGCTATTTAACAGTACTGTTTAAAGTTCTTGGTCTCCGTCAACATATAAATACATATGTTATTAAAGCAGTGATTCAAGCAGTTTCAGAGTTGACAGGAATTATGCACATAGGCAGACTTTTGTGTCTGTCACTAAAATAATTTTTTATTATCAATTTCATGAAAATGTGACCATAATGTTTATTTGTGGAAGTGTAGGTTGTGGTGTAGATAATTTATGGAAATCAGCTGAGCAAAGAAATGTCAATTTTGAAATTCTTCGAATTCACCCCCAGCTTGTGTTAACAGATTGTAGGTTTACTGCTCGAAAAAATCTACTTGGGCTGTGAATTAAAAAGTATATTGTGTAAACTTGTATAGGCCGTTTTTTGTCTTCTCGTTCGTCTGTTTGTTCGTACGTGCATATATAAAGTTGACGGAAGATCATTGTCGTCGAGGATAATGATAAAATTTACTATAGATGTCATTTTGTGTGTTGGTTGGTAGTGTCAGAAATTTTACTTCTGTATCTAGTTGAGATGAAAAATTGAATATAATTATTATTATAAATGTAGGATTTATTTTTATTGCCGAAAATTTGTGCTGTTGAGAGAATTCACTTGTCTTTCTCTTTTCTGGACTACCAATACTCGATACCTGCACATGCCTTTTACTCGAGGACAAGATTTTTGATGTTTAGAAGCTGGTGTGGGAGTTGCTTGTTGGAGACCAAGAACCACTAAGCAGTGAGACTACGTGCACAAGTATTAACTGTTTGAACCCCAATCCAATGTCCCTTTTAAATGTACTTCAATGATATAAAATAAGACGAAGTATGCTGTAATCCTTAATATTTATATCAAAGAAGTTAAAGTATTTGAGAGTAATCAGTAATATAATATTTCTACCACAGTTTTAGTGAATATTACTCAACCAACGTACCAACATGTAGCGACATAAACTTAACATGAGACATGTACGGTAGTTAGTTTGTAGACGATTGCTCATGTGTACAGAAGGGAAGTGTAAGACCTTCTAAAATACCATTAGAATAACGGTTTCAACAAAATTAACCATCAGTAATAAATCCTTTTATTATTTGTACTGTTTGATTTTCAGGGCATTTGAATTTTGCCACAGTTTCCTCTTCATTCGAAAGTGCTCTGGTTTTATTTCTTCTCTCTTTTTTTAAAAAAAAATGCTGGACGAAAATCTGTGGTTATCGGAGTTTTAATTCGGTTTTATTCTGTGATACATAATAAGATTGGTTTTGCTTTATAATGTGTCTTTAAGTTTCCAGTCTAGGCACTGAAGGTGAGCTATCAAAGACGTTAGTGTTCGTGTTGTGAGTCATGTTTGTGATATTGTCCACTTCTGGTATTTATAACATCAATTTTATTGTTGAAGTAGACAAGATCTTTGTTTTCTATGTCAGTTGTACGCTAGGCTGTTTTTTTTTCTCATATTCAGTGCATCTATATTTCTGCTATAGCTACTCCCAGTACCACGACATTCGTTTTGTGCTGCTGAATATATTTGACCAAAAGTTGTGCAACAGTTACTGTTTTATTTATTTCCAAGTATTACTTCATTGCTAAGGCATGGAAGTGAGAAGACAATAATGTTGTTTTAATATGACTGTAATTCGTTTAAGAAAAAAATGTACTAACGTTATAGGTGCCATTTTGTTAATTGTTATGATACTATGGCAAGTTAAGATATGCGTGACTCCATTCTCGTGTACATACAGTGATATGAAACTCAAATACTCCTTGAAGTAAGTTAATAAGTGTCTAATAGTCATCTTCAGACCTAGATTGGGAGCACAGACTTTAGAATAAATTAACTAGTCAGTGGTGTTGAAATGAGGTTTTAATGACTCTAGTCAGAATTGTTATATGCTCTTGACAAGTGCAGAGTTGTAGAGTGAATAACCTAGTCTTTAGATAATGTAGTCATACGATAATTTGTAGAATATAACTTGAAATATACAGGGGTAACAGGATAATCGAATAACAAAAATTGTGGGGAAATAGATGTCTAATTTTTTTTATTAGTGTCTGCTGGTAGCTGCCACCAACATATTGACGAAATAAACCATCCGCATATAAATATTGTGTGCAATATAAGCCAAACACATCTTGAACAGTATTTTGACTTTGTTATATATTTAATAGAAAATAAATTGATTTTATATTAATATAATTAGCTATGCTTATTTTTATTTATGGTAAATTATTGAGTGTGAAGAAAAGAGAATGTTTTAGTATGTGAATGCTGTTGGTTCAGATAAAGAGAGATTTGTACTCATTGAAACCTAATTTATGTAAAAAAAAAATTAGTGAACTATTTTGTTGAGTTGGCCACATTTTGTAAGGTCATCTCTTGTTCAACTGAAGATGACTGGAAATGTTACGTGTATATCCTTAATTTTAAATTTTATTTAGTAGTGTACTTTTAGTGCTTTGGAAATATTTTTCTTGTCTCCTAAGTCTTTCCAGATAGTTTTGAAAACTTTTTTTTTGTTCAGTTTTTATAGTTAGGAAATATATGCATTCCGATTTTGTGCATCGGACAACATTCCTATGCCTCAAGCGAAAATACTATAAAACTTTAATAGTTGTAAGAAAAGCATTATGTGTACTTATTTTCCCTTTGTTTTTAGAAAGTTAGAAGGTGTGGAAATTTGACAGTGCTAATTAAATTTATTACAGAGTATAGTATTTTATAGAAAATTTATAGTTGAATTTATTTTAATTCAAATTTGGTAATGCACTAGAAAAGTTTGTAATCAGTGATACTGTAAATCATTTTCCTAGTTTTCAATGCTTTTTTTTTTTTTTTGTTAACGTTCTAGTCACCTTCCAAATCAAAATAGTGTACATAATATAATTTAGAAGGAAAAGTTTCATATTTATTTAGTTAAGTTCCTGATCTGTCTGGAATTGTGATAAGATAACTGTATGTGTAACTTTTTAATTTTGTGGACTCACTTAGATTGTGAATCTCAAGCAAAGGTAGATAATGATTTACTGCATATTTTATTATTTTTCTTTTTAAAGAGTTACATTTAATGTCACTGATTTATTTGTAACATTACTAGAAGATAGTGTGCCCAAGGTTTAAGTATATTTTTTGTATAATATGGTGGTAGTGCAGTTGTGTATTTCTTCTAATACTATACATGTACACAGACAGTGTGCTGTTTCCACTTTCTCAACAGTTCAATTAAAGCGCTGCCTTTCGTGTAGAGCTGTTTTGCACACAGAACTTATTAATACTTTAATAAAAATGGTACTGCAATGATCTGGATTGCGCATGGGGGTTGTTGACGGAAGCAAGATTATCTGATACACACTTGTCGATAGTCACACAACACGCCCCCGCCGTTAAGAAAATAAAACTGAAAAGACGTGATTCTTGGATACAGGGTATGTTTTTTCAATTATTTGTGTAAATGTTTTTCTGTGGAACAAAAATGGAGCAGAAAAAACTTTGGTGTATCTCTTAAATAGATTTTTCACAACTCTTAAAGAAGTTAGTGCTCACTTTTTAACTTAAGAGAAAAATGGACCTGCTGCATCAGTGAACTGTGCTGAACAATTTTTTGGGGAGGAAAGAAACAAAACTTTTATAAAAAAAAGAGTATTTTTAAGGTTATTTTTCGTGCTAAAGGTTACTGTAACTGTCATGTTGAATGCTACATACAATGGATGTGCCGGCCATGATAAATATTCTGCTCTCAATTGTAACATGCTGGGTTTTCTGCAACTCGGTTCCAAAGCCTACACTGATTTTTGCAAGTCATAAGAAAACATTGCTTTTACCAGAGCAATGTTTTGCAGCATGTACAGTCTGTGCAAGCAAAGATTTCCATCTTTTAAACATTTTTGTCAGTTATTAGAAAAAAAAACTGTTTTCACCTTGAGCCATTTAAATTTTATTGTAAACTTGCCATCCATGCTATGTACATTACGATTTATAATATTAATAATGTGTCTAAACTAAATAATTACATCATTTATAAAAAAAACTCCACTTTGTAACGTATTTTGAAGAAGTCACAATGTAGTGAAAACATATTATTCTTTATCGCAAATCCCAAATATTTGAAAAGTAATATGTAATACTAATATGACAAACTCAACTCGGAATACCTAGAGCACATTCATACCGAGCAAAATCCGTGATTGATTTTAAAAGTTCATCCCTTAATCCAAATGTGTGGTTAAAATACTTGGTATAAGCATTTGGTGTGCGTGAATGTGCTCTAAAAATAAAAATATATATATATATAAGATTTTGATTAAATTCTGTTTTAGGCACCAGGCAGACAAGTGCCAAAAACAAAAAATAATGAAATTGTGTTTTTTTTCTTTTATACAGACACATTTGAAGAGTTATTGTGGAATTTGGACTGTTTGTACACAGTATGTAGTAAGGTTTCTGGAGTTAATTTTGTGAGATAGCTTACTGACTTGACATGATCTACTTGAAGAGCTCATAATGTAGCCTGTTCCTTCCTTTTGCTATTTATTGTTGATTAAAGCGTGTTGATTTGTTCTTGCTGATTGTAACAAGGCAGGGACATGCTGGAACATACAAACTCGTTTGTTAAGAGGTGAAAATGCAAAGCAGGTGTATGCTAATTGATGGCATAAAAACATTTCGTAATTAATGAAAGTAAGATTCTCTTGGGGACCAAAGAACTTGGTTTTGTCTTAATAATTTATTTTAAATTTTCTAAAATAAATGCAGTTTTAGATATCCATCTTCTTGTTTTAATATTTCGAGAATTATATTTACTTACGATGATAGTAAAGTGACAGTGGAATCTTTTTCACCTCTTGGCAAATTTAGAAAGAATTTTGTTAGGACTTGTGGTATTTTTTGAAACTGAAATTAGTAGTGGTATGTTATAAAGCATCTTTGAAGTAATGCATGTGCTGTTGACTTGAGGATAGAGCATAGAAGTGTTACATTTGAATGTTTTAACCATATCGAATCATACATATTCAATTGTAATGAGTAATTATTATAAATGCCATAAATCATTTTCTAGTGAGATATAAATTCAGTTAACTTGTTAATATATATATTTTTTATAATTTTAAATATTGGGGTTTTCATAAATATATTGTGATGCTTTATATTTTTTATTAATGAAACCTTTTTTTTACAATTATACATAAATTATACATTAATTCAAAATACGTATAAAGTGTTTTTTTTTTCTGAATAATTTTTTATGTTGGCAATATACAATTGTTGGAAGCCTAGTTTTTTTTTAAAGGAGATTGAATTTTTACATTTTTGGTTTTATACAGTAAAATAATTAAGGCTCTAACCTTTTGATACAGCACTTGAATTGGGATTCCGGTGTTACTAAGAACTATATAGTTATGCATTTTCATTCAGTGTGGTATATAGATAAGGGTTTAAGTTATCAGTGCTACTGCTGTTAGAAGAATGGGCTTTTATATTAATACAGTGAATTAATGATTGAAGGGACAGGTTATTTATTATAAATTGCAATTTTTATATATACACATATTAGCATTACTATTAATTTTATGATGTGGGTGACCAGGAGTTCGAAAAATTATGTTCTTGCATTCTGCAGTGTATAGGGAGGTATTCATTTCTCTGTCATTAGGTATTCTGGCACCCATGAGATTTCACCTGAGACAGAATTACTCGATATTTTTTTATCTGACATTGAATGAGTGGTGTCTAATGTTACTGCAGATATTGCTTTGTTATTGTTCATATAATGAATATCTTGTATTGTTGGTAGAGTTACTTTCAGAGAAAACATTGTGATACAAATATATTCACACTGGAAATTACAGCATTATACTTGTATAAGGAAAATAAAAGGTTTGAATTATTCTTTTTGCAGCTTATTATGAAAAATAATGTCATTTTTTTTTATCTAGAACAATTTGAAAGAAAAGTAAAACAATGCATTTTGTTAGGACAAATGTCACAGCTCTTGCTTGAGAGACTTGGTGTGCTCTTGAAAACATTAGTAATTTAACTGTAACAGTTTGTACATGAAAATAATGGAAGTGGATACTCAACTCGGTAGTTGAGTAAGGTTGTTGTCCATGTTTTCAGATGTAATAGTACAAAATGTGTCTCATTCTGCAGTTAGTTTAGCATCTGCCTTAAACAGCACTTATTTTCAAGTTGCCATTACGTATATGCCCTACATTAGGGTGCTTTTCTGTTGGTATCGTGCGCACTTGGTCATCCTCATCATATGCAAGGTACTGACTCGTCCCTTTGCTTCCTCTTGTTTTCTTTCTAGTCTGTTAAAACTTATATAAAATATATAAATATATATAAAAAGCTGATAGAAACAAAATTCACAGATAGGTAGCCATCATAATCATAGCATAATTTATATATTTATTATCATTCATGATTAATATACATATTATATGCTAGGTAATACATTGAAATTGTTGATGCCTAGCGTAACTTAGGTAAAGACGTGCATCTAGCTGGCTGCATCTTCAGTCCGTATGTTTTATAATCAGACTTTTGCAAAGCAGCAACAGGTTATGTCTAGATGCGCGTTGAGCATTTGGTTTATTTACTTGACGAAAAAGGAATTTCTCTTGCGCCTGCTGAACAATGCTTTGTCCTCTGCAATGCTCTTTCATGCTCGTGCAGGTAGTCTTCAATTGGCACCCAGTGTATGTTTTCCCCTCGTCCATTTGAGTTTCCTCAAAAGAGAACTACTTATTTTGTTATGGAGAAAATTGTGATTTTGGCATGAAAGGTACGGTGGATAGAAATTATTGTTCAGCAGAACAAAAGAAAAAACTTTATAACAATTAAAAAAATAAAGTTAAAGAAATCAGTTGTATGCAAGTATTTATTTCATTTGATACCCATTGCCTGTGTCCTTCCAGAAGGTGTGATCCTAGCCCTGCAATCAATTACTTTTTTGATCAAGTTAAATGCTGTCTATGCCCTAAAAAGAAGTGTAATGCCACAAGGGGTAACAGCTTGACCAATTCATGATGGCTGAGTACCTTACTCACTGCTCATATTTTGCTCATTTTAATAATTTTTTCTAATTTTGTTAACAAGTGTTGGGTCTATATCATCAAGTAATGTGCTCTTGGTACTGTTCTAATAATATAGTTTTGGGTGTTTTTTGAACTTTGAGTACACAAAATCCAGGTAAGTGAGAGAATTCTAGTACAAATGAATTGTGTTTCATGTTGAAATAATGCTTTATTTTTACTCCTTAATATAAGAAAAATTTAATGGTTCTGTATGTACATGGTAACATTTCGCAAGTCTTCACATAAATTGTTAAACATGCCAACTTTTTTTTTTCCAGGAAGTTGTTAAGTGGGGCTAATCTGACATTCTATGATAATATTCATGTTTGTTTTAATCTTATCACTATCTCTTTTCTCTGTTTATTTTTCCTCTGCTGCTTTCTCCCTTTCTCTGTTAACCCATGTCATTCTCCATCTTACTCTTTCACATTGCACCCTCTTTTTCTCTCTCCCCACTCTTTTCCCCTTCTGACTCTCTTTTCCCCTTCTGACTCTCTTTTCCCCTTCTGACTCTCTTTTCCCCTTCTGACTCTCTTTTCCCCTCCTGACTCTCTTTTCCTCTCCTGACTCTTTCCCCTCTCTTGACTCTTTTTCCCCTTCCCAATCTTTCCCCTCCCCATTCCCCACTTTCTTTTCCCCCTTAGTCCCATGCTTTCCTTCCCTTCAGTCCTATGCTTTCCTTCCCTTCAGTCCTATGCTTTCCTTCCCTTCAGTCCTATGCTTTTCCTCCCACTCTTTCCCCCCCTCACTCCCACTCTCCCCCATCCCTCCCACTCTTTCACCCCTCAGTCATGCTATTTTCCNTTCATTCCCAATCCTTTTTTTCCATCCCTCGCTCCCACTAATTACCCCACCTCCTTAATTTGTGAATATATTCTATGTAATATTCAAATTAAATCAGAAAAACCAACTCAACATTTGTAGGAAGTCCTGCCCAGATTGGTGGGCAGGTGGGTACACACTGCCCTGGGCCCCACTTTGTGAGGGGCTGTACGAGGTGGAAATTGAAAAATAATATTGATGTTAATCTACTATTGTGATCAGACATGCATCAGTGTTCACTGACTGGGTTTCACCATGCCAAGTCGTAGGCAAGTAGTTCCGTTAGTCGGACAGGCACTAGTGCGGCATTTGGATAGACGTCGGTGTAACACGACTAAGTTCAGAACAAGGCAGCATCGTAGTATGGATTGTGTGCTCCGATCCTGTCCTCCGATCGTGTCTCATATTTATTCATGAAACCTGGAAAGACTACAGTAACAAAACACAAATGATTTACATATTTTTTCTGTTATCTGTAATTTATATTTTTGTGCCTAATGCTCTTACATTTAGTAATCACATCTTAATCAGTTACGAATGAAGATTCGTAAATTATAACACACATCCAGTGATAAAACACATGGCCTGTTTCAAATATCTGCTATTAATTTGAGCCAATTAGGGTTAATTATTCTCTAATTAATTCAGGTAGGCAGCATGAAAAATAGCAGCTTATCAGTAAACACAGCTGTTTGTGGTAAAAATTACTGGGACATTTCAATGTTCTTGACAATACTTTTTTTTTTGTGGGGTTTTTACCCTGTTGTGTAAAAATTTCCTTCGAAATTCTACAAAGCAAGCTAAGATTATACCTGGCACAGAATTTGGTCACCCTGCGTCAGCCTATTGGCGAGCAGTACGAAGCCCTGTTGCAGACATACCAACTTGTACAATTTTTCCTTACAATGCAAGGAAAATTATTTACTCGTACTGTTTATGGGTGTGTATGATAATTTTACAGATATTTGCAAAAAAAAATTTTATTGTTCACGTGTTATTGAGAAAGAAAGTGCGTGTGCATGTGCTATCATATCGTTTAACCAATGAGATAAATTGTTATTTCAATGTAGTCTGTTTTTGATTGTAGTTTTAACACTTCACCAATCAATACAAATTTTCTATGAAAAAAAAAGTTTTGGCCCATGCAGGTCTTTCTTACTGCGCCTGCATCTGTGGCGGCCATCACTATTGCATATCCATAGTGGTTGTCCACATCGCTAGTAAACAATGTGAAGTCTCACATAAGCATGTATATTGATTGTGAAGTTTCAAAATCTATTATACACGCCTGGTATATTTTATTTTGCTAAGAGATGTAGAAGTTGGTTTTTGTGGCGGGTTTCTCAACCGGTTTTACATGCATGTGTGCCCTTCTTTCAGTGTTCATAATTTTTTATTGCTACGAGATGTGGGAAATGGATTTTGTGCTGTGCGGTTATGTGGTTGGCAAGCCTCAATTAATTACAAATAAAACACTTGCGAACGATGATTGTTGAGGTATTTATTACCTGAGACTCCTTACTGCATGCACAACTATAATACAAAACACGTGGCCTGGAAACTGCGAGCGACCACGTGGTCTTTACAATGTGAAACTCGAATGCACTTAACAATTCTCCTATAAGAATAACGGCTCTATACAAATAAAATAATGATTCGGTTTGTGACGTTGATGCCAATGGATGAGTCCAACTGATGATGTCCGCACCGAGGGCCTCTGCGGAGCGAGAGACTTGCATGTCTGGATGCGTTGAAGTGCTGACGAGAACTGGGCGGAAGCATGGGCCCGGCTTCCGCTACCTGAGTGCACCAATGCCACGCGGTGAAACGATGAAACACAATATACCCTAAAAAGTGGTTATGAGATGAAAAGGACATGAATTAAATTAAACTAAGATGACGTAATTTTCCCTTCAACAATACACAATAAAAACGATTATATGAATTCTAAATGTTTTCATTGTACCAGCCACAGTACTGCCAAATGTAAAATGTCTCTGGCTGTGTAGACTGTCTTCCATGATGACAAAAAAAAATTATATTAATTATATACACTGATGCTATTAATAAATACACTGATGCTATTAATACATACAGTGATGAAATAATAACACGGAATAAATTAGAAACACTGATGCACTTGCACTGATACTACCATGCACACCCTCACTCGTGCCTACAAGCTTGTCGGTGTGATGTGTCTGGCGTTTGGGCACGACTGCAGCAGTCATAGTGGGCACAAAGGGCTTGTGAATGCTGGGTTCATGTCATAATATCTATCACTTGCCTGAAAACTAAAGAACAAATTTCTAAATAATAGGTTGTGTTCCAAGTACAAGTGGTGTTGGCATGTTACGTAGCTGTTAAAACCATATTTTTCAAAGCTGTCAAAAAATATTCCACAACTACCTGCGACTACTTTTTAAGTTTTCACTTGGAGATGATGGTTAGGACAAGCGGTCGTGCTCATTGTTCATTTGAGCCATCTTATATAGTCTAACAATGTGTCGCATAGTGAGAGTACCACATCTCAGAAAATTTTCTTTTTGTAGACATTCTGCCCACCAAAAAAAAAAACATTTTTCCAATTGTCCTGATGTACACAACTTTATAAATACATATAAAACTCAATGTCTGTCTGTTAGTGCACTTATCACTCAAGAACCACTTATCCAATTTACGTGTTTTTTTTATTCATAGCTATGTTCTCAGGCCAGGTTTTAGTATATATTTTGTTATGTTAAGGAACATAAGGAATAAGCAGTGACGATAATAGTGAATAAAGTCGGAAAAAAGTTTGCCGCCAGCATGCTCTCTTGCAAGATGCTGTCTAAACCATTAAAGATGGAACAATATAATTTAGTAAAGAATTGTGTAGAATAAAAAGACATAAAAACACTCTGCGGTAGCATATATATATCTATAATTTTACCTAAACAATAATTCTGTAGTCCATACTAGCGGAGCCGAAGGCACAGCTAGAGAGAGAGAGAGAAAGAGTGTGTGTGTGTGTCTCTCTATCTGTGTATGTGTGTGTATATATATAAATAAACACACATACACTGAACAGCCAAAAAAAAAAAAAACTGGTATAGGCGTGCGTATGCAAATAACAGAGGTATTGAACCAATCAAAGTAACGTGATGCGGTCGGCAGTTAGATCGGTTACTGCTGCTGCAATGGCAGGTTATCAAGATTTAAGTGAGTTTGAACGTGGTGTTATAGTCGGCGCACGAGTGATGGGACATAGCATCGCCGAGGTAGCAATAAAATTTGGATGTTCGCGTATGACCATTTCACGAGTGTACCGTGAATATCGGGAATCCCGTAAAACATCACATCTTCGACATCGCTGTGGCCGGAAAAATATTGTGAATGAACGGGACAAACGACTGACGAGAATCATTAAACGTGACAGACGTGCAACCCTTTCTCAAATTGGTGCAGATTGGATTTGTGGACTGCCCTGCAGGATTCATATTGTTAATTGCCTCCTGCATACCTTCAGACGTTAGTCGAGTCCATACCCTGTCGTCTTGTGGCACTTCTGTGTGCTGGGCGGAGGGAGGCTACACGATATTAGGCAGGTGTACCATTTTTTTTGGCTCTTCAGTGTATATATACACACACACCACACACACATATATATACATACACACCACACACACATATATATACATACACACACATCATAAATAGGGCAGATTTTTGTGTGAGGTCTGCTGAAGTTGCCCTGAGGTGTTTTTAATGATACGACATGCACTATCTTATCCTGCCCAGGGTGGACTTTAGTCTCATACGCTGTCTCCCACTTAAGTGGAGATACGTACGGCTCTTTCAACAGCACTAGCTGGTTCATTTGAATGTTGGGCTGAGGTGAGGTCCACTTGTTTCTCTGCTGGAGTGTGTGTGTAGATACCTATCTCTACACCCTCTGCTGGAACTGAGTGATTAGCTCTGGCCTGTCAAGATGGTTCTCTGAGGGAGGTCTAACAAGTCGTGATCTTGCACAGCTACCAAAGCAATAACCCACTAGGAAATTCCCTGGAGTGAGAACATCATACTCTCGAGGATCCTCTGACAAGGCACGTAACGGTTGAGAGTTAAGCACTGCAGATTTCTGTGCAAACAGGGTTCCAAGCTCTTCAAAGGTAAACAACTGTGTGCCCACTACAAGTTTCAGATGTTTTACACTTTTAATCGCCGTTTTCCAGAATCTACCGAAAGGAGTACTAAACCGCCACTTTATTCTTCTTTGACCGGCCTCACTGACAATTTGTATCTGGCTTTCTCCACAGAAGAGGGTATTGTAAACGACATCTGGCACACACCAGATTTGTTCCTTTGTCTGAGGATATCCGATGGAAGCCCTCGAATGGATACAAAACTCTTCTGTGCAGCAAGGAATGCTGCTGCAGACAGACCGGAAACGCGCTTCAGATGCACAGCCTTAGTCTTCATGCAGATAAACCTTCTGGGTAGTCTTCCTTCTCTCTCTCTAACCGGGGTAGTAAGGAATGGGTCCCCAAAATCAATTCCAACATTGCAAAATGCTGTACCCCAGGCGAATCGCGAGGCAGGGGGTGTGCCCATCAGTGGGGCTGATGATGCNTTCCAACATTGCAAAATGCTGTACCCCAGGCGAATCGCGAGGCAGGGGGTGTGCCCATCAGTGGGGCTGATGATGCTGCATTCACTTTAAAACATGTAACACAGTTGTGAAGGAGTTTACAAATCAAAGTGCGAGCAGAAATTATCTAGTANATGCATTCACTTTAAAACATGTAACACAGTTGTGAAGGAGTTTACAAATCAAAGTGCGAGCAGAAATTATCTAGTATTCTCCATATGTCGGATACAGAGTGGTTGATGGACCTGTGTGCAAGTTGGTCACATGAAAATGTATTATGATAAACTCTGACAGTCCGCTTTGCTTCGGAAGTAAGATTGGTTGCTTCCTTCAGTCACTGGTGGTTTATGCAGCCGCAGCCCACTCTGACAACACCCTTAGAGTTCAAAAAAGGCCAAGGTTTAAAACATGGTTCTCCTTTTTCCAAAGCTCTAATCTCTTTCCTTAAGAAATGTGCCTACACAGTCTTGGCACAGTAATTATGGGTATTGTACAACTCCTATGTTGTCTGTGACTTGCCAGTTAAATGGGGCAGCCTTCGAAAAGTGGCTTTCACTTGTAAGATCCATGCCATTACTCTGAAGTCCAGAAAAATATGATTTTTGCAACAAGCCAAATGATCACCAGAGTTCTGTACCTGATTGGCATCTGCCACCAAGACATTGGACATCACTGATTTAACTTCAGGAAGGGGTACTTTTTTGCAAGAATACTACAAAGGCAACATGTCCCTGAAAACCACATTTTGTTCACCAAGTAGTTTACATAACAGCCATGTGAAACGATGTCAGACGGGTTATGTTCCGATGAAACATGCCTCCAGGAACTGGGCGATACAGTGGACTGGATCTCTGCAACTCGGTTGGCGACAAAGGATTTTAAACTGTGCGGTGACAATCATAACCAGGTCAGGACTACTATGGAGTCTGTCCAGACATGCATTTCAAGGTTAATAACTTTTGAATCATAGAGTTGCACCACTCATTGCCAAAGTTTGTATAATAAAACTACTGCACACAGCTCTAACCTTGGAATAGACAGAATCTTGAGTGGCATCACCCTGGACTTGGCGACAAGCAGGTGAACTTCATCGGCGGCACCAGTTATAAATGATTNAGAATCTTGAGTGGCATCACCCTGGACTTGGCGACAAGCAGGTGAACTTCATCGGCGGCACCAGTTATAAATGATTTCAGCATATGCCTTCTCACTGGCATCGCAAAATCCATGAAATGGCACGTCTTGTTCTTGAACTAGAATGAATCTGCTCACACCAACCTCAGAGAAAGATGGCAAAGAGTCCTTAAAACGTGTTCACACTTGATATCTCTTCCCCAACTGGCTCATCCCAACCTAGGCCTTTTGTCCATAAGGTAGGTAACATCATCTTACTGTATGTGGCCACAGGTGCTACCCATCCACATGGGTCATAAAGACGAGCAACAGTTGAGAGTATACCACACAAAATGTTGTTACTGGAAAGCCAGGGACTGTCACTTTGCACAAAAGGAGGTCGTGTACTGGGCCGCATCGTAGACCCAGCACTTTCGCTGAAACAGAACAACCAAACATACTAGATGAGTTCTCACTTTCATGTCGATGGGCATCGAAGAGCTCTTCGTGGTTAGAGCACCACTTGTGTAGTTTGAACCCTCCTGCTGCAAAAAGAATCTGATGAGCTGAGTCTTTAGCAGCTGAGCATCAGCAACAGTTGCAGCTCCGGTAACTACAGGTTGTTGGAAAAAAAAAAATGTATATTTATATATATATATATATGTAACTGAAAATTATTATTGTACTATGTCAATTATTAAAGCAATTTACATGTTAAATTGTATTACATGTTACAGTAGATGATGTGTGACACCGGACATGCCCCAGTACACCATTCAGGAACGTGAATGGTGCGAGGAACATTATTTCCAGAGCTATGGGACTGGAAGGACTGGTGACCCTTCCCTGGCATCTGTAGTGACCAAGTTCCAGGACCATTTCCAGAAACCGGCACCACCAAACATAACGGTCCTCTCATGGGTAGAAATGTTCCGAAAACAGGTTACACAGTTAATTACAATACTGGGCATTCCAGCAGACCTCGCAGCACGAGATGCAATGACAATGTCGGGCACGTGATGGACAAGGTACTGGGATCATATAAGAACACTGCTGTGTGGCGCATGGTCAAGGAACCTGGCTTCTCCCACCCAAGGAACCAGATGTTCTGCTTTTTGGCATGCCCAGTCACGAGCACATGGCACTCGTCTGACCACCACCAGTCGTCAATACTGTGTGAATCCACCCTGAAGCTGGCCAATACGCGAGCACAGTACTGTATGCACGCACGAAAATCTGGTGCTATCTCATGCAACACTGCATGAGATAGCTCCGGNAGAATCTTGAGTGGCATCACCCTGGACTTGGCGACAAGCAGGTGAACTTCATCGGCGGCACCAGTTATAAATGATTGCAGCATATGCCTTCTCACTGGCATCGCAAAATCCATGAAATGGCACGTCTTGTTCTTGAACTAGAATGAATCTGCTCACACCAACCTCAGAGAAAGATGGCAAAGAGTCCTTAAAACGTGTTCACACTTGATATTTCTTCCCCAACTGGCTCATCCCAACCTAGGCCTTTTGTCCATAAGGTAGGTAACAACATCTTACTGTATGTGGCCACAGGTACTACCCATCCACATGGGTCATAAAGACGAGCAACAGTTGAGAGTATACCACACAAGATGTTGTTACTGGAAAGCCAGGGACCGTCACTTTGCACAAAAGGAGGTCGTGTACTGGGCCGCATCGTAGACCCAGCACTTTCGCTGAAACAGAACAACCAAACATACTAGATGAGTTCTCACTTTCATGTCGATGGGCATCGAAGAGCTCTTCGTGGTTAGAGCACCACTTGTGTAGTTTGAACCCTCCTGCTGCAAAAAGAATCTGATGAGCTGAGTCTTTAGCAGCTGAGCATCAGCAACAGTTGCAGCTCCGGTAACTACAGGTTGTTGGAAAAAAAAAAATGTATATTTATATATATATATATGTAACTGAAAATTATTAGTGTACTATGTCAATTATTAAAGCAATTTACATGTTAAATTGTATTACATGTTACAGTAGATGATGTGTGACACCGGACATGCCCCAGTACACCATTCAGGAACGTGAATAGTGCGAGGAACATTATTTCCAGAGCTATGGGACTGGAAGGACTGGTGACCCTTCCCTGGCATCTGTAGTGACCAAGTTCCAGGACCATTTCCAGAAACCGGCACCACCAAACATAACGGTCCTCTCATGGGTAGAAATGTTCCGAAAACAGGTTACACAGTTAATTACAATACTGGGCATTCCAGCAGACCTCGCAGCACGAGATGCAATGACAATGTCGGGCACGTGATGGACAAGGTACTGGGATCATATAAGAACACTGCTGTGTGGCGCATGGTCAAGGAACCTGGCTTCTCCCACCCAAGGAATCAGATGTTCTGCTTTTTGGCATGCCCAGTCACGAGCACATGGCACTCGTCTGACCACCACCAGTCGTCAATACTGTGTGAATCCACCCTGAAGCTGGCCAGTACGCGAGCACAGTACTGTATGCACGCACGAAAATCTGGTGCTATCTCATGCAACACTGCATGAGATAGCTCCGGNATACGCGAGCACAGTACTGTATGCACGCACGAAAATCTGGTGCTATCTCATGCAACACTGCATGAGATAGCTCCGGTAGGAACGGGCACCAAGTTCCTTGACCTTTTTTTAAAATGCTTCTTAGGCGATTGCAGCCACTTGTCCATCATGCGCCCGACATTGTCTTTGCATCTCGTGGTGCGGAGTCTGCCGGAATGCCAAGTATTGTGATTAACTACAGAAACTGTTTCCCGGAACATTTCTACCCATGATATGATGTTATGTTTGGTAGTGGAGGTCTCCGTAACTGACCCTGGAACTCGGTCACTACAGATGCCAGGGAATGGCCACCATTCCTTCAAGTACTTCCAGTCCCATAGCTCCGGAAATAATGTTCCCTGCACCATGCCCGTTCCTGGATGATGTACTGTGGCATATCCGGTGTCGCACAGCATCTACTGCAACATATATTACACATAAAATAGAAATAGCTTTATTTATATACACCAATAATTTTCAGTTACCTTTTTTTTTGCAACATCCCGTATATCATTAACAAAGACGACATTGTGTATAGCAAGAGCAGCCAGTGGAAACTTGCCACCCTCATGTGTTGCAAGCTGCTGCATGGTGTGGAGGACTTGAAATGGAAAAGATGCCAGCTCGTACATGACCGTGTTAACTCATACACACTAACTGNCTGCATGGTGTGGAGGACTTGAAATGGAAAAGATGCCAGCTCGTACATGACCGTGTTAACTCATACACACTAACTGGGTCATCTACTGAATTTCTCCAAAGAAAACACTGGTACTTCCTATTGGTGGTATCAACAACCATTTGTCTGAACATATTGCATACATCTGCAGTCACAGCAAGCTAAAATGTTTGGAAGCGCAAAACTGTATCAAAAATTTCCTTCTGTAATTTTCGCCCATAAAGAGTAAGATGGTATTCAGTGGTTGTCCATTATTGGTTTTACAGTTTACATCAAAAACGACCCTCACTTTTGTGGAAATACTAACCTCGTTGATAACTGCTTGGTGAGGAATAAAGTAGGCTGGCTGAGCGAACTCACCTGCAGTAAGGAACTCACAATAGCCATCACTTGTGGGTGTTTACTGTCCAATACATGCGTGACCCAAGCTTTCATACTCCTCCATTAAGTCTTGGTAACGCTGCTTCAGCTCTGGCATCTTTGTAAGTCGATGCTCAAGTCCAGTGTGTGTACACAGTGCTGATGAAGACGAGTTATCCAAATNGCGTGTGTACACAGTGCTGATGAAGACGAGTTATCCAAATTACACATTGATGATCTGAACGAGTCTCAGAACAAATCTGCTATCTTCGCCATGTTTGTGGGGTACGTATGAAGTGATCCTCGCTTGACAGAAACTTCATTGTTGGAACTTCTTCTACCTCCCAAAAGTCTGTAGGGCCTCCTCAAAAGACACGTTCATTCGCACAACTAAAGAAGCCTACTCACATTTACTTGCACATGGAGCANCTGTAGGGCCTCCTCAAAAGACACGTTCATTCGCACAACTAAAGAAGCCTACTCACATTTACTTGCACATGGAGCATTACCAGCGATTACCCAACCAAATACTGTTTGGAATGCACGTGGTTTCCCTTTGATCTTGCGACCAATCGTCACATCAGCCATTACATCTGCTGCCAGTAACATGTGAATGCAACCAGATGAGGCAAATTTGAGATTGGCTAAGGGAATATCTTTCAGATGTGCAAGAATTTTCATAACAATCACAGTTGAAGGCAAGTCACAAGTAATGTAATTGAGAATCAATGCTCGAGTAGTTATGCGCAACTCTGGCTTATGAAACGAGGTGATCTCACACACCACAGCCCCCCTTGAGTCTGTCATGTATGGATTATGCCAGAAATGCTCACCCCAGCCTGATGTCGCTAAGTTCCAAGTGTTTCACACACCTTTCGGTAATAAAAGGACTGGGATTCACTATCCAATAATGCATGTACAACCTGGTATTAGCCACTACTGTCTTTCACATTGTTGCGAGAAGTCTGAAGTAAAACAGTAGTGAGAGGACCATCCTCTGAAACACATGACGAACACATTGCGATAGTGCTACTTTTGCCGTCCTCTTAACCAGCAGAGTCTGTAGTATCTTGGCCTGTCTCGTCAAAACTTGTATCTCATAACAGGTGATCAAGATGTGATGTGTGCCTTGGCACTGCTAACAGTGATACTTTGAATGACAATTTTCTACTGCATGTCCTGCTCGCTGGTAATTAAAACACTTGTGGGTTGGCATGCACTTCTTTCTCTCATTAGTCGGCTTCGAGAGAAATGTTCGGCATCTGTGTAGGGCATGAACTGCACCCCTTTTTGGACATATCTGCTTACCTGTATCGTTACGCACAGAAACAAGGGTTGTCTTAGAATCTGCTGACTGGTTATTGTTTCCATAGCTGTTCGACCAAAATTTAATCCAGGAGGAAAATTTCTTCTGAGATAGCGGACTCTTACAGGTGTTGAGAGCAGGATGTTAATCGTCAGCAGAAATCTGAACATGCTCCACAGCTCAAGCATTCTGTTCCAAAAACTTGAGTAGTTTGGAATACGATGGCACATCCTCTTTGTGGGAAAATTCAAATGCATGCCTGAGTGGTGCATCCACTTCTCAAGCAATATATTTAGAAGTAGGAAATCTCATTGAGNGTGGGAAAATTCAAATGCATGCCTGAGTGGTGCATCCACTTCTCAAGCAATATATTTAGAAGTAGGAAATCTCATTGAGCCACTGGAAATTTATGAGCCTCCAGTACACTCAAATTTTCTTCACTGCAGTCACAAACTTGGATAATCCACATTCATTCCGATTGTCACCCTTTTTTAAATGCAAAATCTTCTGGACGTGTAGTGTTGCTGTAAGTCTCAAACTCTTGAACCTATTCTCTAATATTTTCCAAATTACCGCTTAATTACTTTCGGTAACCCATATATTGTGTACCAACTCTCTGTCTGACCTTTTCCTGTAAACAATTCAACAAGTAATGCATTTTCTGTACTGGGGAAGGTACGGAGCTTGATCAACGATTGAATTAAATATCTCTGCGAAGCCTGTACTCAGCTATATTGCCACTGAATACCGGCAATGGTAGAGGTGGTAGCACCGCTGTCGGGTTTCCTAGTCTTTGCGAACCATCGCTGCGAGTCATGTAGTCACAAACGTTTTTCTTCAANGTAGCACCGCTGTCGGGTTTCCTAGTCTTTGCGAACCATCGCTGCGAGTCATGTAGTCACAAACGTTTTTCTTCAAACTGTTATACACCTTCTATAGCTCACGGCGAAATGTTTAATATGTCGCAAACTGTTCTTTGCACTCATTTAATACGCTCTGGTTTTCTTAAGGTATCTGGGTGCACATAGCAACAAATTCGTCAGTAGTTCATCTCTCTTCGATATAACCTCTTTGAAGACCAGCTCGAAGTCTTCCACTTTCGATGCATCTCCCCTAGATGTTTCGTACAGTTCTTTGGTCTCGCCCGCCTGGGCTAGCAGATAATTTAAAATTAGAAATTGTAGCTCAGGCGTTGCTGCAGCCACCATTTCATTTAACGATGCGAATAACAGTCTATCCCAACAATAAGTTGCACTGACATATGAAGAGGACTGTATAATAAACGGCAGAACAATCACATGCTTGTCAGCTTAAAATTTCTCTGGCCGGTGGAGGTCGTTATCGCAGTGTGTTTATTGACCGCAATTTTTGGCGCGACATGCCATAAACAAAGCGCAATAACAGCCGAAACTTTCCCGTTCGCCATCACCGAACCATTAAAAGGAGTAAGTTACACTTTTAGTACACATTGCCGTAAACGGAACTGTATCTCCCATAAACAATCTGTCCCGGAGGACCATAAATAGTTAGGACAAGCGGTCGTGCACGGTGTCCATTCGCGCCATCTTGCAGCACTACTGCCCTCTCGTGGCAAACAAAGCAGCTGACATGTGCCTGAGCACAACAACAGTACAAGTCACATATTGAGAATACCACAACATCTCGGAAGTTTTTCTGTTTGTAAACAGATGAAATGCTGCAAAAAGCAGAAGTAACAGCAGTTGAAGAGATTGATAATGCTTAATTTTCACAAGTAAAATTTTTGTAGAAATTTTTTCTTTTATTTGATCTATAAAAGTAAATAAGACTATGACAGTGCCATTGATGAACTTTAAAAACACTTTATTTATCTTCACTTGGAAGATCTATCTTATCTTGTCAAGAATGAAGAGAGAATTGATGTCAAGTGTGCTAACTTAGCTTCTGTTGTACCGATGGACACCGCAAGTATGACATTGGCAAAAGTAACTTAATGCTTTCGGTGCTGACGGTTCCTCACAGCAATGCAGAGTGAGAGCGTGTCTTCAGTCTCGTGACCAAGAATAGAACTAAGTTCAGATCACAGTGCTCGGACACGTGTCTTGAAAGTATGCTTGAGATGAAGAATAACCAGTCAGGTGTTTGCTACGAACAGAAGTTTTCTGAAAACTTTTTACAAAAGACAAAGAAAGCAATTGCAGCTACCCTGAAGAAACAGTTAAGTGAACCTAATTTTAAAGAGATTAGGTTATGTGAATTTTTTTTTAGTAGTTTTTAGATTTGTGTTAGTACCGTATATTGAAGAATTTAAATACTTAAGCTTGTGTTCCTTTTTGACGAACCTTATCTTCTGCCAAACATCCATGGTGATTTTATACATTTTTTTAATTGACCTGTAATTTTCATTAAATTTATTTAGTTGTATTTGGATACATGTGGATACACCATGGCCTACTGTGAGATGTGATAGAAATTATTCATTCTGATGAAAAGTAGTGGTTCATCCAAGTAATAATTTTCTTAGATACAGTAGTTATTTTCTAATAGTCGAACTGTTTGTCAACTGAACGATATCCTTTTAAGAAATAA
>NQII01001109.1:318360-364761 GCA_002778355.1 Clitarchus hookeri | reverse complement strand
TGAGAACTTGCACACATGCCAAATAAATGCGGAGGAAAGCTGAGTTTCGCCGATACAATGCTAGTTAGCCACGGGAGAAGGACTGACAGGACTGGCAGTTGTACTGCAGACCCCCACCCCTCCCCCCAGCAGCACGCGTGAAAACATTAACACGTGCCCAGATTATGCAGACGTAAGCTAGAGACCCCTCCCCCCTCTCTCCACCGGCCAACTAGTCCGACATGTGTGCGGATCTGGAGGGAGGGCACCGAAGGGGGTTAAGAGTCTCGACACATGAAGGAAGTTGGGCAGTTGTTCCGTGGGCTCGCCGGGAGTGCGGAGGTCAGTCAGTTGTAATACCCCGCGCTGGAAGGCGCTGACAGACGTGTGAGGGGCTCGCTGGAGCCCCACGTCGAGATCAGTCGTATCACCATGTCGAGACTCAAGGCAGTCGGGTGAGTCAGTCAACCGAGGCCAGGGTTCGGACCCCGGCAGAGTCAGTGATGTAGAGTCAGTTATGCGATGGCCGTGCCGCGAGGCAACAGATGGGTGAGGGCTCGCCAGGATCGCCATGCAGAGACGCGAGATTAGTCAGTCGTGTGACGGGAATAGAACAATTGTATCACCAAGTCGGGACGCGAAGCGCGAGACCGAGCCAGGGAGTCGAGTGGCGGCCCCATAACAAGGTGTGGCACCCCGAGAGGAAGTAGACGGCCCGGATGGTGACGGTCAGATGGGGGCTCGCCAGGAGCACCACATCTGGACGCAGAGTGCGATATAGAGAATGGGAGTCGAGTGGTAGCCTGAACGAAGGGCACCACGCTGAGAGAAGAGTTGGTCAGTCGTATCGTGGAGTCAGCCAGTCATGGTGAGCCGTCACATAAATCACATATAAATCCTCTTGATGTTCTTTCGCCCTTAGTACAGTTTTCGTGGGCCCATAAATTACATTTATAGCATTTTATACAATTTTCATTGGGACGATCTTCATACTCTTCGCCACAAATTAGGCAATAATACTAATTGTCCTTCGCATCTCCTTCATTGGTCTTTGTTTTTTTGCTCGGCATGTCCTTTTCTTGAACCTTTGTCTTAATGTTATCATTTGAAAATGCTCTAAGATTCTTCACACCTTTCTTACCTTCAGTGGAACTTACAGTCTTTTCACTCCCTTTGGTGTGCTCTTTAGTTTTCTTCCTTTCTTCTTTTTGTTCTAAAATATCTTTCATAGTAGTTATTATCACTGAATGTTTTTTTCTGACAGTTTGTTTACTTATCTGTTGTGGCAGTTTGGGAACATTAACAATATCTTCAAGTGGATTGATTTGTCCAGCACAGCTGCAGGGGTTGCTATTCTCTGCTGCACCTGCGTATCAAGTGTCACTTCTCTTTGCACATTTGATGTCGATGCTATTTGCGCATCAGGTGTCACTGATATGTCACTTTGCAATTTGTCAATGGGATTTTCAGGTGGTGACATCGCATCTATGAAATATTCATCAAATTTGGTTGTATTTATTGGCCAAATACNACACATGTTGCTCGACCAGGTCGACCCGAGAGGATGGATAGGCAGTTAACACATGTCAAGGTTGGGCCGCTGGTCCCACCCCCCTCCTCTAGCAAAACTGTCTGAGAACTTGCACACATGCCAAATAAATGCGGAGGAAAGCTGAGTTTCGCCGATACAATGCTAGTTAGCCACGGGAGAAGGACTGACAGGACTGGCAGTTGTACTGCAGACCCCCACCCCTCCCCCCAGCAGCACGCGTGAAAACATTAACACGTGCCCAGATTATGCAGACGTAAGCTAGAGACCCCTCCCCCCTCTCTCCACCGGCCAACTAGTCCGACATGTGTGCGGATCTGGAGGGAGGGCAACGAAGGGGGTTAAGAGTCTCGACACATGAAGGAAGTTGGGCAGTTGTTCCGTGGGCTCGCCGGGAGTGCGGAGGTCAGTCAGTTGTAATACCCCGCGCTGGAAGGCGCTGACAGACGTGTGAGGGGCTCGCTGGAGCCCCACGTCGAGATCAGTCGTATCACCATGTCGAGACTCAAGGCAGTCGGGTGAGTCAGTCAACCGAGGCCAGGGTTCGGACCCCGGCAGAGTCAGTGATGTAGAGTCAGTTATGCGATGGCCGTGCCGCGAGGCAACAGATGGGTGAGGGCTCGCCAGGATCGCCATGCAGAGACGCGAGATTAGTCAGTCGTGTGACGGGAATAGAACAATTGTATCACCAAGTCGGGACGCGAAGCGCGAGACCGAGCCAGGGAGTCGAGTGGCGGCCCCATAACAAGGTGTGGCACCCCGAGAGGAAGTAGACGGCCCGGATGGTGACGGTCAGATGGGGGCTCGCCAGGAGCACCACATCTGGACGCAGAGTGCGATATAGAGAATGGGAGTCGAGTGGTAGCCTGAACGAAGGGCACCACGCTGAGAGAAGAGTTGGTCAGTCGTATCGTGGAGTCAGCCAGTCATGGTGAGCCGTCACATAAATCACATATAAATCCTCTTGATGTTCTTTCGCCCTTAGTACAGTTTTCGTGGGCCCATAAATTACATTTATAGCATTTTATACAATTTTCATTGGGACGATCTTCATACTCTTCGCCACAAATTAGGCAATAATACTAATTGTCCTTCGCATCTCCTTCATTGGTCTTTGTTTTTTTGCTCGGCATGTCCTTTTCTTGAACCTTTGTCTTAATGTTATCATTTGAAAATGCTCTAAGATTCTTCACACCTTTCTTACCTTCAGTGGAACTTACAGTCTTTTCACTCCCTTTGGTGTGCTCTTTAGTTTTCTTCCTTTCTTCTTTTTGTTCTAAAATATCTTTCATAGGAGTACTTGTTATTATCACTGAATGTTTTTTTCTGACAGTTTGTTTACTTTTCTGTTGTGGCAGTTTGGGAACATTAACAATATCTTCAAGTGGATTGATTTGTCCAGCACAGCTGCAGGGGTTGCTAGTCTCTGCTGCACCTGCGTATCAAGTGTCACTTCTCTTTGCACATTTGATGTCGATGCTATTTGCGCATCAGGTGTCACTGATATGTCACTTTGCAATTTGCCAATGGGATTTTCAGGTGGTGACATCGCATCTATGAAATATTCATCAAATTTGGTTGTATTTATTGGCCAAATACCAGCTGCCCGGAAACCGTTTGCTGCTTTCTTTATATTGCTGATGCGATTGAAGGCTTTCGTGAAAAGTTCGACAACTTCATACTGTGTAATTTTTCGGCCTACATTTGAAGCCATGTACAAGTCACATTCTCTGTTGTATGAAGTCTTGAGAGGTCCAAAATATGTCAAGTCCAGTGGTTGCATACGATGTGATGTGTGTGGTGGAAGCGATAACATTATTATTCCATTCTGGCGACAAAGCAGATAGCAACCAAGACTAACGTGACTTTCATGATTGTCTAGAATAAGTAGAATTGGTTCTGCAACAGTTGGCTTAGCATAGGAGATGAAGTGGTGTAACCAATCTACGAATAGGTTCTCGTTGATCCAACCTGAATCGCTAACGGTTGCTATCATATCAGCATTGCCTCCTCGCAACAATTGAGCATTCATTCGCTTCCTCTTAAAAATAAACCACGGAGGAACATATCTTCCTGAAGCACTAAATGTGCAAACAACTGTTGTTGTAGTGCCTCTTTCACCACTTGTTGCCATGCCAACTTGTTTTTGACCTTTTGGTGCTAAAATTTTTGCATTTCTTTGGACATTAGATATGTCTGACTCGTCAACATTGTAAATACGATTAGCATCGAAGTCCACAAAACAAACGTTTCGAAGGTTCAACAACTTCTACATTTTCACTTCTGTTTCATTAAAAGCTGTAATTCTATGGATAGAAGTGGACTCAGGTTTACGTAGCAAAATATTAGGATGCCTTCTTTTAAATCCGTAGTACCAATCTTTTCCTGCCAGTTTGGATGTTTTGTCAAAATTGTGCTTTAAGTTATTTACATCGGCAAATGTGTAAGCTATTTTCCGCACCATTTCTATAGTTAAACCATAAAATAGCTTACTGAATTTGATGATATATTCTTCTAGTTCTCTTTCTTGTTTTTCAGAAAATATAGCCTTTCCTCCAGTTTTTGGTTCCTGTATAACTTCTTTCTTCAGATGGTCGTGTATCGTACTTTTTGGAACAGAATACGTAGCAGCTGCTTTTCCTAGTGAAAGTGTTTTGTTATTGACATCCCAATGGCTCTTTCTAATAAGTCTTCTAATTTGTATTTGGTCTCCGTCTTTCTTTGGTAATTTCGTGGCATTTGAAATATATTTGAGTAGATATATACATTTGTAATTAACAAACAAGTTTACGTAGGTACAGGTCAGAAATCAGACAACAAACAAACAAAACAAAATACACAGACACACAGAAAAGCGGCTGAAAATTCTATGTTTTTTTTTCTTTGCTCCCAATTCAGCAGAGGAGGAACACTTATATATCATAGCAATAGTATATCATGTTTTTATTATTTGAAAATAATGTTAACCAAAATCCATCATCATTACCATCAGCCCACAGCGGTTGACTGTTATACATATATTATAAAATAAACAATAATAGTTTGATTGTTGAGGGGTGATTGCGGACGGTCGGGATTACCCCACTGAAATCGTCCGCCATTACCCAACCCAACACGCACAGTAACACAAAACTATTGTTTAATTTCAGGTTAGAATTGTGTGATGCACGCGTCGAGTCCTTAAAAACATTGTTGAATTGGACGTTAATTCACAAAAAAATATAACGGATTTCTATGATATACCTACAATATTAGACACCTATTCAATTTTGTCCAAAAATTATATGACATTGTTGGAAAAATATGAAGTTAACGTACCTTGTACAGCGAGAGCGTCATCAGTTCACGGCTCTTTGTTCGCCACTGCGGTCGGGTATCGACCCACGATTGCATCAGTCGAAATATCTTCCATCCTTTTCTAACATAGCCAGACAACGGTGTCCGCGATTACCCCGCGTCCGTGATTACCCCACTCTCCTCTACTAAAACTGTAAGTAAATACAAAACAACATACATTAAAACCATTAGTCGCACAAGTGAGATGACATGGCAATGCGTTATTTATAGGAAATAACTCATGTACCCTGACAGTACTGGAGACAGTTCATCAGCCTTGAAAAATTAGGTATCGCAGGTTAAAACCCCATAGAGAGTCCAATAATTTCACAGGTAAAAATACAACATGATACGCAATTTAAAAACTTACGTGTACGTTATGCATCTACATATTAAAGAATCGATCTAATCATACAAACATCGCAATAAACACCATCTCCAACAAAATATTTTCTCACAAGACCATACTCAATGNAATCGATCTAATCATACAAACATCGCAATAAACACCATCTCCAACAAAATATTTTCTCACAAGACCATACTCAATGTATGTTTATCTCAAATACTTGCAGTCTGTCTGACATTTATAAGTAGGTACCAAGCAGGTGACACTGTGACAACTCGAGACGGAAAACACGAACCGTCATTTAGTGATAAACGTATAAAAGCACGCATCATGTAAAAAATGGGCCCCACTTCGTCGTCGAGTGTGGCAGAAAGCAGATCGTTTTGTCTACAATCATCTACCGCGATCGCATACGCTGTTACTACATAAAGACGAAATCATTAGTTGAAGAGTTACCATCTGTAATACTGACTGCATCGTCAATAGCAAGGGACTTTGAAGATGCACTCCTTACATCACGACAACATGGAAGTAGTCATTGCATGTTCGCCCACAGCGATAGTCTGAATAGACATAGCAAGAAGTGCAAATACAATGTTTGTTGTTCATCGGGAAGTGAGTGTAATTATTGTAGAAAGGCATTCACTTGCAGTCTACCAGACATTTATAATCACATAGAAGTAGGTACATTTCTTAGTCGATAGGAATTTAAAAAATAAAACAATTGGTTTTCATTTTTGTATTTGTTCATATTCTTAACCAAATAATGCACATACGTAATAAGTCATTAAATAAAGCCTTTAGCTCTGATGTCATCAATTATGGAATTTATCTCTTCGCTGAAAGAAAGATGTCCACTTCTCTGCAATGGAACCAACAGCTGCAGTCTGTCAAACNTATGGAATTTATCTCTTCGCTGAAAGAAAGATGTCCACTTCTCTGCAATGGAACCAACAGCTGCAGTCTGTCAAACCAGTCATAGGGGTCTTCAGAAAAATAAGTAGTTTAGACTTCACAACATTATTCGCAGGTTCACGATGCGTGTCTGCATCTATGTTCTTCTGAGATGAGTAGTTTGTTAGATACCTCTGGACAGATTACTATGTTCGAATTTGCTTTTATTCTGTCCCAACTCCAAGTATCCCTCATCTTCAGCAACATGTTTACGTTTATGCTTTGCAGATGTCAGCACTTCATGATAATCAGTATAATATGCATATTTCACATCATCACCAGCAGACTTGGAGGTCACATTTTCGTTCTCGATGTCCTGGAGTATTGTAATTTCTTAGTTTTTCACCTTACATGTTAGAGGTGAATATTTGTTGTTCACAACTTCTGACGATCTGTATGGCTCGCACTCTTCATAGTAAATGTCTGCAACACTCGTATTTCCTTCTTCACACGCTGTTTTGGAACTCTATGCAGGCCCGGGTAATGTTATGGGTGCTCGAGTCATCTTTAGTTTACACAACGAATCAGCAGGAAGGCTAGCCATAGCATTGTCTTGCGACAACAAGTTCATGTAGTACCTTTACATGCACCAGTATATGTCTTTATATTATCGCTTCTACCAAGTGCTGTCCCACAGTGAGTACATGATAGTGATTTGGAGGTAGGTCCTTTTGAACATTTGCTTTTCTCAATTGTAATTTTTTTCGTCGAACATAACGAACAGCGATCGATGCTTGTGCAACATACACTGGTTGTTAATTGCTTATAACTATTTGCTTTTATGAACATTATTATTTATATCTGTTTTCATTGGCACATAGCAATGACGCCTCTCTTAGGAGAATAATGGTTTTAATGTGCTTTGTTTTGTTAATCAAAAATCACAGTCTATATAAGTCTCGTACTGTGTATCGTACTTTATGCGTTGTAAATTGTAGTTGGAACTTGTGATCAATCGTTTTTTCTCATGGCGATTTGATAGCAACACTGATATCACTATTATGGGCTCTGGCTCCGTCGGGAGATATTTTTATATATAAATTGTGACTCGTTAAGACATCATACATGTGATGTACTTGCATATATGCCCTTTATTTATTGTTTGTTACATGACTAATTTTTCACGTACAAGACAGTTTCATATTTTTTACACTCCGTTTCGCCAACCCTCGCTTTAGGCTGATGGTGATTATTTATAATAACACGTACGTGTTTTAATGTAACCTGTGACTACGTATGTCTTGCTATCGACGCAATTGTATACTCCTTTAAGTTTCATTATCTGACATCTAGCGATGTCTCGGGCCACCGGCCCTTGTGTCGGACCGATGGTGTTCGTTTATATTACCAGATATGTATTTTATCGTTAACCACAACTACCTACATCATGCACACTGCACATTTGTATATATATTGCTTTTTTCATATAGTTGCTTTTTATAAAAGTTACCCATGATAACTATGTATATTTTTTCACATTTATATATGCAGCCTGAATATCTGAGGGCGAGGCGAGGCTAGCTGTCGCTGAGGGGGATCCGAGTTGGTAGACACCTGCGGTAGCAAGCGACAAGTGCGGCGGTGGGTGTTGAAGAATGCGTGCAGGCTGATGCATATGTGTGTGCTATTTCAGACTCTACAATCCTACATGCAACTATAACTTTGCGACGCACCTGTATGTATACCTTTATTTTCTTTACATGAGTGGGCGGTTGTTACATGTTCCCGAACTTCAAATATTTGGAAATGCTGACCCACTGTGCTTGTAACAGGGCTTAAAATCTACTTGCTTACATCTCCTTGATTGCAGTCGGAAGTGATGAATGTGATATGAATTTGGTGGTCGTAGCTTCGGTGGGTGGGAAACGTTGGGCAACTATGCTTATAAGAGGGCTTAACATGTACTTGTTCCTACCACCCTGTTTGACATCGGAGGTGATGCCTATGATATGAATTTGGTAGCTTCTGTGGGTGGGAAACGGTAGTCATATGCTTATACGAAGGCCTAAGATGTGCTTGACCCTGCGGTCCTTTTGGTCATCGAAGTGATATCTACAGCCTCGGTTGGTGGGAAATGGTTGCTTACTATGCTTATACGACGGCTTACGGTTTACTTAACACTACTATCCTGTTCGTTGTCAGCGGCGATGTCTATGTGGACAGGAAATGTCGGTCGACTATGCTTATAAGACGCCTTAAAGTTTACTAGAATCTACCACCTTGTTCTTCATCACAGGGGATGTTTATGGCATGAATTTGATGCATATAGATTTGGTGGGTGGTCAATGGTGGGCAACTATGCTTATAAATGGGATTAGAGTGTGCTTGACCCTGCAGCCCTGTTCATCGTCGGAGGCGATGACTATTTACGAATTTGGTGACTATATTTTTAACGGTTTGGAAATTACAACCAACAAAGCTTATAAGTGGGTTTATGGCCTACTTTACCTCGGGGTCCTTTTCGTCGTGGGGGATGATACAATTGTAATGAATTTGGTGGCTGTGTCTTAAACGGTTTTTAAATTACATCAAACTATGCTTATAAGTAGACGTAGAGCATACTTCACCGTGCGATCTTTTTCGTTGTCGGGGTGATGCCTATGTTATGAATTTTTTGACTATATCTTAAACGGTTCCGAAATTACAGCCAACTTTGCTTATAAGTACGCCCTTTTCGCTGTCTGAGGTGATGCCAATGTTATGAATTTTGCGGTAGCATCGTAACGGTTTGTAAATCACAGCCAACTATGCTTATAAATGGGCTTACCGTATTAAATATTTTTCTTTATCAATTCATACCTTAGAATACGGTTTTGACAGAATTGGGTTTTTAATGGCTCTGGAAGTATGCGTACATGTTAGTCTTATGTGGCGAAATGGTTATATAGTTTTCCTCTGTTTGTTTCGTAAGAATCCATACATTGAGTTAACACGCTAAGTTCTTTGGATACACAGACTAAGGTATTAAAACCAAGAGGTTNTCGTAAGAATCCATACATTGAGTTAACACGCTAAGTTCTTTGGATACACAGACTAAGGTATTAAAACCAAGAGGTTATACATAGAATAAATTCATGAATTATTACGATCAGTATCAAAGGTAAGTTGTACCGATTTGGTAGTTCTGAAGAGTATGTGTAGAATGTGTTGCCACCAAGTGATATGAATTAAAAAGATATCAAATAATTATTTTGTTTAGGGCAACGTATTTTTATTATGTATTTGGAACTTTTATTTCGGTGTTTATCTTGTAAGNTCGTAAGAATCCATACATTGAGTTAACACGCTAAGTTCTTTGGATACACAGACTAAGGTATTAAAACCAAGAGGTTTCATGAATTATTACGATCAGTATCAAAGGTAAGTTGTACCGATTTGGTAGTTCTGAAGATTATGTGTAGAATGTGTTGCCACCAAGTGATATGAATTAAAAAGATATTAAATAATTATTTTGTTTAGGGCAACGTATTTTTATTATGTATTTGGAACTTTTATTTCGGTGTTTATCTTGTAAGACAACTACCAGAATGTCATAGAAAGTATGGATTTCCTGATAGAACTATGTCGTTAAAAATGCAAAATTAAAGGAAAATGTTGCATAAATTCGGCAAGTATAAGTAATTGAATCCCTATATTTCAAGTGCAACAAACCCAACACAACATCCGATATGTGTTGAATCAAACATGTTCAGCATTAATGTAGGCTGGGATTAATTGCAGGGGGCAAGTACATAACCACAAAGCACGACGTCCTTTCAAAATTCATGACAATATCGTCGATTTTTTGTTGTTTGTCAATGTACATCAAGTTCGCTCACCTGGCTTTATCTTATGTTTATACCTGAATATGCTGCAGCTCAATATTTGGCAACTTTACTTGCCATTCTATGAGTGAATAAACACGGCAAATTTCCTCTACAGATATTTAATGTCACAGGAGTTAACAAGGCCGAAATAGCAAATGATGTTATGTTGGCTGGGTGATTAAGTGTTTTGTATAACTAGAATGAATTTATAGGAATCGAAGCTGTTTACATGCGCCCCTATTAAATTAAGTGTGACCATGATACAATATATTACAATAAATGCCTGGCAAGTCATCCCTACTACTGCTTATAGAACGATGTGCGTCCAGCACGTTTACATGCTTAAAAAAAACAATGTTATTTTCATCTGAAAACATTAAATTTTGCTTAGAGAGCCATTTCAAACACTTATAATATTTTTCGAATGCTTACAATTAAAATAAGATGATTTTACTGCATAAATTAGTTTACTTATTCAGTTTCCGCAGTTAGTTGAAATATTTATTAATTTTAATACCATAACGTGTTGCGGTTATACTGCGAGAAATACCTCATTTGTTGTGTAAATTAAACTGCTGGGTAGGGACATAACGTTTTCGTGCACTTTTTTCTTGTTTATTAGAATATTTAGGCATTTGGAGAGCGAAGATATGCCTAGCGTACTACTCGCATGAATAAATGCACAGAACCAGTCACAGCGGAACAAATGGACCATACACAAGTAATTTTTGCTTTCTCGTATCGTATAAATTAACTCGTTTTTGTTGCTGATTCAATATTTTGTCTAAAAAAGGTACATCTTTGTTGGTTTACNCAAGTAATTTTTGCTTTCTCGTATCGTATAAATTAACTCGTTTTTGTTGCTGATTCAATATTTTGTCTAAAAAAGGTTTTATCTTTGGTGGTTTATCANTGGTTTACCAATGCACCTAATATTACCATTAAGGCAACTACTGGTAATGCCGCATGTACTTAGGCCATAAAAGCCGATGATATTGGCCATGCATGTGTAAATACATGTTCTGTAGTGTACATAATAGAGTCCGCCAAGAGAGTACTTTTTTGTCAAACAAAACGTTGCAATTTTTCAATTTCAGTTGCTGGTAATAAATAATTCCTAAGTCTCCTTTCGTGAATGTATAAACTGATTTCGGCCTTTGCATTAATAATATGTATAACTCTCGCTTTTCGTAGTCTGAACTTTTAGCCTACTTTCCAAAGAAAGAAACGCGTATGAGATCGCTTTCCTGTCTGTGTACGTTCCTCCACCCCCCCTAAAAACACTTGAAAGCTGAACCGAATTTCACCTATCTCGGTACACATATAGTACTTAGTAAGTACATCCGAATTTTATAACTTTCGACCAAACCGGGTGATTCATTTCAAATTGGCAGCTATTTTAAAATAAGGAGTGCTGTGTTGTATCTCAGGAACCTTGTAAGAGATTTAAACAAACATTTTATGTTGTCAGTGTATCATGTATTCTATGAATTCATATGTGATAAAAAACAACCCAAAAAATTCTCACCTAGTTTGGCACGTAAGTAATAATACTGTAGGACATGTAAACTTGTGCGATTCAAATTTATAAGAAAAATATTTTCAAAATGGTGGCCACATCTATATTTTAGGATTATTTGGTACATCAATCATACCGTTCTGCCAAGTTCGGCTAACTTTTGTATGCTAAAAGTAACTATTACAAACATATATGCCAACAATTAGCTATTTGCGTCTACAATTTTATAAGACAGTGCCACATGAAAAATAAAGTTATGTCATACCGTGGGAAACCATTAACCGATTCTTACCGAAATGGGCGGACAAATTGTACTTCGGCAGATGATACAATTTATATATATATATTACAACTATCAAAAGTGTATGCACAAAGCCTCTTTCGTCCATCATTTTGTAAGTCAGCATTACGTGAAAAAATAAAATTTTTACGTCATATTTCGAAAAAAAACTAACATATTGCTATCAAATTTGGCAAACAAGTAGCACTACGCAAGCCATGTAAATTGATATTTGAATATGTAAAACGCTAAAATGACAGTAATACAAATACATTAGCGTAGTATCCTATAGCCACCAAACTACGAAACAATGCTGACATTATGTATTAGAAACATCAAATGTGTCTGTAAGATAACCCTACATGAAATTTTTTTTTCCTTGTAATATGTTGGGAAATAATCAACCGATTCCTACCATATTTTGCTAAGAGGTCGTACTATGTAAGGCCATATTAATTTGTATGTTTTAAGTGAGCTAAACCCATATTTTTTTTGAATAGCAGCTTTATAAATGTTTTAGCTTATAAAGCTATATATATGAAACAATGTAACCAATTATAACTTTTCGGTGTATACTGGCAGTATCTATGCAAGAATAAAAAATGTAATACGTAAAAACTTAATGTCTACCATTTTTGAAGTTAATGCGTGCGATGATGAGAATCCGAAGCATAAAACATACGCTTCGTCCTTCTGTCCATGCAGTATGACGCCGTAAAAAATAACCCTATCCTTACTTCCTATTTAGCTGAGAAAAAANCTTCGTCCTTCTGTCCATGCAGTATGACGCCGTAAAAAATAACCCTATCCTTACTTCCTATTTAGCTGAGAAAAAACACTCACAACCGATTGGAGGTGGTACAAAATAATAATAATAACAGATGGTAAAAGTATGTGCTGCGTGTANAAAAAACACTCACAACCGATTGGAGGTGGTACAAAATAATAATAATAACAGATGGTAAAAGTATGTGCTGCGTGTAAAGACTAGCGCCGAAAATTGTCAATATTTCCCATTTTATATCTTATTCAATACTGATAAAAAAATTGATAATTACTTTGACCATCGAAGTCGCAAATAAGCACAAAAATAACGAATTTCAGATATTCCCCTTTAAAGAATATTTACAAACATGAACGAATATTTTCAAAATGTATAAATGAACCTCTTTATATATAATTACAATAATATTTACATTGAAAGCAGTATATTTAAAACCTTACAATGTTCTGGTTCCTCCTTCCAACTCATCCCCACCAAACCAACAATTTAAATGAGAAGCTTCCCCCAAAGTGTACCCTTACTTCCCCACACTTCTCTGCCGCGTTTCTCCTCGTGTCCACTCGTTGAAATGTCGTTGCATACGTGTCAGCGCCGCACTGCAGGACAATCTCGAACCACAGGAATACTTACACTACGGAGAATTAAATGTTTGTGTATATATAAGCATATAAAGCAAGTTGACATTCGACGAAAAATTATTGATTATAAAATATTGTTACAGCACCTGAGCTACCAACAACGTGGAAATCTTCAAGCAGTTCCAGTTGAATACATGTGACGCTGCAGTAGTAATGTTATTTGTACGTAAATAATGTAGGGTCTACAAATACGTACGTTATTGAGGAAAGTAGTCTGCGAGTTCCTCCAGAAATTCCTCTTTTATATTTCAGTGAATAGTAAATTAATTTGTTTATATATTAATAAAAAAAAGGTCAGTAAACAAAATTTTACATTTATTTTATATAAAATAGTAAGTGCAAATACAACAAAAATACTTCGATTCACAATACATCTGTTTTAGATAAACATGAATATTTTATTTGCCACTAGATTCAGCAAAAAATGAATATAAAAAAAAACATTATTTTGACTAAAATGGTATAGGATGTTCTGTGTTTAATGAGCACTTTTGAAAGTCCCGTTTTTCTTGTATCCTACCGCCATATCTATAATTAACATTATCACATTGCTACAGGTTTAATTACTTTAATTATAAGCAGAGTGNACAGGTTTAATTACTTTAATTATAAGCAGAGTGACCTGTTTTTTGCGTAAAGATCTAAGCGGAGGCTAAACATCAATATCATATGTGCGCTCTTGCAACCTTCCTTTTCCTATTGGTCCCCTGGCTGTGTGTCAAGACTGACTGCTATATGAGTAAGCCAATCAGATTTAAGTTTCTGTGATACTGACCGACCGTGATTCGCGGCCAGACAGATAAGGTGCGTAATAATTCAAATGATCCAATCACGAAAGTAGTTTTTAACTAAAGTGTTTTGGAACACTACTTGTCCTACAAATTTTTCGCGAAAAACATGTGCCCCTAATTATAAGTCTTTTAAATGTTATGGTAAAAAAGTTAGGATCGTAAACATGCTTCCNCGCGAAAAACATGTGCCCCTAATTATAAGTCTTTTAAATGTTATGGTAAAAAAGTTAGGATCGTAAACATGCTTCCAGTTGCTTAATTTTTTCCGGATGTACATTAAAAAATCATAAACTAAATGAAATAACATAATTTTACTTATATTTAAAGTTAACACTTGGTTCGGCGTTAAGGGCGTTCAAGAGTCAAAGAGTGTGAAAAAAAAACTAAAATTTATGTTATAAAAACTTTTGAAAATAAATATGGGGATTTTACATTTACATATTTCTTCGTATCAATCTTAAAATTGGGAAAATTTATATCTCAATCTACTGCTCAAAATAATTGTCAATTTCGTCAGAATGTCGTCAAGAATATTTTCTTTGAAATATGTTATGTGTGTCGCTCGTATCTCAATTTTAACTTTTCAGATAATATTTCAAGTCAAATATAGCAAGAAGTAAAACCCTTATAGCAGGTAATCCTAACTTCAGATTTTTAAAAAATTCCTGCACGTCACTCTAGCAACATAAAAAAAAAAAAAAAAAAAAAAAAAAAACCAAGCTGAAACCAAGTTTTGGGCTAAATTTTGAAATGCTTACGAATCAAGATTATTAGTTTGTCATATTTTCAGCAAAGAGAGACTAATGTAATTTTTCAAAAGATTTAGTATTTTCATTGGGTCATGACTGATATTAAGTCGCGAATCCGTAATATACCCTCAGAATCTATAAAAATGTTTTTGACTCTTGAACGTTTTTTAAGATACGCTTCATACTGAACTAGGAGGATATCAGTTGTTGTTTCTTTTACAATAAACTTAGAGGCAGGTAATTTTTCAGTGGTTGATTTAAAAAGAGCTCAATAAACTGAGAACCGCGAATACTATAAAAGCAATCATAAAACCTAAACATTTACACAAAAAACATTTGATGAATTCAAATGTGAATATGTGCCTTTTAGGTTTGAGTACATTAGGGTATATAAAAAAAAGGTTATCTTAATGGTCAAAAGTTAAATTAATTTAGGGTATTAGTGATAAGGTATTACTTACTATATATTCCAGTCAACTCTTTTTACAGTGTTTGTGACTGTCAAATGTTGTACGTATATACATGTTACTATTTTGTTTTATTGTCGCAGAAAAGCGTTACCTTCATCCACACACCTCACGTCTTCATCACGTACACGATGTTCGTTTTTACATGCGAGAATAATTATGAAATGTAGAATATATGTACGTATAATTATATCACCCATTAATATGATCAACTTTCGNTACATGCGAGAATAATTATGAAATGTAGAATATATGTACGTATAATTATATCACCCATTAATATGATCAACTTTCGTTTTTGCTTTTGTCTAAAATTATACATTTTGTAGTGAAATATACATAATTTACCATCTTTTGAGTTAACCTTTTGTTTTTTCTTTTTTTACAATATGGAAGAAATTATGCAATGTTAAAAAACGTATAAACTAACTTATTACTGCAAGNTTGTTTTTTCTTTTTTTACAATATGGAAGAAATTATGCAATGTTAAAAAACGTATAAACTAACTTATTACTGCAAGATTGAGTAATTTGACTGTAAACACATATTTTGATGAATAAAATACTAACGATATTCACGTTTTAAGGAAACTGAAATAATATTTTCTCTTTCGTAATATGCAGAGGCAGCAATCGACTGTCATTATATTGCTCAGCAATTTGTTCTGATAATAAAATTTGTTCCAATTTCTAGATTCATAGTGTTTCACAGTTAATAGTTAGAGTACATATATTTAGCTAAGCCTTCAAAGACTTTTACAAAACTTCAAAAATAATATTTTTACAAATATATAAATAAATATGAATATATCGAAGAATCACTGAAAGTGCAAGTAGAAAGATTAATTAAAAAGAAAGGCGGTACGAAAAATAAATACAAAATATTAAATAACAAATTTCGACAACATTCTTTGTCTCTACTAACAAAGGCGTATTGCACGATTATCACCCCAGATGAAAAATTAATGACGTGCCTAGGGATACTATTACAATTAAGGCATTCACAGCTGTCCCGGGTGCTGCAGATCCTGGTGTCGTAGGTGAATACGCTGTACTGGCTGTCGTTGTAGTTGGCGTGGTGGTTTCATTTGCTGCTTGCGTTGTTTGTGTAGAGTTGGTAACTGCCGTTGTGGTTGCCGTGCTCGTTGAAGTTGGCGAAGTGGTTTCATTTGCTGCTTGCGTTGTTTGTGTAGAGTTGGTAACTGCCGTTGTGGTTGCCGTGCTCGTTGAAGTTGGCGAAGTGGTTTCATTTGCTGCTTGCGTTGTTTGTGTAGAGTTGGTAACTGCCGTTGTGGTTGCCGTGCTCGTTGAAGTTGGCGAAGTGGTTTCATTTGCTGCTTGCGTTGTTTGTGTAGAGTTGGTAACTGCCGTTGTGGTTGCCGTGCTCGTTGAAGTTGGCGAAGTGGTTTCATTTGCTGCTTGCGTTGTTTGTGTAGAGTTGGTAACTGCCGTTGTGGTTGCCGTGCTCGTTGAAGTTGGCGAAGTGGTTTCATTTGCTGCTTGCGTTGTTTGTGTAGAGTTGGTAACTGCCGTTGTGGTTGTTGTGCTCGTTGAAGTTGGCGAAGTGGTTTCATTTGCTGCTTGCGTTGTTTGTGTAGAGTTGGTAACTGCCGTTGTGGTTGCCGTGCTCGTTGAAGTTGGCGAAGTGGTTTCATTTGCTGCTTGCGTTGTTTGTGTAGAGTTGGTAACTGCCGTTGTGGTTGCCGTGCTCGTTGAAGTTGGCGAAGTGGTTTCATTTGCTGCTTGCGTTGTTTGTGTAGAGTTGGTAACTGCCGTTGTGGTTGCCGTGCTCGTTGAAGTTGGCGAAGTGGTTTCATTTGCTGCTTGCGTTGTTTGTGTAGAGTTGGTAACTGCCGTTGTGGTTGCCGTGCTCGTTGAAGTTGGCGAAGTGGTTTCATTTGCTGCTTGCGTTGTTTGTGTAGAGTTGGTAACTGCCGTTGTGGTTGCCGTGCTCGTTGAAGTTGGCGAAGTGGTTTCATTTGCTGCTTGCGTTGTTTGTGTAGAGTTGGTAACTGCCGTTGTGGTTGCCGTGCTCGTTGAAGTTGGCGAAGTGGTTTCATTTGCTGCTTGCGTTGTTTGTGTAGAGTTGGTAACTGCCGTTGTGGTTGCCGTGCTCGTTGAAGTTGGCGAAGTGGTTTCATTTGCTGCTTGCGTTGTTTGTGTAGAGTTGGTAACTGCCGTTGTGGTTGCCGTGCTCGTTGAAGTTGGCGAAGTGGTTTCATTTGCTGCTTGCGTTGTTTGTGTAGAGTTGGTAACTGCCGTTGTGGTTGTTGTGCTCGTTGAAGTTGGCGAAGTGGTTTCATTTGCTGCTTGCGTTGTTTGTGTAGAGTTGGTAACTGCCGTTGTGGTTGCCGTGCTCGTTGAAGTTGGCGAAGTGGTTTCATTTGCTGCTTGCGTTGTTTGTGTAGAGTTGGTAACTGCCGTTGTGGTTGTTGTGCTCGTTGAAGTTGGCGAAGTGGTTTCATTTGCTGCTTGCGTTGTTTGTGTAGAGTTGGTAACTGCCGTTGTGGTTGTTGTGCTCGTTGAAGTTGGCGAAGTGGTTTCATTTGCTGCTTGCGTTGTTTGTGTAGAGTTGGTAACTGCCGTTGTGGTTGTTGTGCTCGTTGAAGTTGGCGAAGTGGTTTCATTTGCTGCTTGCGTTGTTTGTGTAGAGTTGGTAACTGCCGTTGTGGTTGTTGTGCTCGTTGAAGTTGGCGAAGTGGTTTCATTTGCTGCTTGCGTTGTTTGTGTAGAGTTGGTAACTGCCGTTGTGGTTGTTGTGCTCGTTGAAGTTGGCGAAGTTGTTTCATTTGCTGCCTGCGTTGTTTGTATAGTGTTGGCAACTGCCGTTGTTGTTATTGTGCTCGTTGAAGTTGGTGAAGTGGTTTCATTTGCTACATGTGTTGTTTCTGGAGTGGTGCCCGTTATGGGTTCAGCATTTCCTGGTTCTGGGTCAATATCTATAACTGAAATTATTACGGGCACTCTGTGTGAAATAACGAGTTGTGAAATAATTCCAGCGACAATAAAGATGTTAAATTGTAGTCTTGTACTCCTCAACATGGCTCTTTTTGTAAACTGGTCCTGCTTACAAGTGAAGATTCCTGAAACATAATATTTTTAACCCTGTTTTAATTTTTTAAGCGCAAATTTACATTAACAAAGTATATTTTACTGTCTTAAAATACATTGTTGAAAGTTCACGAAACTCTTTATTTTTATAAATAACACCATACCTTGACAACTTAGCACTTTACGTTTTGGTATTNCATACCTTGACAACTTAGCACTTTACGTTTTGGTATTATTATTGAACCAAGTATTTATACATTTTTTAAATGTTTATAATTGCCTTGCTCCAGAATACTTGTAAATTTGCTGTTTCTGGCAAAAATTGCAAAACACCACCTTCAAAACGATACCTTAATCCACAAAATTTTTTACAATTACTGGACATATCGATTTAAGAAAATGTGCTCACTTAATAAATTACATTAGTTATGGAAATGTTCTACAGACATACTTTAATATCAAGATCAAAATTTGTGATCCNTATTATTGAACCAAGTATTTATACATTTTTTAAATGTTTATAATTGCCTTGCTCCAGAATACTTGTAAATTTGCTGCTTCTGGCAAAAATTGCAAAACACCACCTTCAAAACGATACCTTAATCCACAAAATTTTTTACAATTACTAGACATATCGATTTAAGAAAATGTGTTCACTTAATAAATTACATTAGTTATGGAAATGTTCTACAGACATACTTTAATATCAAGATCAAAATTTGTGATCCNTTCACTTAATAAATTACATTAGTTATGGAAATGTTCTACAGACATACTTTAATATCAAGATCAAAATTTGTGATCCAGCCTATCGCACTCAAGGAAAATTTTTATCATCTGAGCCTTTCTTTGGAAATAAAATGGTCTTTCAGTATATTACTTGCTGAGATCATTGTTAAAGTTAATTAATTATGTGCTAATTACAATTCACTATTGTCGCGTGCCAGTTTAGGGATTATAGCACGACATTGGCTCACATCCATCACCCCCTCACACCAGCCCCGCCTCGCGCACTTCGCTAGGCGCCTTCCAGGCGGCACGTGGAACCACAGGCAGGTGGAAAATTTCGGGACANTCAGTAAAGTCAACCAGTCAATAGAAGATCGCCGAGCAGAGAGTCAGGTCAGGGGTTCGGACCCCTGACCACGTCAATACGTCAGCAGCAACTGTGGCCTTGCCGAGGCCTACCCATCGCCGGAGATCACCCACCACAGCTGACAACACCTGCAACAAGAGTTAAGTATGACAATCACCGTCACGAGAAGCCCACTCAACCACGAATTCGCCCAGTAAATCCGAGTAACCAAACTATCACAGTACCGCACCTCTCAAGTGTTGATGTTGTGTATTTGTGAATATATACGAGACAATATATTCGTACTTCAAAATACAACAGTAATAGTCTACCTCATTACAATACCCACAACCTCCACGCACTTTATAGTCGGTGCCTGGGGGACATTAACTCTGACCATATAAGCCACCATGTCTTCTACAGTGGCGGTACTTGAGTCGTCGTTACTATTTATTCCTCATGGACTTCTGTGTTCATATCAATGCCCGAGGTTATAGATACACATTAGAGTCATATTATTTATTCGTCCTCGTTATCTATCCACTGTATTTTGCAATTAAATATGACTTGCAAAAGCATACTAGCAGTAGTAATTTATTTTCTAAAGTAGTTCTAGTTCTGCGAAAATTTAGCATTCCCCATTTAATTAAATCTCTTAGCCTAAACATAATAACTAATGAATTACTTCAAAAGTTTTGGCAATGTGGAAATGGAAATATATAATCAGACGAAGAGGTGTTTTAAATATAAAGACAGGCAGCAGGCTGAAATAGGTTTAATAGGTTTAATAGATTTAATAGGTTTAATAGCTCAAATAGGTGTAATTTTATCCTTCCTGAGGCCGGAATCTGTACTTCATCTACGAATTTAACGCCTGCATACTCAGATAAACTCACAGAGTTTTTTGCCCTTTAATTTGTTGTTTTTGCAAACTTTAATATTTTGGTAGTATCACAAGATCAAATTTTGTGAATTTGAAGTATTTTCCAATCAAAAGAGCACCTCTTGGGTGAATAATGCCAACATGTTTGTGTTTCTGTAGGCTTTTGACGGTAATCTGAATTGTTTTGAAACCCCAGCTTAAATTATATTGTTATGAATAATAAGTATTTTTCTACCGTATATAAAAATTACTTCGCCATGGGCCTTATCACTTTATTCATGCGACGGCCAAGTGAAACAGTGAAATTAATAGAAAAGTACATTATTTACAAATGTTCTATTTTTCACATTTAAGATAATTAAACAAATAACAACAATTTCAGTATTCACAAGTGTTTGCCTTACACTTTCAGTTCAGCGTTAAAACATGGAACTATTTTACGTCTGTCGTAAATAACTTCACTTGGCGCCTGCCAGCCAGTGTACCCGTTACGATACTTGCAGGAAGGAGCAGCGACCATTTGCAAAAGTCTATTTTATAAGTTCCTAGTTAATCGTGAATAGCGGATACCAAGATTCACGTAACAGCCNTTTGTTGTTTTTGCAAACTTTAATATTTTGGTAGTATCACAAGATCAAATTTTGTGAATTTGAAGTATTTTCCAATTAAAAGAGCAGCTCTTGGGTGAATAATGCCAACATGTTTGTGTTGCTGTAGGCTTTTGACGGTAAACTGGATACTTTTGAAAGCCCAGCTTAAATTATATTATTATGAATAATGNTGAAAGCCCAGCTTAAATTATATTGTTATGAATAATAAGTATTTTTCTACCGTATATAAAAATTACTTCGCCATGGGCCTTATCACTTTATTCATGCGACGGCCAAGTGAAACAGTGAAATTAATAGAAAAGTACATTATTTACAAATGTTCCATTTCTCACATTTAAGATAATTAAACAAATAACAATAGTTTCGGTATTCACAAGTGTTTGCCTTACACTTTCAGTTCAGCGTTAAAACATGGAACTATTTTACGTCTGTCGTAAATAACTTCACTTGGCGCCTGCCAGCCAGTGTACCCGTTACGATGCATGCAGGAAGGAGCAGCGACCATTTGCAAAAGTCTATTTTATAAGTTCCTAGTTAATCGTGAATAGCGGATACCAAGATTCACGTAACAGCCTACATTATACTAATTTCCTTTGCTGGCCATTCCGGAGTACGTGAAAGACTTACCTACTAGCTACCCCTGGCAGCAATAGATCCCATTCGCTTTACAGTAAATCATTGAGGGGAATATAGATATATGTGAGTGAGTGAAGAGATTTGGGCGGCTCTTAACATCGAGGTCTTGAGAGTCGATGAGGGTGAAGTGAGGTGGGAATGGAGTAGCACCGGCATGAAAGGGCGGGCGAAACGGGAGATCCCCGAGGAAACCCTCTAACCAGCGCCATCGTCGTAACGATTCACAATTGCGAAAATCCGGAGATTGNCTACCCCTGGCAGCAATAGATCCCATTCGCTTTACAGTAAATCATTGAGGGGAATATAGATATATGTGAGTGAGTGGAGAGATTTGGGCGGCTCTTAACATCGAGGTCTGGAGAGTCGATGAGGGTGAAGTGAGGTGGGAATGGAGTAGCACCGGCATGAAAGGGCGGGCGAAAAGTGAGATCCCCGAGGAAACCCTCTAACCAGCGCCATCGTCGTAACGATTCACACTTGCGAAAATCCGGAGATTGAGCCCGGTTCGCCTTAGTGGGAGGCGAGCAGTCTATGTAAAAAAAATGTTTTAACCAAGTTTATACATTTTTTCCTATAGTATTTACTAGCAAACCGGCCCGGCTTCGCCCGATAACAATTTTGTTTTTACAGCGATACTGTGAAAGACAAAAATGGTTATTGTGGGTCGTCCTTAAAAGATAAACATATGCTATCGCGGACTTTTCTGTAGACCGTTTTGAGAGCTATAATTATGTACTTCATTAAGTTGATATATATCTTATGGTTTAGTCAGCGCAAGCCATGTAAGCGCCCTAAAAGCGGTTTTTTTACGACTTGATTACAAACGGTTCGACATTTCTCTACTATTCTTACATTAAATATAAATGTTTTATACGCCACAATATTTCTCAAGAAATTCTCTGAATGATGAAAACCGTATCAAAATCCATTAAGTAGTTTAGAAGTTCTAAGCGAATACACAGGCATACGCGGATAAGCGACTTTGTTTTATACTATTTAGAGATGGACATGTTTGGCTATTATTCACAAAGATTTTGTTTGTTGAAATAATAACATCTTTGCAACTACAAACAGAGCTCTAAATGGAATTCACCTGTGTATTCGGTTGCGCCTCAGTGATTTCTGCGGTGTTCAGGTAATTTTAATTCTATAAGTTAAATTATCCAGTACGCCGAATAAACGATTTAATTGAGTGGAAGGTGGATCGCTGCAAAAACGCGAATAAGTTACAATGGGATGTGTGTAGATAGTCAATACTCTCTCTTTTGCAAACTACAGCAGTTTTAATTAAAACACGACTGCGAAATGTAAATTACATTTGCCANTTAAATATAAATGTTTTATACGCCACAATATTTCTCAAGAAATTCTCTGAATGATGAAAACCGTATCAAAATCCATGAAGTAGTTTAGAAGTTCTAAGCGAATACACAGGCATACGCGGATAAGCGACTTTGTTTTATACTATTTAGAGATGGACATGTTTGGCTATTATTCACAAATATTTTGTTTGTTGAAATAATAACATCTTTGCAACTACAAACAGAGCTCTAAATGGAATTCACCTGTGTATTCGGTTGCGCCTCAGTGATTTCTGCGGTGTTCAGGTAATTTTAATTCTATAAGTTAAATTATCCAGTACGCCGAATAAAAGATTTAATTGAGTGGAAGGTGGATCGCTGCAAAAACGCGAATAAGTTACAATGGGATGTGTGTAGATTGTCAATACTCTCTCTTTTGCAAACTACAGCAGTTTTAATTAAAACACGACTGCGAAATGTAAATTACATTTGCCAGGATTTACTTATATTGTAACTTTTGTTGCAGTTGCGCTTAGAAGTCCACGAAGTTCTATCAAATTCAGGCAAGCAATAGGCATTGTTGTACCGTCATATATTCCTTCATAATGTACCTACTGTATAAAATCACCGTAGAAATGAGGGTTTTTTTGGGCTTCCTAACGTACACATAAAAATATAATTAATTTAGACTGCAGAGTAGCTCGAAAGTTAAAGGATTGGCTCTGTTAAAGTTTTGTATCATGTCTATTTCTACCCTGATAATTTTACAGGATGTTGAAAAAGGGTAGCCATTATAATAAATACAGTTCTTGATTAATAAATATATAGTCCTTAACAAGAATTATATGATTTCAATATAATTGTACATTATAAAATTTTCTTATCCGATTTACAACTAATAATATATTAAAGTGTTTTAAAAATGTTTGTCTTTAGTAAAAATTTGTGGACAAAAGGTAACAGATATAATAGATTTGGTTAAGAATAGCCTTTGATAAAATTTCTCGGACAATACGTAGAGATAAAATATTTTAGCTACAAAAAACTTATGGTATGTAAATAAATACAATATTATGAGCATAAAGCCATAACTCTCAAGATTATAGAAATTTTCTTCTGCATTTCTTAATTTTTTGTATCTCATTGCATAAGCAGTTTCATATTATTTTATTTTGAAATACACCACCGTACACTGTAAAACTACCAAACGCCACAATTTTATTATTTGAAAATAACTAATTTAGCTAAAGTGATGTGAGGTGAAGTGGAGAGATTTGGGCGCATCTTAACTGCGATTTCTTGAGAGCCGATGAAGGTGAAGCGAGGTGAGTATCGAGCAGTGCAGGAATGACAGGGCGGGGGAAACGGGAGATCCCCGAGAAAACCCGCCGACTAGCGGCATCGTCCAGTACTATTCCCACATACGATAATCCGTGAACGACTCCGCTGGGAATCGAACCCGGTTCTTCTAAATGGGAGGCGAGTAGTCTGACTANCTCCGCTGGGAATCGAACCCGGTTCTTCTAAATGGGAGGCGAGTAGTCTGACTACTCTACCACCGCGGCCCCTTTAGTGTAGCTGAAACTAGCCAACAAGTTACATAAGTAAGTATTGTTTCCCTTTGGTTGTATTTTAAAGAATCTATGCTTTTGTGGTATAATATATACCTCAATATTTTCTTCACTTCCCTTAATACAATTTCATGTCTGTGCAAAGCTCAATTTTTAATGATNATAATATATACCTCAATATTTTCTTCACTTCCCTTAATACAATTTCATGTCTGTGCAAAGCTCAATTTTTAATGATTTCCATAATTTGGTTAGTATTTCAATTTCTCTAACTAACTCTAAATGTACTGATTTATAATAGCCACAATAATGTATTTATATCTACGACGGAGAGTGAGGGTGGCAAATGACTAGGAACGACAGAAGATCAAGGAACTCAGCTCAGTTTGTACTGCGAATCCAGGCCCCACTGTCTCGGCGTGCTAAAGAAGGAGATAATGAAATAAAAANAACTCAGCTCAGTTTGTACTGCGAATCCAGGCCCCACTGTCTCGGCGTGCTAAAGAAGGAGATAATGAAATAAAAAATAATGATCCCTGAATGTAGAATGTATTTGCGCTTTTATCAGCATTACCAGGTCGAAATACTGCCTCTTGCATTGGTAGGCATAATATTTTGTATCGACAATAGTAACTGCAAATATGCTGCGGAATCTATAACTTCGCTACGGTATTATATTTTATTATTAGGATGCTTTTACTGGTTGAAATATAGCCACCGCTTTTGCAAGATATAATACTCTTATTTGCCAGTTACTTTGTAGGTTAAAAAAAGGGGAGGAATATGTGAAACTTGTAGGACATTATTATCGGGTCACACGGAACACAGAAATAGGGGATAGCTGGCTGAGAGACATAGCTATCCAATATGACGGCCAATCAAAATAGCGATCAGAGTGCAAGTTTTAAAGCTTGATAACTTGATGACACATTGTTTGATATCCGTTCTGAATTTTTTTTTAATGAAAGTTGATTACAATTTTTAATGTTTTGTAACGATAGTTTTTTGCGTCTCTCTTTTAAATTTTCTCAATAAATGCGAAAAAAAAATTTTTCTCTTTTTTTTTATCATTTGACATTGAACTCGAAAATTGTTCAGAATATGATAGTGTTAGTCTTATAATGAAATATTGCTTGCCTTATGAACTTTCCGACGGTAGGATATTAAAACCATTTACGAGTAGGAATAATCGGATAGCCACCCCAAAACCTCCGGGATTGCAGACAACCTATTAGCAAATTTACCTAATCTTACTTAACTGACTGTAACGCTATGTGAAAAATTGTTAGCTTGATTAAATAAAAATTATAGGACATGGCAAACTATGATGCCAGTATTATGAAAACATCTGCCAAAAATAATAATTATAGGTACAACGGAAATTTGAAATGTTATGCCAAATGATAGTTCTATATTTTTAATTAGATTTATTTCGTGCGTGAAATTAATAATTTATTTGGAGTTTGTGAAAATATAAAATCAAGAAATTCTGTATACAAGAATTTAACATAAAAATTCTGATAACGTTTTAACTTTATCTACTTATATTTAAATCATAAAATTGTATATTATTACCATCACAAGAGTTACTACCGTATTCATGATATCACATTGCTTACCATAAAAGTTTACTAATTGTTGTTTGTTGACAATTTAAAAAGTTTGATTTGCAAGAGCAAGTATAAAGTTCACATTTCCTTTCTGAATACTTACAGTTTAAAAACCTTAGTACAGTGTCGGATGAAATATGTCCTGTCATCCATTGTACCCATATTTTCCCTCCATATCACCGGAATGTGGTATATTAGGAAAATATCCAAGGCAACGTCTTCAAAATTCATCGTTATAATTGACACGCGATTTTTGTTCATAAAAAGTGTTCACTCATGGTGAGACAACTATCAACTTGGCCTTCCTTCGTACAAACTAGCTGATACCGCACCTTATTCGCCTTTTCAATCTTCGTACTTTTGCGGTGCATCTCACATATCAAATGTTAAATTTTCTAAAATATTTCATTTGAGAGAACCCAGTCACCACCTAATTTCTTAAAGCAGTCACATGCTCATTGTTTTCCAGCAGTCTATCAAAACCTCTGGTTTCTCTTTGTCCAGAAAATAAAGAGAAAGTTTTACAATCAGACCAACTACAAGAACCTGCACTACTATTTGAGAAAATTGCAACACTCAGAAAGAATGGTCCGAATAAATCCAAACTCTGACGATGTGTAGGACAGTGTACCAGCAAGAGTGATTACGACCGCAGAGAAATAGCGTACACATAGGCCCAACAGCGCCCTCTCTTGTGTGACCGGAAATGTCCATTCCACGCCGAGCTCGGTCAGTGAAGAGCCGTCAACGAAGTGAAAGCAAGTGCCAGTATGCCTCGTCGACGTCAAAGGGCGCCATATCAGCATGTGAGTGAGTTCGAACGGGGCAGAGTGATCGGTCTCCGGGTACCGCGTATGTCATACCGTGACATTTCGGCTCGTACAGGGATTGCTGCTACGACAGTGATGCGTGTGTGGAACCAGTGGATATAAGAGGGTCGTTGCCGTGCTGAGTGGCAAAAGTAGTGTTTTCGGACGAGTCCCGCTTCAACCTGTCCTACAGTGATGGCCGAATACGTGTTAGACGCTACCATGGTGACCGCAATCTGGCAGCCTGCATTGTGGAGCGGCATAGCGCACAAACGCCAAGTGTGATGGTTTGAGACGCCATTGGATACAACATGCGATTTCGACTGCTACGTATTGTGAGTCTTCTGGTTGTACCCATAACGCATTGTGATGGCTGTAGTTTCCTAAACCAAGTAAGTGAATTTTTAAACTAATGCAGGCGAACCTAACCCAACTTTACCTAACCCAACCTAAACAGTGATAAACGCGTAGGGTGTACAAACAGAATGCTCACATCACACTGTGGGTTATTTGTAGTGGCCACAAAGCTAAACGCCATATGGTGACTGCTATCGAGCAAAGTGCACTTGCCACTACTCGTAGTGGGTATTTTCAAATGCTCAGCGGGTGAAATAATTTCACAGAACGCGTTGAGGAAGTTTATCAACATCCACCCCGCGTTGTCGGTGAAAATTTTGACCAATGGACAAATTCTGGGATTGCGAGTAGCATATTGTTCACATACTCTCCAAACTTGAAACAGTTAAAACTACTAAAAATGCAGTGAATTTGATTGCAAATCTGTTGAAGCTGCTCAGCTCGAATAAGAGAAACTCTACAGATGTACAGTGCAAGTAATACTTACGTGAAAAGTCTTTGTAAAAATTGTGATCTGAAAAAATAGCTGTCATAACACCATGAATTATATTTATAGTTTCTGTGGAGTACGGTTTTGCTTGCGCCAAGCACTGCTACTTCCGTTTCCACTCTACATTCGCCTCTTCGCACTTCGTTCCCAAGCCGCACCTCTGTCGCCAAATTCTCAGTGAAGTTCGCAACCACCGCGCGCCATTTGCAATCACGTGTCGAAGGACTCGCTGCAGATACCACCCACAGCTAACATGAACAATAATGCTTGGTAACGCATCACTATTACATTATAATATTGTGCATGCTGTTTCGATTCATTCAGCACTTTTCAAAGCCCTGCCAGGGATCTCATTTTCTTTTCTTTTTTTATCCTTCCGCTTATGTACTATGCACTTTGGCGTGGGATGTCTCTTTTTATTCACGCGTCATCAAATTGNTTTTTTTTATCCTTCCGCTTATGTACTATGCACTTTGGCGTGGGATGTCTCTTTTTATTCACGCGTCATCAAATTGAGTACGTGCAAATTTTAGGAAAGAAAATGCGGATCCCAGATTTTATGTTTGCAAAATATAGAACACTGGCTTTAGTTGCCATAAATTTACATATTACACACACTCAATACAAAATCAAAACTTAGTATTTTTATTAATTTGCAGGCAAAGTAAATGGGCGACTGCATGCCATTGTGCGCTGTAGCATATTTGCAGTTATGAGGTGTGATTTATTTTTCAGATGTTGATTTCAAAAGTGCGTACTTTACTATGAACAGCCTTTAGCTGAACACGATTTGTGATGACAGTCCTACCATTTTCTGTTAAACATCAACCTAAGGAAGTTATTAAATAAGCAAACGTTTTTCACTTTTTCTACTAACAATAATTTGATACGTGTGGCAATTTACTATTACGCCCTTTTACTGTAGTTTTTTTTAAGTAATGTGGAAGAAAGTATAACCAAGATATGTGTCTGAGTAAAATATGATTCTTACAGCAATATGTATGTAAACGTCCTTCAGGACTGCTTTTGGATATAATTTCCAAAACTTATTTCACGGGGCAACGATGGACCGAAGGTTGCGCAAGGCAGATACAAGCAACGATTCCTGCTGACACAAGAGCCGCCTTAATCCTCTCAAGTATCTCAAATCACCTAAAGGANGGCAGATACAAGCAACGATTCCTGCTGACACAAGAGCCGCCTTAATCCTCTCAAGTATCTCAAATCACCTAAAGGATTGACAGATTAATCGCAAAAATAATGCTTTCTGAACGATCGTCTAGGGAATCGTGTAAAAAANTCACCTAAAGGATTGACAGATTAATCGCAAAAATAATGCTTTCTGAACGATCGTCTAGGGAATCGTGTAAAAAAAACAGCGACACAGAAATGAAACAGTGGTTACATCCCTTAACATTGAGCTCACAAAAAGTTTTCAGCTCCATTTCAAGACGTAGAAAAAACATTTCTTGTACCTGGCTTGAACAATATTTTTTTGAACAACTATAAATAATCAGAATACTTTTAACTTGTACACGTATCATATTCTGATACCATATTTAGATACCATAATTGTTTTCCAAGCGGTATGTTAAAAATAAAAAAAAATAGTTTTGTTATATGTACCGATGAAAATGAACTATTTTTTAAAAAACTGTACTTGTGCATATTAAATAGACAGACAATATACTGAGCTACGTAGATACAGTTATGTAACCAAAGAAAGAAATACAACCAATTTTTTAGTTTTGGTTTGAGGACATTTTTGCATTCTTTCAATACGTAACTATTCCTGAAATATTGACTTTCTTCACAATGAATTATTAAGGATTATTGGTAATGCTCAATAATATTAAGATTTTGTTGATTCGTTTCTTGTAATTTTTTTTGGTCCGAATGTAGTAAAACTGTGAAATTGGCATCTGATTATTCAAAACGGTAATGTGAAATACTTTAATTTTTGCTATAAAATGTTATAATACACATTGAATACAAAAAAAAAATTATTAACAAAAATTACATTATTTGGCGACGACGCCTTCAAAGAGCAGTGAACAAGGAAAGTGAACAGTGAGTTACCTTGCGCCCAACTCAGAGACAAAGCTTGCACAACTGATGCCTGCGTACACCGACCACGATGTGATGATAACGTAGCTTAATAAGCAGCCGCCCGGCCGGCCGCTTATATCCCCCGCCTCCGATATCTGCCCTGGACGCCCCCTGTGATAACGATCAGGAAACGAGACGCTTGAGGAAGTTTTTTACCTCCGGCGCCGTAAAGTTGGCACCACTTGTTCGCGGGAACGGGGTGTCCATTTCACACGCTGACGCAGGCTGGGAATCCCAGGCCTTGTATCTGCTGTGTCGCACGTGGCCATCGTCACTAACGACGTTTTCATTATGAGCTGTCTTGCTGTCGGTCGCCACCAGATGGCAGAGTTATGTGGAGTGAAGTGAAGAGATTTGGGCGGCTCTTCACATCGAGGTCTTGACAGCCGATGAGGGTGAAGTGAGATGAGAATGGAGCAGTGAGAGAATGCAAGGGCAGGGGAAACGGGAGATCCCGAGAAATCCCGCCGACCAGAGGCATCGTCCGACACGATTCCCACATTCGAAAATTCGGGAGCGACCCCGCCGGGAATCGAGCCCGGGTAGCCAAGGTAGGAGGCGTGTAGTCTAACCACTACCCGACCGCGGCCCNAGCGACCCCGCCGGGAATCGAGCCCGGGTAGCCAAGGTAGGAGGCGTGTAGTCTAACCACTACCCGACCGCGGCCCCTGCAGAGTTAGGTGTTTATGAATGCACACAATGCCGACAGTCCGTATGCTATTTTGCTATATCAAATCAAAGGTTGGCGCACCTGCATCTTAATCTCTCAGCTTATAGAAACAAACTTGCAAGGATGCGGGATATCAGTGTCACTGTGGTAGGTGTCCCGAGAATATTAAGAGAAATGCAACGAGCTACCTGTAATAGATCTTACTGCTCGTTGCTCGCCCATATAGCGCGCAGTAGTAATCCTCTAGTTTACAGGTAGTTTGACAGTAATATGACATTGCCGTGTAACCTTGAGACCAGAAAGCTGGTTCGCTCTGGATGGCTCATGGATTTTCCTACTCCGATTTTGTTAAGTTTGATTGATTGCTTTATGTGACTTTTATCAGCGGATGCCGCGTGTAGCTTTAAAACAATACCACATAGTTTAAGAACTTACGTTGGAATGTCTCTGTTTGGTGAGTTACGTGGATAGCAGGTCAAAGCATGAAAGGCTGATCTCACGTAATATAATCGTAAGGTCTGACTCCTGTAACAAACATATTAGGTGGGGCGGCGATGGTACAATGGCTATCCACCACGGCTTCCTCCTTCTATTACAGGATTTTACCATGTAGGAAGCATTGCGGACGTTTCCATTGACTGTCGGGTTTCCTCTGGGTTCTCCTATTTTTTCCGCCATCCCTCTGCATTTCGTGTCTTCTCCATTTTAGGCTCTCATAACGTGTCACTCATCGTTCAGTGGGAGTTACCCAACCAACATTAATTTATTTGGTTTGCTGCACGATGGCGACACGTGTGAACGGGAGCAGCTACAAAGGTTTATCTTGTCTGATCAGGAAACCATCTCAAATACCTGGAGATTTTTCTCTGATGGCTTCAATTTTTATATTCAGTGGTCCAATTGTGTAGGTGCAGGCGAGTTAGTACNCGTGTGAACGGGAGCAGCTACAAAGGTTTATCTTGTCTGATCAGGAAACCATCTCAAATACCTGGAGATTTTTCTCTCGTGGCTTCAATTTTTATATTCAGTGGCCCAATTGTGTAGGTGCAGGCGAGTTAGTACCGAGGTGGGAAGGATGGAGGTTATAGTCAATGTAAGACGAAATGTTGCATATTTTAAAGCCCTTTCGCAACAGAAGTTTTCCTGTCCCTTTTTAGTGCTTCATTTTTTTTATAAAATTCGCTATATATCAGCGATAAAAAACCTTATATCGAGTGAGAAATAATTTTTAAAGCAGCTACTAGCATCCATGCACTGCAATAACCAGAGTACGAGGCATTATGGCGTGTAATAANGAAATAATTTTTAAAGCAGCTACTAGCATCCATGCACTGCAATAACCAGAGTACGAGGCATTATGGCGTGTAATAAGTTGAAACTGTAATCAATCTACGTGACGCTTGCACTGACGGTGCAGCGACGCTAGCCTTAGTCCTAGGAAACGATATTTTGTTCTCGGAAATCTCACAACCTGGAAACGTTATCAGATAACAGTAGGCCGTGTAAATAGGTGGATCAGATAATCGAATCACCACTTTCACAGTTTTCCGTGGAGATATAATGGAGGAAATTAGTAATTTTCTGAAAACAGGTGAGTAAGGCGTTAGAAACGTGCATTACAAAGATTATAGCAGTTAAGTGTATCACTGACTATAAATTGGCTGATGTCAAAGAAATTTATGAGATTCGTCATAAATCTAGGCTGAAAATAGTTTTATTAGGTTTCCGAGTCCAGTTACTAAATCCTGTTTTTTTGTAAAATTTATTAATGTCAGTAGATAAAAGGCGAGCGTTTTTTTTCTCAAAAAGTGTTGCAAACATGCAGAAACAATTAAACATCTATGTAATAAAATTTATAAATAGTGTTAAATCTCTCACAAAATGAAGAATAGTCCTAATTTCATTAATTCCAGCAAATATTCAGTATTTAAATTTGTTAATTTTGAAAAATGTTTTTTTTATTATCCCCAGCCCTCAGCCTCCTGCAGCCAGCAGCGGTCATCTTGGATTTCCCTTCATCCCTTATGCTCTAACACTCCACCTCAGCTCATCATGTTCTTGCATTCTATTTGGGAGGTCTTCTCATATTCCTACCAGTCTCTCTCCCCACGTTCTATACCACGAGTTTTTTTTCTCACAAAAACTTCCTGTTTTCCCTATCGCCACACACTTCACGTCCATCCCAAAGTTTTTTCTAGCATTCTAGCGGGGACGAGTCTCATGCTCTGTCATTCCATCTAGGGTTGTCTCATATTCCTCCCGGTCTCCTTTTACCTGGCGTCCTGGCGTGTACGAGTCTCATGCTCTGTCATTCAACCTGTGCGCACAAGAGCGAGGCCTGCCCACGCACATTAGCCTAGAGTAGCTTACCGCGCACGAGTCAAGTACGCCCTAAGCCCACTTATAAGCATAGTTGGATGTAACGTCCGAAAAGTTTAAGATACATCCACCTAATTCAAAACACAGGTAAACACCTGACAACGAAAAGGGCCGCAGGGTCAAGTATGCCCTAAGTCTTCCTATAAGCATAGTTGGTTGTAAATTCCGAACTGTTTATAGTATTACCACCAAGTTCATAACATAGGCATCACCCCCGACAGCATAAAGGCCCACGGGGTCATTTATGCTCTAAGCCTAATTACAAGCATAGTTGGCTGTAATAGCCTAACCATTTAAGATATAGTCACAAAATTCGTAACACAGACATAACACCCAACAAAAAAAAGTACCGTATGGTCAAGTTTGCCCTCAGATCTCATATAAGCATAGTAGGCTATAATTTCCGAAATGCTTCAGACATGGTCACCAAATTCATAATATAGGCTTCATNTCTCATATAAGCATAGTAGGCTATAATTTCCGAAATGCTTCAGACATGGTCACCAAATTCATAATATAGGCTTCATACCTACAATGAAAAGGGCCGCAGAGTCAAGTATGTCCTAAGCACGCTTATAAGTACAGTTGACTATAATTTCCGAAACATTTAAGATATAGTGACACCAAATTCATAACATAGGCATTGTTCTTGATGCTGAATAGGACGGTAGAGACAATTAGACCTTAAGACTTATTATAAGCATTGTTGAATATTATTTCTAAGATACAACTCCCAAATTCATAACATTGGCATCATCTCACACAACGAAAAGCACCAAAGTGTCAAGTAGGCCCTAAACCCGCTTATAGTCATAGATGGTTGTAATTTCCGAACCACTTCAGTTATAGTAACAAAATTTATAACATATTCTTCGCCCCCGGCGATAAACAGGGCCGCAGGGTCGAGCATGCTCTAAACCCACTTATAAGCATAGTTGCCCACCATTTCCCATCCACCGAACTATTGCCATCAAATTCATATCATTAACATCTCCTCAAAAGAATAACAGTGTGGTAGTAAATTTTAAGGCACTTTATAAGCAGAGTCAATAGACATTTCCTGTCCACCGAAGCTGTAGCCATCAAATTCATAACGTAGGCACACTTCCGAGGACGAAACGTCCGCAGGGGCAAGTACACATTAGGCCTTCTAATAACCATAGTCGTCTGCCATTTCCTACTTACAGAAGCTAAAGTCACCACAATCAGGTCATATGTATCACATTCGATCACAAACAGGATGGCAGGGACAAGTACATATGAAGTGCTCTTATAAGCAAAGTTGCCTAACGTTTCCCACCCACCTAAGATACAACCACTAAATTCATATGACATTCATCAGATCCGACTGTAATAAAGTAGATAAGGGCAATAGATCTTAAGCCCTGTTACAAGCATAGTTGCTCACATTTCCAAACCTTCGAAGTTCGGGAATATGCAACAACCATCCACGTATGTAAAAAAATAGGGGTGAGCAGTAAGAGGTCAGCAGTGAGGGTTAAGCACTGCGAAATAGACTACGATGTGTACGACTAACACCAGCAGTCCAAAACAAGGGCCAGCAGCCCAAGTCATCATTAGCCTGAGAAAAACTTATAAACCAGTCTTACGTTGAATAATAAAGCGGTATACAATTGTACCGATAACAAAACATACGTAGTCGCAGGTTACGCTAACACATGTACGCAATTATATAAATAAACACAATCAGTCCTAGCACAAGTGTCGGGGAAACCGAGCGTAAAAGATATGAAAAAGCCCTGTACATGAAAAATCAGTAACACAACAAATAATAAAGGACTTGCGTATATGCAATTACACCACAATATTGACGTCATAGCGAGTCATAATATATAAATAATACCCGATGGAGCTACAGCCCATAATAATGATGTCAGTGTTGCTATCATGCTAAGAAGTTTAGTAAAAGCTAGAATGTACGCTGGCATGAGAAAGAACGAATGATCACCAGAGCCGATCACAAAAATGATTGCAATGCATCAAGTTCGATACACTTTATGCAACTTGTAAAGAAATTGTTCCTTTTCTTGCAACAAAATAAAATATATTTCAACCATAAGTCGCGCAAGAGAGATGTCACTGCTATGTGCTTATGCAAACCGATATCAAAAATAATTATAAAAGCCTATAGCTATAAGCATTTACCAACCTATGTATATTGCGCGAGCATGGAACACTGTACATCACACAAGTCTAAAAAAACTTATGCGAAGCTGAGAAGCACAGGTTCAATAAGGGCAACACTGCTCACACTGATGCAAACTGATATAAACATTAAATGTAAAGGAAAATATTTAAAATCACTGGCCAACCATTCCAATCACATATTACACAAGCATTGGGTGCTGTACGACGATTTAGATGATGCTAGACAACACCAGACCATCCTGGTAGTACAACAGAATAGTAAACTTATTCCGTACGAACCGAGTGAAACGAAACCATCAAATTTATAGTACAGCCAACACTCACAACACTAGCAGCAGAATCGCTTCTGTCCACCCTACTAACTTTTAGGTCTATAATTGCAGTCCATACCATTACCGCACAATGCTCGCTCAGAAATTCTTTCTCTCGTCTAGAAGACATAGTGAAAATGATGGAATGCTGTTTGAGTGGTCAGAAAATTTTATCAGATATCGTGACATTTGGAAAGATTAAATCACTTGCAGCAGTCAACCAATATATCTAGCTTGCGTACCTGCCAAAATAATTCCTTCTTGCATATGCACGACATGAAATAAAATCCGTCTACAAACACCTACCTGTCTATCTGAAACTGGACGAAGAGATACTTGGCTGTCTCCCATGCCTACAATATTTTCGAGGTAGTGCTACCATTACAGACACACCACATCCCAGGAGCTGGTGGAAGATCCATCCTAAACGAGCAGCAGCAAAATAAAAACAAGGTACATTTAACAATGAAAGATGAACGAGTGTAAATAAGTTGAGAGATCGAATTGACAACTCCGCAGTTTAAACATAGCTTGACCTGATAAGGCCAAGCTCTGTTTAAGTCCAGCAACCATGCTGACATATGCACAACACACATCATGCAACCCGAGATTGGCAACGCAAATCAGCATGCAGTGTGAACAGTATACAAGCGAGCATCATGTAAAAATGAACGTCATTTCGTTGGCGAGTGTGTTGGTGGAAGGCAGATCATTAGGGCTGCTTGAGCAATAACACAGATGCTCTCACCATCTCGTTTCTCCAGTCGGCCACTAGAATGCACTGTCATCGTCTGCTAGTGTCGCTGTGGTCTTCAGCTATCTTATTTTCCCCTGTTAACTGTCAAGAAGATGCCAACATTTTTGCGTTACCTATGGTTGCTGCTAGGAGCACTGGAGTCGACACACATGACCAAATTCCGATGGGCAGCATGCAGTACACCTACCCATACGTGCATTACTCGCTGCAAGTAGCTCAAAAATGCCAGACAAACAAGGTTTCGATCCAACCACCATTGAGGGCTGTAGCTTGACGGTTCTGATAGCACAGGGGGACTGTAGCGGAATGGTTCGATTGTGAGAGTTAAAGGTCGCAATAATCAGCATCAGCCTAACACGTGGGTCGGAAGAACCTCGTGCAACATACAAAACTGTCCCATACATGAAAAAATTAAGTCAAATAATAATAAATAATAACGGCTCAACATAGAGGAAAGTACGCTGCTAGCATTATGTATCGAACCACTACTTTAAAAAATACCTGATTGTTCCACAGTCCATAAGTGCGATATCAGTGTTGCTATTGCGACCAGAACTTCAGGAAAAAATATGGAATGCCCATCAATGGGAAAAAGAGTTCATATTCACAAGGACCTCAAAAAAAATTATACAATATCACAACAGCAGTACACTATTTACTAGCAGTGATCATTTGGAGACGCATTACACGATTTGTAAAGGCTGTGTTCCTTTGCTTGCCATTAAACATCATGCATTTAAACAAGTGGTCATGCAGGAGACTACGACACTGTTACATACTGATAATCAGATATTAAAAAATGCAAAGGAATATACTTATCAATACCTGCCAACCTATGCATATTGTGCGAGCGACGAACTAAGTACACTTTTTTAGACCAAAAAAATGACCATCGCGAAGCACTGATGCCAGCATACATAAAGAAGGAAAATAGTTATAAACACCTACCAACCAATACATATTACACAAGCGACGAGCACTGTGCATCGCATCAGTCGTTGCTAGACAAGAACATGCGTCTGAAAACTGACGTGGTTACCTTGGTTAGTAAAGCCGAATAACAAACTATTTTCCCCACTTACGCCCTCTGTCCGAGCTATGCTACAGTAAAGAGCCATACGAATTCCACTATTAAACAAGGCAAAAGGTGCAAACAGAGAGTAACGTACATCACATTAGACTAAAATAAAATACTATGATAGAGTCGAGAAGAAGGGGGAGCGACAAGGTCGACACTGCTACATACCGATGCAAACAGATATAAAAAAAATCAAAGGTAAAGGAAACTAGTTATGAGTACTTACCAACCAGCACATATCGCACAAGCGTCGGGTGCTGTACAATGCCCTCTGTAACCGAATTCCTCTCGTAAAGAGAAGTGCATGAGTGACTCGGCTGGTCTGCCACCCCAGAGCCTGACTCGACTATCGACTAATGTATTTACAATCCCTTCGACTCGATGAGACCAGCACGGTGCCTACACCATCGGTCGACCACCTGGTTGTCTTTCAGATTCTCGAGATGTTAGATGATCACACACAGTTGGACAGGGTGGGCGCGTCCCACCACTAGTGATGCGGGTTGTGAGTGTTGGCTGTAATCTGAAGTTGATTGTTTCATTCCGATCGGTTCGTAAGAAAGTCGTTTGCTATTCTGCTGTACTGACCAGGACGGCCTGGTCTAGTCTAGCATTATCTAAAGCATCGTACAGCACCCGACGGTTGTTCAATATGTGCTGGTTGGTAAGAAAGTCGTTTGCTATTCTGCTGTACTGACCAGGACGGCCTGGTCTAGTCTAGCATTATCTAAAGCATCGTACAGCACCCGACGGTTGTTCAATATGTGCTGGTTGGTAAGAAAGTCGTTTGCTATTCTGCTGTACTGACCAGGACGGTCTGGTCTAGTCTAGCATTATCTAAAGCATCGTACAGCACCCGACGGTTGTTCAATATGTGCTGGTTGGTAAGTACTCATAACTAGTTTCCTTTACGGTATATTTTTATATCAGTTTGTATCAGTGAATAGCAGTGTTGTCCATAGTGCAACTGTGCTTCTCTATTTCGCAAAAGTTTTTTTAGACAAACATGGCGCACAGCCTTCGATGCTCGCTCTTTTAACATAGGTTATTAAATGCTTATAACTTTTAGCTTTTATTACTATTTTTATTTCTCTTTGCATCAGCTCGTAGCAATGACATTTCTCTGGCGCGACTAATGGTTTAAAAGTATGTTGTTTTGTGGCAAGCAAAGAAACATAGTCTTAACAAGTTCCGTAATTTCTATCGCACTTGATGCATTGTAGTCATTTTGGTGATTGGCTCTTGTGATCATTCGTTCTTTCTCATGTCAGAGCACATTCTAGCTTTTACTAAACTTCTTAGCATGATAGCAACACTGATGTCAATATTATGGACTATGGCTCCATCGGGTATTATTTATATATTGTGGCTCGCTATAACATCAATCTGGTGATGTACTTGCATACACGCAGGTCCTTTATTATTTGTTGTAAATAAACAATGTGTTGCATTTCATGTGTTATTTGTGTGTTCGTGCCTCAACGCGTGACTCCCGCCCATATATTCCTATACGATAATTGTTTGTTTTAGTGAGTTCTAACACCCCTCAATGTTTGTCCCATGATTTTAGAATCATTTTGTATATACACGCAGTTTCCCCGAAACTTGTGCTAGCCTGATTGTGTTTATTTAAATAATTGCGTACATGTGTTAGTGTAACCTGCAACTACGTATGTTTTGTTATCGGTACAATTGTATACCACTTTATTATTCGATGTAAGACTAGTTGTTAAGTTTTCCCCATTATAATGATGACTCGGACTGCCAGCCCCTGTGCTGGACTGATTGTGTTAGTCGTACACATTGTAGTCAATTTCGTAATGCTGTTTCCTCATTTTTTACCCCTCATGGTTGGCCTCTCGCTGCTGAACCTAGACTGATGACCCCTCAGTGCTGACCCCTCACTTTTACCCATATTTTCTTTACATATGTGGATGGTTGTTACATGTTCCCGATTTATAATGTTTATAAATGCTGACCAACTATGACTGTAACATAACTTAAGGTCTACTAGCCCTTATATTCTTGATTGCAGTCGAAAGTGATGAATGTGATATGAATTTGGTGGCCGTAGCTTCGGTGGGTGGGAAATATTAGGACTCTATGCTTATAAGAGGGATTACAGTGAACTTGTCTTTACCACCCTGTTTGTCATAAGATGTAATTAATGCCTATGATATGATGTGACTGTAGATGGGAAATGTCGGTCGAATATGCTAATAAGAAGCCCTTTAGTTTACTTGCCCACCACCCTGTTCTTCGTCAGAGGAGATGTTTATGATATGAATTTCATGCCTATTGTTTTGGTGGGTGGTAAATGGTGGATAACTATGCTTATAAGTAGGCTAAGAGTGTGCTTGACCATGCGGCGCTGTTCATCGTCGTGGGCGAAGGCTATGTTATGAATTTAGTGACTATATATTTAACGGTTCGGAAATTACAACAAACTCTGCTTATAAGCAGGTTTAGGGCCTTCTTGACCATGCGGTCATTATCGTTGTGGAGGATGATACTAATGTTATAAATATGGTGGCTGTTTCTTAAACNGCCTTCTTGACCATGCGGTCATTATCGTTGTGGAGGATGATACTAATGTTATAAATATGGTGGCTGTTTCTTAAACGGTTCGGAAATTACAGCCGACTATGCTTTTAAGCGAGCGTAGGGCAAACTTGACAATGCGGTCCTTTTCGTTGTCAGGGCAGATGCCTATGTAATGAATTTGGTGACTTTACCTTATACTATTCGCAAAATCACGCAACTATGCTTATAAGTGTTCTTCCATACTTGACCTAAAGTCATTTTAGTGTTCTGGGGTGACGACTATGCTATGAATTTGGTGGCTGTATCTTAAATAGTTCGGAAATTATAGCCAACTGTTCTTATAGACAATCTTAGGGCCATTTTCGCTGTCGGGAGTGATGCCAATGTTTTGAATTTGGTTGTTGTATATTAAATGGTTCGAAAAATAACCGCCAACTATGATAATAACTACACTTAGAGCAAACTTGACCCTGTGGCCCTTTTTTTTTGTTGTCGGGGTGATACCTATGTTTAAAATTTGGTGGATGTATCTTAAACGTTTTCAAAATTAATCCAACTATTCTTATAAGTGGTCTAAGGGCGTACTTGACGCGTGTGTACGTTGCGACTCTCTGCTAGTGTGCGTGGGCAGGCCTCGTTCCGTGTCGCGCAGGTGGAATGACAGAGCATGAGACTCCTCCCCGCAAGGATGCTAGAGACACCCCAGGGAGTGAGGGAGGTGAGAGGGATTACATGAAGCATATGCGAAAAAAACTCGAGGGATAAAACATGGGAGACGAAAGAGACTGACAGGAACATGAGAAAACCTCCTTAACAGAATGCAAGATCATGATGTGCTGAGGTGGAGTGATGGAGCAGCAGGGATGAAGTGTAATCCAAGATGACCACTGCTGGCGAGGAAAGACAGCACAGGAGGTTTCCGAAGGACGTCATTCAATATGGTGGTTGGCTCGTCCGTCGTCCCCAGCCTCCAACCCCTGCATGTAAAGATACATTTTCCTACCAATTACTTGTTATTTTATATCGCTTTAGCAATCGATATTCATGGACATAGTCTATTTTTCTTACGCCCCATAGAGTTAAATGCTTACGAATCCGTTTCCCAATTTTCGTGTTCATTTTCAAATGTGTGTTTTTTCAACGTGACATTTTTAAATTGTCGATTTTCTGACGGCTTGGTGGAAATTTTAATTTCAAACTATTATTTCGGAATGAAGGCAATTTATTTAAATTCTTACTTGGAAACTGCCAATTTTTGCATCAAATAAAAATCCCTTTAGTGCAAACAAATTAAAATTCAACTTTAATATTCTTCAATCGACTCCCTTCTTAATATTTTTGACATTGAATGCATATCTTCCACATTTCAAAGCAAAGCTGCTGCTCATCAACTTTCATTCTCATCAACAGACCATCCATTACTCCTTTAACCTATTCAAGATACTGAATATGCGAATAGTCATTTTCCAAAGCGTCCTTTGTCCACAAATATGTCAATAATAGTCCTTTTGATTCCTTCCTAGCATTTGCTGTGGAATGACAAATGTTTTACAAGTCCAAAACAGCGCGAAGGCTGTGTAAACGTAGGTTTAAAATTCGTTCATTTTCCAAAGTAGCCATGTCCACAATCATTGAATTAAATTTATTTATAAAATTTGTTTTACGAACCAAAATTATGGCTTTAATTTATAGAGACAATATTCGTGACTAACAGTAACATCCATACAAAATTTCTATGTTGGTGTTGTTATTTATGTGAGGTATATATAAAAAGCGACTTTCCCGACATTTGATATACACGGACAAGAAACCCTTTAGAAATGACAACTCGCATATTCCTTTGGATGCATTTCGAGCTCTGGGGAACAGGCNTATTTCATTTTCCAAAGTAGCCATGTCCACAATCATTGAATTAAATTTATTTAATTTTAAACAAAATGCTTGGTTTCATAAGGCTTTAATTTATACAGACAATATTTGTGACTAACAGTAACATCCATACAAAATTTCATACAACCACAACAATAAATACACTCCATATATATTTTTCGCTGTGTCCCGACATTTGATATACACGGACAAGAAACCCTTTAGAAATGACAACTCGCATATTCCTTTGGATGCATTTCGAGCTCTGAGGAACAGGCAGATGTCACACAATGAAAAGTCCTGTGAATATGGGGAACGACGGGGAAAATAGATGTGTTCGTTTGCTGACGACTGCTTCATTGAGAGGGCGTTCTGAGCTGACACATTGCCCTGACGCGTAATCCGTATCTTTTTCTTACTAATATCCGATGTTTTCCCTCCTCACTCGTTCCTTTAACTCTGCAATGACCTTCATTTTACGACGAACTTCAGGTGCACACACAGCTTGATTTGCATGGTAACTGTGACCCAGTCTAGACGATACAACTACTTTATCTTCCACCAAAGCTGAGAGGTAAGCCACACAGAGAGCCGGTGTAGTATTGTTTACTCCGTAAGCATCAGTAACATGCGTATGTTTCCGCTTCGCTGCTCTTCAAGTATACAACCTTAGGGGTTTCCCGTCCTGTTACTCGATTGCCAAGCCTCGTAAGTGCTTAAAAAGAATGTTTAATAGCTTGTTGAACCCAATTCACCAGTGGAGAGGAGACATTTAAACAATGAAAAAATATTGTATTAACATGTAGCTTATGTGTCCTTGTTTTCGAGTTAAAGCCGTAAACCCGAAATTTATTTATCTGTTTAATAGGTATACCATGTGTTATTCATGTTTGTCTTCCTGACGAGAGGAGTTGATAATGGGATACACTAAGTTGGATGTCATAATAATACATTCAAACCAGGAAATGGCATGCATACATGCATATCATGTACGAGTTCGCGGAGTGTAATGCAGAATAAGCAAGTCGTCTCTATGAGAATCGTTTAACAAATAATCTCTTCGAGGCAAGAAAACATTCCAGCAATTTACACGAAAGCCTACAAGATACAAGCTCATTTGAAAAAAAAAAGTATCTGATGAAGGCAATTCCGTTGGTTTTCAAACTGTTAATCTCAACGAATGAGTTTTGCAGATTATTGAAGGAAATCTAGGCACTAGCGCCCGAATAATAGCAGCAGTGGAGAACGTTGGACACGCGACTTTTAGGAGAGTTTTGCGACAGCAACTGCTTTATCCGAACAGTGATCAACGAGAACAGGCATTTAACAACGAAGGTTTTAGTAAATGACTATCGGTGATCCGTCTTGTATCACCACCGTATTATTTATTGACTAAGCTGGATTCACCAGAGATTGAAACATTAATTTTGATAACACTCATCGATGGGCTGGATAAAAACCACGTATTCGGCTATAACGACTCCAAAAACAATCCAACGACAATTTATGGGGAAGATCACTTGAACAATATAATATGCTTTATCTTTCTAGTTAAGAGACTAAGAGTTAATTCTTAACGTAGAAGATTTTTAAAAATGTATCTATTTTTAACCTTTTTTCCGAAGGAAAGAGAGGCTTATGAGATCAATTTCATGTCTGTGGCTCTGTGAATGTGTATGTGTGCGTGAACCTGAGTTTATGTGTGTACGTGTGTGTTCTCCCCCCTCCCCTTTTTTTCAATTTTTGTTCGCGTCAACAGAATTTTACCAAATTGGAACATATATACACTGAAGACCCAAAAAATCTGGTAATGGCGTACGTATGCAAATGACAGAGGTATGTAACCAATCAGAGTAACACGATGCGGTCGGCAGCTAGATCGGTTACTGCTGCAACAATGGCAGGTTATCAAGATTTAAGTGAGTTTGAACGTGGTGTCATAGTCGGCGCACGAGAGATGGGACATAGATTCTGCGTGGTAGCAATAACATTTGGATGTTCGCATACGACCATTTCACGAGTGTACCTTGAATATCGGGGATCCGGTAAAACATCACATCTTCGACATCGCTGCGACCGGAAAAAGATCGTGAAAGAACGGGACAAACGACGACTGACGAGAATCATTAAACGTGACAGACGTGAAACCTTTTCCCAAATTGGCGCAGATTGGATTTGTGGACTGCCCTGCGGTATTCATGGTGTGAATTGCTTCCTGCATACCTTCAGACATTAGTCGAGTCCATGTCACGTTGTCTTGCGGCACTTGTGCGTGCTAGGGGGGCCCTACACGATATTAGGCCGGTGTACCAGTTTTTTTTGGTTATTCAGTGTATATCTTAGTAAGGAAACCTGATATATGACATAGCAGGGAACTTACATTCTCAATGGCGGCCGTTTTAATATTTAGGGTTATATGTAATATATCGAAAACCATTCAACCTGTTTATACCAAATTTTGTATGCATGGATAATATTGCGTAGGCGTTAAATTTTGAAATTATTATTGCCGTTTGTCCTCCATTTTGGATGATAACACTAAATGAAAAATGAAGAGTTTTCATTATATCTCGAAAACTATCAAAGCAATTCTCACTCAATTTAGCGTGTATTTAACACTATGACTGGTCAGGTAAACGTTAGTTAAATAAATTGATTAGGTGCTTATTTTTAAAGTGGCATCAATATAAATATTTTAGGTTTATTTGGTATAACCACTGTACCAGTTAAACCTAATTCGATCAAATTTTGTTCGCTGAAAGAATATATTACAAGCATCATATATTAACACATTGCCATATTTGTCAGCCATTTTGTAAGATAGCACCACATGAATCAAAAAGTTGTTAGGTCATATCTTAATAAAAATGAACCGATTCCTACCAAATTTGTCAAACAAGTATTACTGTGGCAGATAATGTAAAATTTGTATGCTTTATTTATATCATACACTTATTTTCAAAATGGCGGCCACGAAGGCATATTAGCTTAGAATGCTGTTTGTAACCATTTAATTAATTCCAACATAACAATATAAGCTTGCAGTACATATTACAAGTATAAACTCTATCTACACTAAGCATCTTTTGTCCACAATTTCGTAAGATAGCACCACATGGATAAATAAAGTTTTAATGTCATANTCCGTCGTCCCCAGCCTCCAACCCCTGCATGTAAAGATACATTTTCCTACCAATTACTTGTTATTTTATATCGCTTTAGCAATCGATATTCATGGACATAGTCTATTTTTCTTACGCCCCATAGAGTTAAATGCTTACGAATCCGTTTCCCAATTTTCGTGTTCATTTTCAAAAGTGTGTTTTTTCAACGTGACATTTTTAAATTGTCGATTTTCTGACGGCTTGGTGGAAATTTTAATTTCAAACTATTATTTCGGAATGAAGGCAATTTATTTAAATTCTTACTTGGAAACTGCCAATTTTTGCATCAAATAAAAATCCCTTTAGTGCAAACAAATTAAAATTCAACTTTAATATTCTTCAATCGACTCCCTTCTTAATATTTTTGACATTGAATGCATATCTTCCACATTTCAAAGCAAAGCTGCTGCTCATCAACTTTCATTCTCATCAACAGACCATCCATTACTCCTTTAACCTATTCAAGATACTGAATATGCGAATAGTCATTTTCCAAAGCGTCCTTTGTCCACAAATATGTCAATAATAGTCCTTTTGATTCCTTCCTAACATTTGCTGTGGAATGACAAATGTTTTACAAGTCCAAAATAGCGCGAAGGCTGTGTAAACGTAGGTTTAAAATTATTTCATTTACCAAAGTGGCCATGTCCACTATCATTGAATTAAATTTATTTCATTTTAAACAAAATGCTTGGTTTTATATGGCTTTAATTTATAGAGACAATATTCGTGACTAACAGTAACATCCATACAAAATTTCATACAACCACAACAATAAATACACTCCATATATATTTTTCGCTGTTTCCCGACATTTGATATACACGGACAAGAACCCCTTTAGAAATGACAACTCGCATATTCCTTTGGATGCATTTCGAGCTCTGAAAAACAGGCGGATGTCACACAATGAAAAGTCCTGTGAATATGGGGAACGACGGGGAAAATAGATGTGTTCGTTTGCTGACGACTGCTTCATTGAGAGGGCGTTCTGAGCTGACACATTGCCCTGACGCGTAATCCGTGTCTTTTTCTTACTAATATCCGGTGTTTTCACTCCTCACTCGTTCCTTTAACTCTGCAATGACCTTCATTTTACGACGAACTTCAGGTGCACACACAGCTTGATTTGCATGGTAACTGTGACCCACTCAAGACGATACAACTACTTTATCTTCCACCAAAACTGAGAGGTAAGCCACACAGAGAGCCGGTAGAGTATTGTTTACTCCGGAAGCATCAGTAACATGCGTATGTTTCCGCTTCGCTGCTCTCCAAGTATACAACCTTAGGGGTTTCCCGTCCTGGTTCTCGATTGCCACGCCTCGTAAGCGCTTATACAGAATGTTTCATAGTTTGTGGAACCCAATTCACCGGTGGACAAGAGACATTTAAACAATGAAAAAATACTGTATTAACATGTAGCTTATTTGTCCTTGTTTTTGAGTTAAAGCCGCATACCCCAAATTTATTGATCTGTTTACTAGGTATACCATGTGTTATTCATGTTTGTCTTCCTGACGAGAGGAGTTGATAATGTGCTACACTGTAAGTTGGGTGTAATAATAATACATTAAAACCAGGAAATGGCATGCATGCATTTGATGTACGAGTTCGCGGAGTGTAATGCAGAATAAGCAAGTCGTCTCTATGAGAATCGTTTCACTAATGATCTCTTCGAGGCAAGAAAACATTACAGAAATTTACACGAAAGCCTACGAGATACAAGCTCATTTGAAAAAAAAAAAAAAAAAAAA
>NQII01001109.1:237668-318034 GCA_002778355.1 Clitarchus hookeri | reverse complement strand
GGACAATATAATAGACCCTATCATTCTAGTTAATATACTAATAGTTCATTCATAACGTAGCAGATTTAAAAAAATCTATCCATTTTTAGTTTTCTTTCCGAAGAAAAGAGAGTCTTATGAGATCAATTTCATGTATGTGGCTCTGTGTACGTGGTTCTGTGTATGTGTGTGCCTGTGTGTGTGCGTGTGTCTGTGTGTGTCTGTACGAGTGTGTTCTCCCCCTCCCCCTTTTTTCAATATTTGTATGCGTCAACAGAATTTTACCAAATTGATACATATATATATATATAACTTATTAAGGAACACTGATATATGTCGTTTTCGACATAGCAGGGAACGTATATTCTCAATGNCATATATATATATAACTTATTAAGGAACACTGATATATGTCGTTTTCGACATAGCAGGGAACGTATATTCTCAATGGCGGCCATTTTAATATTTAGGGTAACATATTGTCGCTACTCGGTCACCTGAGTTATACAGGGGGTGACCAGTAGTTCATATAGTTAAATTTTATTGGTGCAGACTAATGACACCTGAGGTTGTTGCGTTAGGGGTAAACAAATATTCGTATTCTCCATTAGTTAACACACCAGGATTTTATTGATCAGAAGGTCACATAGTTATTACACACACTGGCGAGACTGAGCCCCCCTCTAGTCGTAAGCCTCCGGGCTGGTGGGCTGAATACTATGCGTCGGGAAAGGTTTGTTGAAGGGAGACGTTTCTCTACTTATCTGTGACTGCGGCTTTCGGTGAGTTGTCGTCGTTGGTAGCTGAGGCATGGTGAGTTGGGTGGCACTGATTCAGGCCCTCGGACTGGCTCTCGTTGACGTGCTGTACTCAGCTGGCTTCTTCCTTCGGCTTCGACTGACTCCCTACCACGTCCTGCTGGACTCTCCCTCTCGCTCGATGTGGTGCTTCGCGGCTGAAGCTCACCACTCGTCTTCGCCTTTGGTTGAAGTAGCTGGGTCGGCTCGGCTTCCCTTCTCGGAAGTCCGAAATTGGTTTCCCTGGACTTGTGATTTCTCTTTGATCTCGACTGGCGTTCTTTGTTGGAGACCTCGCGTCCCCTCTCCTGCGTCGACGTCGGCCACGACTCGTCTCGCGCTCCCGACTTCTCCACATAGGAAACTGCCACTACTTTATCGGGAATGAACTCATAAGTTCTCGGCGCTTCTACTTGGTTTGTCTCGGAAATTTACACATGAATTCTCGGCTGTGGCTCTGGGTTTTCTCCTCGGTGACGTTACTATGGACTGACTGACTGACGTCGCCATCCGGCGCCTGACTATGTCTCTCGGGGAATGGCGCCACTCGGACTGGGGCTACCACTCGTTTCGGGAATTTACCCATATTCTCAGCACTATTCTCGTTACACGATTGGCTTCTCTCGTTTCGGTTACATATATCTCGCCTCCTTGGCTGTACTCCCGAACAACTCCCGTCTCAGCTGGCGATAATTGCTCCTGAACAATAGACTGTGAACAACTGATTACAACTGATTGCCTGGACCAGTCCGGAACCCCGGCCCGTTGATACTACTGCCTCTCACCTAACTGCATTCTCGGTCTTGCATTGCGGCTGAATAACTCCTCTCGAACGTCTGCAACTGAATGATCACGACTGAATGACCTCTCGCGACTGAATGACCACTTGCCTTGGCTGCTCTCGAATTTAACCTGTCTCTCGATATATTCATATTGGCTGTCAGCAATTTGTGTCGAGAGAAACAGGGACTACCCTGGTTTCCTTCGCACGTTTTTTGTATAGGATTTAGTGTCTCCTCAGCTGCTCTCGCGTTCAAACTAGGGGTGGAGGGCGGGGTGTAGCATGCGTCTCGGGGATTCCTGGCAGCTGTGTCGGCAGTAATCTCGTCCAGGGGGTTACCCTGTTTCCTTCGCCGAGGGCGGGGTGTAGCAAGCGTATCGGGGATTCCTGGCAGCTGTGTCGGCAGTAATCTAGGCCAGGGGGTTACCCTGTTTCCTTCGCCGAGGGCGGGGTGTAGCATGCGTCTCGGGGATTCCTGGCATCTGTGTCGGCAGTATTCTCGGCCAGGGGGTTACCCTGTTTCCTTCGCCGAGGGCGGGGTGTAGCATGCATCTCGGGGATTCCTGGCATCTGTGTCGGCAGTAATCTCGGCCAGGGGGTTACCCTGTTTCCTTCGCCGAGGGCGGGGTGTAGCATGCGTCTCGGGGATTCCTGGCAGCTGTGTCGGCAGTAAACTCGGCCAGGGGGTTACCCTGTTTCCTTCGCCGAAGTCTTATATCAGCTAATATTCGGGACTTTCCCTGTTTCCTTCTAACTGGAGTTCATCTCCGGAAGTTTTTATACCTCGGGACTTCCCAGGGGTTATTTCTCAGGGTGTGAATACAGCGCAATTCATATCCTCTGTACCCGCCACGCATCAATATATAATATATCGAAAACCATTCAACCTATTTATACCAAATTTTGTATGCAGGTATAATATCGTGTAGACATTAAATTTTAAAATTAATATTGCAGTTAGTTCTCCATTTTGGAAGATAACACCAAATGAAAAAATGAAGAGTTTACATTATATCTCGAAAACTATCAAAGCAATTCTCACTCAATTTAGCGTGTATTTAAAACTATGACAGGTCAGGTAAACGTTAGTTAAATAAATTGATTAGGTGCTTATTTTTAAAGTGGCATCCATACAAATATTTTAGGTTTATTTGGTATAACCACTCTTTAAACCAAATTCGACCAAATTTTGTTCGCTGAAAGAATCTATTACAAGCATCATATATCAACACATTGCCACATTTGTCAGCCATTTTATAAGATAGCACCAAATGAATTAATAAAGTTGTTATGTCATATCTTAATAAAAGTGAACCGATTCGTTCTAAATTTGGTAAACATGTATTACTGTGGCAGATAATGTAAAATTGTATGTTTTATATATGTCAGACACTTATTTTCAANCATTTGGTAAACATGTATTACTGTGGCAGATAATGTAAAATTGTATGTTTTATATATGTCAGACACTTATTTTCAAAATGGCGGCCACAAAGGCATATTAGCTTAGAATGATGTGCGTAACCATTTAATCAATTCCAACATAATAATGTATGCTTGCAGTACATATTACAAGTATAAACTGTATTTACACTAAGCATATTTTGTCCGCCATTTCGTAAGATAGCACTGCATGGATAAATAAAGTTTTAACGTCATATCTTTAGAAACAATTGACCGATTGCAATTAAATTTGGGCACACAAGTATTACTGCGAAAAATNTACGTCTCTCGGGGAATGGCGCCACTCGGACTGGGGCTACCACTCGTTTCGGGAATTTACCCATATTCTCAGCACTATTCTCGTTACACGATTGGCTTCTCTCGTTTCGGTTACATATATCTCGCCTCCTTGGCTGTACTGCCGAACAACTCCCGTCTCAGCTGGCGATAATTGCTCCTGAACAATTGACTGTGAATAACTGATTACAACTGATTGCCTGGACCAGTCCGGAACCCCGGCCCGTTGATACTACTGCCTCTCACCTAACTGCATTCTCGGTCTTGCATTGCGGCTGAATAACTCCTCTCGAACGTCTGCAACTGAATGACCTCTCGCGACTGAATGACCACTTGCCTTGGCTGCTCTCGAATTTAACCTGTCTCTCGATATATTCAAATTGGCTGTCAGCAATTTGTGTCGAGAGAAACAGGGACTTCCCTGGTTTCCTTCGCACGTTTTTTGTATAGGATTTAGTGCCTCCTCAGCTGCTCTCGCGTTCAAACTAGGGGTGGAGGGTGGGGTGTAGCATGCGTCTCGGGGATTCCTGGCAGCTGTGTCGGCAGTAATCTCGGCCAGGGGGTTACCCTGTTTCCTTCGCCGAGGGCTTATATCAGCTAATTTTCGGGACTTTCCCTGTTTCCTTCTCACTGAAGTTCATCTCCGGAAGTTTTTATACCTCGGGACTTCCCGGGGGTTATTTCTCAGGGTGTGAATACAGCGCAATTCCTATCCTCTGTACCCGCCACGCATCAATATATAATATATCGAAAACCATTCAACCTATTTATACCAAATTTTGTATGCAGGTATAATATCGTGTAGACATTAAATTTTAAAATTAATATTGCAGTTAGTTCTCCATTTTGGAAGATAACACCAAATGAAAAAATGAAGAGTTTACATTATATCTCGAAAACTATCAAAGCAATTCTCACTCAATTTAGCGTGTATTTAAAACTATGACAGGTCAGGTAAACGTTAGTTAAATAAATTGATTAGGTGCTTATTTTTAAAGTGGCATCCATACAAATATTTTAGGTTTATTTGGTATAACCACTCTACCATTTAAACCAAATTCGACCAAATTTTGTTCGCTGAAAGAATCTATTACAAGCATCATATATCAACACATTGCCACATTTGTCAGCCATTTTATAATGTTATGTCATATCTTAATAAAAGTGAACCGATTCGTTCTACATTTGGTAAACATGTATTACTGTGGCAGATAATGTAAAATTGTATGTTTTATATATGTCAGACACTTATTTTCAAAATGGCGGCCGCAAAGGCATATTAGCTTAGAATGATGTGCGTAACCATTTAATCAATTCCAACATAATAATGTATGCTTGCAGTACATATTACAAGTATAAACTGTATTTACACTAAGCATATTTTGTCCGCCATTTCGTAAGATAGCACTGCATGGATAAATAAAGTTTTAACGTCATATCTTTAGAAACAATTGACCGATTGCAATTAAATTTGGGCACACAAGTATTACTGCGAAAAATAAAAAAAAAGGTATATTTTAGTATGTAATGCACTTATTTTTAAAATTGCGGACATATTGAAACCATGTTATCAATTCCAACTTANAGGTATATTTTAGTATGTAATGCACTTATTTTTAAAATTGCGGACATATTGAAACCATGTTATCAATTCCAACTTATCTTTGTATGCTGGCAGTAGATATTACAACTATCAACTGTACCTGCACAAGGTATATTTTGTCCACCATTTTGTAAGATAGCATCAATCTAATAAATAAAGTGTTTATGTTATATCTTGGCAAATAATTGACCGATTACTCCTAAATTGAGCAGACAAGTAGTACTGAAGCAGATTATGTAAAATTGTGTTTTTAAGTATGCTAGACACTTGTTTTAAAAATACTAAGCCAAGATAAGCTAAGACGCGTCTTGGCTTAGTATACTTTATTGTTAAAACCATTTGATCAATTTCAACTTAAATTTGTATTCTGGCAGTAACAAATGCGTCTACACATAGAATCTTTTGTAAGCCACTTTGTAAGATATGCCACATGAAAAATTAAAAGTTTTTTTGTAATATCTTGGAAAACTATTGACAGATTCCTATCGAATTTAACATACAATTAGCACTGCAGCAGGTGGTGTAAAGTACTGTTTTAATTAGGTCAGGCACTTATTTTAAAAAAGGTGACTATATAAATATTTTAGCTCAGTATCTTTTACTAACGAAACGAATTCCTACTTAAATTTGTATGCTGGCAGTATCAGTTACAACCATCAAATGTGTCTATACAGAGCTTCTGCCATGTTATAAGTTAACCTCATAACAAAAATTAAGTTTTTATGCCATTTATCGGCAACTATTCTTACCAAATTTGGTGAAGCAGTTGTATTTTCGTAGGCCATATAACAATATGTATTTTCTTTTACGTATGACAAGACACTTATTTTCAGAATGGTGGCTATAAAGTCATTTTAATTTAGTGTGTTATATCTGCGAAACTATGTAATCGATTTTAACTTGTCTTTGTATACTGGCAGTATACAATCATCTAATGTGCTAATACATACATTTTTTGCCCTCCATTCAGGAAGATCGGCACATGAAAAATATGGAGATTCTATGCCATAGTTCAGGGACCAATAAACGGATTTCTACTAAATTCTTCACACTAATAGTGCTATAGTAGGTCATGTAAACTTACATGTCTGGTAATCTACCACATAGCGTTGTGTGAACTGAAGTTATACGTATTACTTATCGACATGTTTTTGTTCTTACCGAAATATGGGTTTCAGCTGGCTGGGTTGATAGTATGACATTTTAAAAAGTGATGAATATATTCTCAGTTAACCTAATTGGTTTTGTCCAGAAGGCATTAAATGAGAAGATCGCAGCTTCGTTTATTTAATATTTACGATATTTTATTCAAAATGTGTTTACACAATCTCTTATCATCTTATGAGCATGGCTCCAGGTGGAGATCTTGAAAACACATATCTTTCTAAGACAGGCGGGAGCGGACAGTTATGAGTTAAGTAATAATCACAAATTAAACTAACAGCTATACTTGTCACAACTATTTATTAATACAATGACGCAAGAGCATCTCAACAATTTCAGCGCTTAACCAATGACGAAAAGTTTGGTTCCAATTATTCCACATATTATTCGCCAACCTCTATAGCGTCGTCTGTTTTCAATATCACCTTCCTATCTGAGTTGCGCGCATGTGTGTCATATTGTGTAGGTATGTTTGTGTTCATATCACTATAAATATAGTGATTCACTTAAAATGAAATTCACTAATTTCAGTACAATTGCGTTATTTAATAAAAACCCCTGACTTCTACAATTTTATCTAAGCTGCGATTTTATTTTAAACCTACGTTTCCTTCCAAATTATTTGTCTGATATTTGTACCTAAGACACATTTAAATGAATTGAATTTGAATTACTAATTGAACAGGCCACATTTCCAAAATTTTAAACTTTTTTTCTTTATTNACATTTAAATGAATTGAATTTGAATTACTAATTGAACAGGCCACATTTCCAAAATTTTAAACTTTTTTTCTTTATTAGATGCTAATTTTAGAATAACACCTAGTAACAAAGATATAAAACTACTAAGGCACAACAGAGTATATAATAAAATGTTAACCGCCAAATTTATGTACATTTTATGAAACTGTCATTAAAAATCGCATGATTTGTAAATCACTCCTATTTTTAAAACATTGGCTTTCTAGACGAAATAAATTTGGTGTATGGTAATTATTGAGAATGTGATACTGTTCTATTACATTCGGCTAATATTAAATTTACAAATTCAGATGGTTTCTTGTCTTAGACTATATAAGTTAGCTTTGTATGAATAAATTAACTTGTACGCTATACGTGTCGAAACACCACACAGTTTATCCTTTGGTTTGAAAATGTAAAATTGATATATTAGGGAACATTACGTATACGATATTCTACCAAACTGTCAATTAGGTTTCGATGAAACGTCCTAGACGGCCAGTTTTCATTGCATGAAAAATGTAAGCCACAGTTACATATAGTTCATCAGTTAATAAGAATCTTTAAAGTTTGTCTTCATAACGGNTGCATGAAAAATGTAAGCCACAGTTACATATAGTTCATCAGTTAATAAGAATCTTTAAAGTTTGTCTTCATAACGGAAATAGAGGGAGGATAACAACTAATTCTTAAATGGAAATTTTTTAAATTTAAAATTTTTAAACGTCTCTTAAATATGTACCAGTTTTGAATATCAGAGACAAAATATATCACACTGTGACAACATTTTCGTAAATAAAATGCAATTTAAAGACTACGATAATATGCTAAATTATAACGTTTACTTGATACAATATAAAACCGTGCATATTTTATGGGTGAGTGTAGATATAATTAAGTTATTATTTCTGCTGTATTATATTCTAAAATGTTAGTTTATTCTACACAGAATTTTTCATGGTGTAGTTACCTCATAATTACACCATTCCCTTGGTAGAGTATAGCTAGACCAATGACATGTTGTTGAAAAGTGATTTTCTCAGGGTTTAAGATTGGGTCATATAAATGGTTTAATGCAGTATTTAAAATATTTCATTTTCCTTGTTCGAGTGATTTATATAAGAAGATTCGTTAAATGTGTTGTTAATTGCATAACTTATGCAAATGTACACCTTATGCGTGATGAGGGAATTTTCTATAAAATATTTGTCTTATTGTCTGGCTTTGGTCAAATTACGAGTTTTATTTACCACAGAACATTTTATTAATTCGCGTTGTATACTTTGCTTATTGTGGAATTAAAAAATGTCAGTATAAAAATTCATAAACGCAATTATGTTCTTATATTCTATAAGTACCACAAATTTATTATAGCATTGCCTAAGGCATATAGGCGCACTTCATGACAAGCAGGCACAAGAGTCGCAAGTCANACCACAAATTTATTATAGCATTGCCTAAGGCATATAGGCGCACTTCATGACAAGCAGGCACAAGAGTCGCAAGTCATCTTGGATTTTTTTTTGTTTTCCGTAATATTATCTACAACACAGCATTGATTTTTTATTTACATTTATTAAGGAAAAATATCTAGATATAAAATGAGTTTAATAATAAATAATAAATGTCATTACTTTTCGGTATTATTTATTAGCGTTTTTTTAACCCCATGCAATATTCGAGTGTTACGAGAAAAGCGATAATATTTATTATATTATCAGTGGTCCAATTATTTTACGAGGGCTTAACCACATCTGTCCTGGATGTAAGTTAATCTTCAAGAAATACCTGTGTCACTTTGGTGTTTTCTTTCTGGAATGAGTAAGATTTCAGCGACAGGACGGCAGTCTTCAGCATTTCAGTGACAGGTTGCTTTGTGTTGCCTGCGATCTGAGGCGGAGTCACGCGGATGCTATCTGCGAGTAGCAACATCCATCTCATTTGTATTCATATGAGCCCTGCTCAGTCAGTTACTTATCTGCCTGTTTCCTTCTGACCACGTCCTTCCAGTACTTCAAACATGCCTCGCAAGTATACAGTTACAACGTACACTGACATTGCTGCAAATATATACTAATGAGTATGTACATACAACAAAGGTTTCAGGTGAATATATAGCAGAGAAAATATAATTCATGCATAGCGAGGACTGGATTTATTCACCCGAACTTCATTGTGAGGTATTGAAGGCTCTTTGGTCATGTATTAAATATCCTGCTACGAGGTTACATTTCAGTTTAACTGATCGATGTGAGACTTGGGTGGATGCTGGCAATACACTAACACAGGGGAACTTGTTTCAGGGAACGTCTGGAAGAGGCTACGACATCCATCTCTGTGACCACAGAGACGCCACTGAAGGATGTTCCAGAGTCAGGGGTGAGTCACGTATTCAATTACTGTACATCCGGATATAGAGGTTTAGAATTTTTACACCAGCAAGTAATTTTACATACTGTCATGCCTTGTTAGTTAACATAATGCCGTGGAGTTAGATTCTAAATCTGAAACAGTGAGAATTGAGCCAAATCAGTGAAAACGGTGAAAATGAAGAGACTGATTGATTATCAGTGCCATATAACTAGTTAATATAATGACTACATTTCACTGACTTATTTATGTTTTAAGCTCAATGTCGGGATATCCACTGCCATAAGTGACTTGTGACCAGTTCATTTGTTTGATTCGCCAAATGGCAGTAGCTTATCAACTTAATTTCAGTGAATGTTATTTCACAGATTCATATCACTGATTCGGATTTAGAGTGTATAAATAATTTCTTATTCTTGTCGTTGAATGCCCCGGTTCCTAATTTATCAACAGATATAGGAAACTTGTTAGTAATTATACCCCCTCTTCTTGGTTATTTTTCTGTTATTTCGTTTTTTTTTTGTGTAGCATATCTCTAGGATTATAATTCATATTAATACCCACCATATATATTATTTTGATATTAAATACTTATTATAATTTATTTGGAATTTTTGTTCTAATGTATTTTTAGCCACAGAAATTATTAATAATCTACTTAACTCTCTGATAATACTGAAATGTAAGACGTATATTTACCAATAAGTATCGAACATCAGAATCTGAACTTATATTTGAGAAAGATAATAATACAACTTTATTTATACCAGCGTCAAATTTAGACATGATATAAAATTTGAATTTTATATAATATTATTAAAAAGCCAACTTAAATGTATGAAAATGGATTCTAAATTATTTTTGTATCTTCTAACCTTAGATGAAAAATGTGATTTTTCTTGTAGCCTACATAATATAAGCATAAACTATGAGCGTTAAAAGTAAATATTATACTTGCTGTTAAAAGACTGAATTCTCTTTCAGAAATATTCCGTAACCCTTACGTCACTTTTACTTCAAATTATCTTTATATCACAGCTAGAAATAGTGAACTCCCAAAATTAGAGTTTACTCACCTTGTATATTGTTGACCGACGTTTATCAAACTCGCTGACGAGTAACCTTGGGTGTTCAGTATCTATTCAGACCTCCAATAATATTATTAATGTAATTTTTACTAATATGTATGTAAACATATCAGTAAATATGTATTTATAGAATTATAACATACATAATGCTTCTATACACTCGTATATGTTTTAATTTTTAGCTCACAGCAAAAGGAAAAAATAATAAAAGGAATCTCTCTTAATGTTTCGGAACATATTTGTAAATTTGGTATAGGGAATCAAATATATAGGTCGGGAGATTAATTGACAAAACCTTTGATGCAGTTATTGACGTAATAAATATCGCAAAATACATGAACAACACAATAATCATTTCTTCAACGTAAATAAATAGTTTAGTACCATGTGTCTACGCTGACAGGGAAAATAATACACTATAACATGCTAGCAGTGAGTCGAGTCACATATTCCTTGTGTGTTTCTGAAAATAATATTTTGAATTACGGTAAAGAGATACAACATTCTTCTTAGTACAACCTTTATTTAATAAATTTACTTTACTTAACAATTTGATTTATTTGATTCCTAGAGAAATGGCACTTTGCATACATTGTTTTATTGCTTTTAATAATTAATATTTTATGTATTCAAACGCAACCATGTAAAATAACCCAATTTTAAGTTTTCCTTCTAGACAAACAGTGGTATGAAATATATATTTTCGTGTTACATATTTTCCAATATTACCACCTTTAAAAATAACGGAAAATTAACAATTATCTCTAAAACATTTAACACTTTTTCATTCGAGAGAAAAGCAAAAATTGAGAATATTATTACTTATTAAAGCCTGGCAGTTAAATTATACTTTCCAGTTAGGATTTTTTCTGAACTGCCCAAAAATTCGGAAATATAAACCAATTTACTTTTCTTTTAAATAAACACAAGGGTATAAATGTACAAACAGCTGGTTTATTTTGACTTTCTCAAACATATAATTTTATGATCTGTAGTATAGAAAAATATACTTGAAGGAACTAATTTTGAACACGTATTTAAAACCTAAGTAAACTATGATTTACTGAAAATAACGTATAATTTATTTACCAATGATGGTGCATATACCCTGTACTCAGATCCGAGATTCTATAGATATAGTGTCGCAGCAAGTCCGCTTCAATGAAGTAACCGTCCACAGGCAGGAAGTTTCAGCGCAGAAGAGTTTCCTTGTGAGCGTCTATTCTGCTCACTAGTTATTGTTTGCAATGCAATTGCACATTACTACTGCCGCATTACTAACATTATTTAACATAACTATTTGAAAATATTGAAACGTTTCTCCAAAAATTTCCTTTCATGCTTTTTAAGGAATATATTTTCTAACAACATACTTTTGAAGAATATATCTATTCCCACCCATTCTCAGGATATTAATATTTACGTTCATAAATATAGTTGCGTGTGAACCACGTCTATTTATTTGGGCCATTTTACCCATTCAATACCAAATATTTTGTCCACAATAGAATCACATCAATTCTAACAAATATTTAAATTCTGTTCATACTTTAAACGTAGTCTGATATTGTCAATACTATATAACAAAGTATTTCGATTATAGGATGATTTTTATGTAATTAAAAAGAGCTCTCCTCCAGAAACATAAAATGTTATGGCAATTGTGCATTTGTACAAATTAACATATCTGCACGCATTGTGAATAGCAAGTCAGTATACAAACGTTTTAAGTGAATAGTTTTAATGTTTGTCACCGTCGTCGAAGTCAGGATAATATATTGTGAAATTGTGAAAGGTGATATAAAATCTTTAATTTGGTGAACATACAGCTATGAAAAGTTATGTTTCTAAACCTTATAGAAGCCGTTTTTAAAGCGGCTTATTTCGAATTATTCACTTAGTCACAGTTAAAACAGTAAATGAGTTTAACTTACCACATTTTTCATGTGAGCATGGTAGTGTTAACGTTAAATAAATTGCATAGAATACGAAATTTGCATAATATAACACATAGTGTTATTATCAGTATATATTGTTTGAAAAGTTAGACTTACTTACTTTGACAAAAGTGTAATTATGATGACAGCGCTATTGGCTTTACGCTGCATCTGCGTCAAATAACTCAAGATATACGTCATTTGTAGGAATTTTAGCATCTCTCAAGTTGCTGCAAAACGGACAAAACACAAGATCAAATAGGGCAATGAGATATGTCAGATAATTATTTTTTCCTCATTTATGGCTAATGATACCTTGCGGAGGAGTGACAGATCTGCTCAAAATGTGTGTTTGCCACGTCGCTTAATTTTAAAGGCCGAAAATGAAAATTCTTCTTTACTGCTATTTTCTACGGGATTAGGCTTAATCTCCCTAGTGTATAACAGCCACTGTATTGACTGCCAATTGCACGTACCACAATCTCCGTTTAATTTCTTCATAACGAATGGTCCTTGAGTATGGACCAAACACTATTAAAGTAAAACAATTCTTTGTTTACATTACAATCACCTTAAATGTATTCCTCTGTTTGTTCAACATAATTAATTGTACCCAATCATCCGGATGTTTGGTCTTCATCGAACTGTTCTTTTTCTGCATTTAATTTACAGAATGGTCACTGTCACACTCGATGTGTGTTTGACCACTGACAAGAAACATGTGATTAAAATCACGTAGGCCTGTACATGAGTTCATTGCACAACGGAACATAGAGCAAGCAAAGTTGCTCTTGTTTGGGCCGCTGCAGGTGTCTAAGAAAATGTAATTGTATATGTATCATCAGAAAATACAAGTACGTATTAGAAAAGGCGTCAAGAAATTTCATTTCAACCTCTTGTAGGTAAGGGGCCGCGGTGGCTGAGCGGTTAGCCTGCTCGCCTCCCACCAGTGCGAACCGGATTTAATCCCCGACCAGGCCACTCCCGATTATTTGCAAGTGTTAATCGTGCCAGACGATGGCGCTGGTCTTCGGGTTGCCTCGAAGATATTCCATTTCCCCCCGCTCTTGTATTCCGGCACTGCTCCATTCTCACTTCATTTCACCCACATATGCGCTCAAGACCTCGTTGTTAAGAGCCGCCCAAACATCTCAACTCATTAACTCTTCCAGGTAAAGTTTCATCACAAATTTAGCAATTAGCTTCATCCTAATCAAGATCGTATATCGTCAAATTAATTCTTCCCAATTGTCTGTTACAAAAGAGACTGAGGTTGTCAGGTTAGTAGCTGGCAGGCACTGTTGCAAATCTAATGCAAACACATTATAAGCGTATTCTATTAGGCAAGAGCTTTTCTTGGCATTGTATGCATTTTCTGCATATAGATGACGTTGATTTCATTCCGTAATAGGTGAAAGAAAAATTACTTTCAACATCCGCAGTTTTTACTTTCGAATTGTGCATATCCCTTTTGGTTTGGTTTTGTTTCTTGAATGCAAGGTTCAGTTCGTTGAAAAAGTCGGAGTACAGAATTGAAAATATAAAGTTATTTGTTGAATTGATTCGAGAACTATAGACTATGAGAGTAACAAATCATAAAAATGGGCCTGCTAACTATCTTGTAATTAAAGTAATAGGATATAAGTAGGCTTTTCAACATGATAATTTTTACTATTCCATGCCACTTCTAAGAAAATAGATACATTTTGGCTTGCCACTGAAATATCTTAACTTCCCACCCTGTTCCAACCATACATCCTCTAATTTGTGTTATTGTGTTGAAAACAATAACTCCAGACTTGTTAGCACAGTCCTCATACTTGGAAGGGTGTACATTTCTGTCAGTCATGCTGATGCCACATCCAAGAAAACCGTAAACATTAAACTTAGATTGTACAACGATAAATAATCATGAATATTTTCAAAGATAAGAACTAGTAATCAAATTTTTATGGTTAGCAAATTCTTAAATAACATTACACAAACAGGATTTGGCATAGTGATAGTCGGTAATAAAAACACGAGGCTACTTAAGTGGAAGCAATATTGTCACTCGAAGATGCTTGCAATTCATGTCTTGTCTGAAGATATTGTTCATTCGACTAAAAATTGTCAAAGGGATGTCAGGTTAAAAAAAATATACATAGTTAATCAAAATCATAGATTGGCCATAACCACGCACTATTATTTCGACATATATGAGATTCAATGTACATAAATTCGAAACTCCTATTTTTGCAGACACAGAACGTTACGGTATAGTGATGAGATGTACTAACGTTTACGGAAACCACAGAAGTGTGCATTCACGTAAGAAATACTTGCATGGGCACAAATCAATTATAGTAAAATGATATAATTGACTTGCTTAGTTATAATATTGAGTTCAACCACTAATGATGGGATCATCAAAAAGACAATGCATTCACAATTCATGCAATATTCATGGGGTATAATAATGTCCAAGTAACTTGTAATACTTACATATACACAAATGACGAAGTTTAGTGGCAAAACATGTAAGTCGGTTTATTAATTTTTTGTTACGTTTGCAAGATTTCTTATAATCCTCATATTCACAACATCTACAATTTTGAATGTTGGTCAACTCTATTACACACGAAGCTAAAACCAAACAAAAATTACTTTGCTAGTCCATCCATTTTTCATAAGATTTTCATACTATGTTATTCTCGAATGGTACAAATATAATGTAACTAAATACATGTTACCTTGAAATATTTGACCAAATAAACTTTCAAATCACATTTAACTCTATAGACGAAAGGCTTTATGAGATTTCTCATTCAATTCGCTGAATTGAATGCTACATGTTTATTACGATTCAGAAAATTCTAAGTTGTTCTCAATATGTGGCCAAAATAACAAATATCTAAGAAACATATATTTTCATGCACCTACCACAAATCATTCAACGTAATCGTAAATCTATATGTATATATGTACGAAAGAAAATTTAGTGAATTAATAAATTTTTTAATTTATTCAAGGTTTTTTAATGCATAAGTCCTACAGTTCACTTTTGTTGACTCCATATCAATTACAAATTCCCATTAAAAAGTATAAATTAATAGAAATAACTAGTACCCTTTTTGGTTAACAAATGAAACTCTTTAATAATAGGCTTTGTTAGTATGAGTATTCCACGAAGGTGTTTCACACGCGTCTGATATTAATGAGACGTAAGTGTCAGTGAGATGTAATACTTGCAGGAATCAGTTAGTACTGTAAGATGCGGGCATGTTGCAGGAGCTGGGCTTGGCGGGAGTCTTCATGCTGGCTGTGTTTGCTGCCGTTGTGTTGGCCAGAGTACTGTTGCGGGTTTGGGCTGAGTTGCTAACGCGCCGGCACTGTCACGTCACTCTTGCCAACACACCAGCAACAAAACAGCCGCAGGAGAACCTGTAGACGTCGCCCGAGCCGCTACAGGAAGTAGCAGTGACTGTTGATATGCCTGTCGCCTCCTTGTACAACAGATTGTCACCGTGAGTTTTACACATATTGTCACCATGACCCATATACAGTATTTATAGTTGATATTTTAACATTTCCTTACCTACAACCACATAAAACGTCTGGTAATCTTCACCCCACATTTGCTAGAAACCGCAAATTGTATTTTAATTCATGTAATTTAAAGAGAGATTGTAATCATTAAGTGCTGAATAAGTTCTTCCCGATGTTACACACACTACAGAAAAAAGTTGATGTCATATTAACTTAGTAACATTTCTACAATGTTACTAGCATTGGCGGCAACCGTATCTGTGCATGTAGAGTTAATAAACATTAAAAAAATGTTATGTTTTTTTTAACCATTATTTAAATAGCTTTCAAACCTATACGTTTTGCCGTTCTTTTCTGTGAGATGTAAACTTAGTCTCTAAGTGGTATATAAATATGTATGTGTGTGTATGTGCGAGTGTGTGTAAAGGAAAAATTTTGAAAAAATTGATAGTATAAAATGCTACAGATTAGTATAATGTGACATAAACATAATTACCCTACAGTAAGCGAGATAAACAGTGGTTACAAGAGTGACTACATTTCACTTGTTATACCGTGATTAATAGAACATTTAAGCTATTCTTAGCATTGCATTCTTCGTAACATATCGTTGGTAGCTACTTGAAGACTGTTGAGAGACTGCCGCTTTTCCTGAATGCTACACGATTAATATACCAATAAAGATGGAATAAAACTGTAGGGAACAAGGAAAAGTATACACATACCGAGTGTATTAATGATGAACACCAGATTGGGGTAGATGAGCTCAAACGTAGCATATTTCATCAATGAACAAATTTATACCGTCCACTAATTGTAACTGCAATGTGAAGCGGCGGGTATTAAACCACAATAATTAGGAAACAGGCAATGCTTTAAAATGAGAATTATTTACAAATTTGGGAAGAAGGAATGGAGCTCACAGTGTCTGTTCAAAGTGTTAGTCTCCGTTTGTCACACAGTCAGTGCAACGCTAAAGCATGTTGCGAGGCACGTGTGCAAGGGTTTCCAGTGTGGAATTGATAGTGTCATCTGTTCTCCGTAACCACGTAATGAACTCATTTGCCGTGATAAATAGTATGGTATATACCATCGACTTGATGTTACCCCACGATCATAAATTAGGATGTATGATGTACAAGGCCTCCCCTATCTATCCAGCGGTTCGGATAAGTGCACGTCAATGTGCCGGCGAACCGCAATGGAGAAATGAGGCGTGGCCCTGAAGAGATGAAACCAAATATCCTCACGAGCACCGAAAGGAACATCCTCCAACAATTACGGTAACAAATAATCCAAGAACTGGAAATAAGAAGCTTCACTGAGATGAGGTGGGAAGAAATACGGGTCTATGGCTCTGTCACAAACAACTTCAGCCCACACATTAACAGAGACGCTCAATTGATGTGATCGGACGTGCGTGGTCCGTGGGTTTTCGTCGGACCACGCGAGGCTGTTCCGTCTGTTGAAGCCATCCTTCGTAAATGTGTCTTCGTCTACGAAGAGCTCCCGTGATTGGAACTTGTCAACTTTAGCACACCGCTGAAACATCCACTTGCAGAACTCAACACGTTTGTTAAAGTCCGTAGGCTGGAATGCTTGCACCAGTTGGAGACTGTAAGGGTGGAGTAACTGCTCATTTAAAACGTTCCACATAGCCTTGTGGCCAAAAACCATCTGGTGAGCAATGACCTCCGTTCTAGTTCCTGGGTTGTTGCCAATACGCTTCAGCACAGCCTCTTTGAACCTCAGTGTGCACACTCCTCTTCTAGTTCCTAATTCCGCCTTCCTGCACCATAACCACATCCGTCAAATGCAAGAAGCTTCTGCATCCACTACGGCAAGCCGAGTCACACTACTGCGACCCATGTTAGCAGCAGTGCGGTACTGAGCGGTGTTATCAGGCGCGTAGAACTCTGCACATGCTGGTAAATACTACAAGAAGAGCCTGCGAAAACTTTCTTACCCGTCCCTCGAAAATGCCTCTGCCAATTGCTCCATTTGTACTCATATAAGCCACTCTGGTGTTCATAATCATTTATTTGGAAACATCCCGTTAAAAATTTTTTTCTGTGTTTTTGCGAAGTCGAAGTCACAATATAACTTTCAAATGACTAAAACCATGGCGCACATTCACTGATTCCCGAAAACAAACGAGCAAAAATAGAATCTTTTTATCAATGGTATAACTATTTGTTGGGCAATGTTCTTATCAATAGTATTTTTTTTCCTTATCATTACTATCGCTGTAGTAGAAAATGTTCAGTGTCGAAACTTCCATAAAACCACTACATAACCTAACATAGCAAATGTTTTTGCAATATGCTTGGCTTATAAATTCTTCACCATGATTCGATCCTATTTACTGTAAATACACCTCTCAGATACAATGATACTGCCCATGATACTTTGTGCAAACTCTAGGGCAATATAACTGATATACGTATCAAGATAATGTAGTGGAGTGAAGTTGTGATCTTGAGAGCCGATGAAGATGGAGCGAAGTGAATATGGAGCAGCGACGGTTTGAAAGGATCGATGAAATGAGAGATCCACTAGGAAACCCGCCGACCTGCGGCACGATTTCCAAATGCGAAAATTCGGGATCGTCCCCTCCGAGAATCAAACCCTGTTCTCCTATGTAGGAGGCGAGGAGTCAAGTTATTACATCAACGTGGCCTCTAAGACAATATAAATACGCAACTATACATTTATTTCAATAATAGCAATACCGTAGAACATGGAAATTCAACTAGCTGCCCGCCGGACTCGTCAGACTGGCCGGCTGGATAAATAATATATCTGTTATTATTTTTATAAAATATCTTCTTTTGCATGTAATTCCCTATCTTAACGTCAGCTGTAACTGTCACTTACGTAAAAATTATAATAAAATTATGTATTTTTAATAGATTACATTTTCTCTATAATAAACTGTCTAAGTCTGAGACACGACGTTAATAAAAGCGTCTGGTTTGTCAAGCATTGTAAAGATTTGTAAGAGGGCTGATTACAAAAGTAATTAAATAACCTGCAGATTTTTCCTTTCGTTAATTATGAGATATCTATCCCTATTGACCATGGGAGCCTGTGGAATATTGGAAAATTACATGAAAATTATTTTACCGCCGTGGTAGTCGACTTGTAGGAGAATTTGCATTTGTTGTTTTTTCTAATTACTGAAATTGGTTTTTATAAATGTACGCATTTGAGTTCTTCAAGTAGGACAATCTGGAACATAACTTATATTACAATAGCATTTTATATATGAATTTATAAGTAATATTGTTTGAACCATAACATTTATTACATTTATTACAGAGTCGTGTAGAACTTGTATAAAATAATTAATATAAGGGTAAACAAAATTTCTTTATTTGTATGTATACAGAGAGCCATGTAGAGATTATCTTAATTTATAGAAATTATTACCACAAATCTCTCTAGTTGCCGGTTGTGTGAAGATTGAAAGTGACTCTCAGTTTTTTATATTTTGTAAAACTGAACAGATTTTTGTCTCGTGTTAGTCAAATTGTTGCGTTAAGCACTTGTTATTTTTACGTCAGACTAACATCTGGGCCTGTTGAAATATTATAAATAAATAATTTATTATTGAATATACTATATCCACAATGATTAACTGTTCATAAACTTACCAAATATCGAATTAAATTTAAATTGTAAATTAGTAAGTTCAATTTTGGTTATTAATTTCTCCTACTTTATGTTTGTTTCAGGTCTGAAGCTATAAGCATGGATAGTTTCGAATATATTCACAAACTTGGAGCTGGAGCGTATGGGGAAGTGTCTTTGGTGAGAAAGCTCGACGGTATTGATTGTAACTGGCTGTTTGCTATGAAAGAACAAGCGCATAGCGAAGGAACTGAGGCGGAGTTGGAAGCGCTCCTTAGAGTGACGGGAATGGTGTTTCAGAACCAGCTTATCTACGCGTTTGTTAGTTTTGGGAAAATGTATTTTGTTTTAGACTATTGCAGATTTGGTACAGTACGTGAAAGAATTAATGATCAGAAAAGCCCACATGAATATTTGTATGGTGAAGAAAGTAATGGCTGAATTAATTGTTGCTATTCAAGAGTTACGTCAGGGAGGGATCACGCACAACGATATACATCCTGGAAATATTCTTGTTGGAGATGATGGACATCTTGTTCTCGCAGATTTTGGTTTGGCCACTGATACTGCTTATGCAGAAAAAACTGACATTTCAAGCCTTTCAAGAGTAATGGTAGAGTTGATGAGCAAATTAGACCACTCAGAACACACTCAGGCCGTAAAATTTTGGGTTCTTCTTTTAAAATATAGTCTTGATGACTCTATTCCAGTCGATGAATTTTTAACTTACTTACAAGAACATGAGTTTCTTAGCGGTATTGACTGGGCGAAAGTGCGCGTAAGACAATCTGATGGGCCTTTCTCTGAGTTCACAAACTGGAGGGTAGTTTAAATTAGTTTTTCCTAAATTTCCCTTTATTTGTTAATATAGAGAAATGTGAGATGTCTTACGCCTCTCTCTTTCTTTCGGCATAACTAAGAAATAAATATTTTTTGTAAATATTAAAAAGAACCTCGGTTGTAATTCAGTCGTTAAAACATATTTCATGAGTAGAATGTTAAATTTATGACACTGGTGTTGTATTTGCCTAATGGTCTTATTTGTTTATCTGTATCGATATCCTTGAGGCTTTATATGTACCCGGTTTCTATTTTCTGAATTTTTGTGTTCTGTTAATTAATGAGAGAAAAGGTGGTTTATTGTTTCAAATCAAATTTTTTCCCAAGTTTGATATAGTTTTGCATGATTTTCTTTGACGTAACTGATGAATTGATTCTGGTTTTAATTTTACCTTCAATATTATATTTTGCGGTAGCTTTTAGTTCTATCACGGTATGTGCCAAACGTGGAATTTTCAAAACAAAAAATATGTCTGTAACTTACCATAGCGTAGTAGAGCTGGTTGTGTTACGGTGTTTCCAGGCCTATTTGAAGCTATTTCAATTCCTCTTAAGATTATTGCGTGCACTTGCTGATTCATTTCTAAAAATATGCTACAATCTTTATCTAGATTTTTCCAAACCACTGACCCTTATTTTCTTGCCCCAATTTGTGAACATTTCGTTAATTGCTGCCATTTATTGCTGAAGCATTTACTTTTTAGTAAAGTGGTTCGGTAATAATGGGGGCTACTGTCTAGTTATGGCAGACGACGGTGACAATCTCCTACACTGCAAGAGAGCTGCAACTTAGGCGACAGTGCAATATCAACCGCAAGTGGTTTCATATATTAATATATATTATAATATATAGTATAGTAATTAAGAGGCTTAGAGTAGAGAATAACTAGAGAACAAACGTAGATTAATATTTTACAAACAAAACCTAGCATAGCATGTAACGAATTATTGACCCTAAGTCATAAATCATCTGTACCCCTGATACACAAATAAAGAAAGGTGGTATCTACACAAAAATCAAGGAAATTAAAGTAAGCTCTTTCATAATAGTAAACTAACAAATAAAACTTTGTTTCTATATGAGTGTAGCAGGACAGTTTTTTGTTAATGATACTATTTTATTTTTCAGTGAATTATTTGTGATAATTTGTGACGTTCTAGTTACGTGTTGTACTCGAGGAATACTTTTTTTTCACTTTTAAAATGTACCTTGGATTCTGGTGTTATGCTTATATTATTCGTCATATTGATTGGAGCATCGGTGCAAGTATTATGCTTTGACATAGCTATATAACATATTTCTAAATTTTACTTCCAAACAAAACATTAATTCGATAGTTTATAAAATTATTTTTTTCAACATTAAGTAATTGTTTGTAGTATCTATTCTAAGGGAGTGCGTAGTAACCATTAGAAAAGCTGTTTAAAAAACTTAATTTACTTTATTGTTAAGACCTGAAGAACTCGCGGATCCATTTTGGGACAAACTAGAATTCAAAACAAGTGCGTTTATATAACTTAAGCCATTGGTCAACAAGGTGGTCGGCACCTCCTGGAGAACGGTGTCCAATTGTTGCCTTCCACCGTGACAGCAGACAACCAATGTGCAGTTGACATCAGCATATTTGTTATTTGTACATAAGACTGTAGAGTCTAGCCTGCTGGTCGTTGAACTCACGAATTTGTCAAGTCTCTTATTATAGATAAGGTTATTATACAGATATGCTTGATTAGTAAGTTTATTGCAATGATCTCTTTATATTTATGTTTTTTAATAAATGTTACAAAACCAAGTAAATGGAGAGTAATTATGTTCTTTGGCTCTATACGATTTTCTTGATTGTGTAAACATTATATCTGTAATTCAAAATGAATGCTAAATATTGTGTTATGATAACTTTGTAGTTTTTTATTATAATCGGCAAAATACACAATATACATCGTTTGTACAAATTGAAATACAGCATTTAGAAAATGTAATTGAACTATTAATAATAATGTTTTTTGGTAAGTTGTAATTTGGTGTGTGTTATGTATTGATTGGTATCAGTGCTTTTTGGTTTTCCACTTTAACTACGATTTTTTTAAAATATTACTGCACCAAAGTACCGCACAATAACTATAACGTGCCTCTGTTTCTTAAAATTCTCACAATTGTCAATTATTTTACCTACAATAACAGTTGAATGTTAAATATGCGTTTTACTCTTTTTTTATTATCGTTCAATGCCTACAAAATAATTCACAAGGGTAATTTTGAATTGAATAGAGTAAACCTGATTGAGTGTGTACAAATGTCTTTATTGTTTAAGTTATATACTTTTATTTTATTAATCTATTATTCTTTCTACTTTCATTGCAAGTCTTTTAATTAAGGTACGAGTACAAAATGCATCAGTTTTTCTTAAAAGAATTTACTCGAAACCTTTTTTTATGAGATTTTGGGCTGTAGTAATTTATAGGTATATGGATCAAATGCTATCTTTGTTGGGTTTTATACTTACTAGGGGCAGATGAAAAATACGAAATAAGCCTATTCTCCATGTTTTAAAATTTATAATCTTTGTTAACCAAACAAGTGTTATTTTTTACTTCTTGTAATAATTAGGTCTTTGTTTGTTCTGCACATCATAGTAGATGGCAATACAATGTGTTTTCTTTTGATTGTGCTTCTGCTATCTGCACTGTGATTAATTTGTTCAAAATATGATAATGCGTTCCCGTTGGTAAAATTTAACATCTAGTGTATATCTTTGTCTTTTAATCCGGACGTGGCTACGTATTCCTTGCAGCAGCGGAACGACAAAACTGCACCACGCTGTATACATTTATTTTGAGTTAGATTTAAGTTAAGTGTGTTTTGTTTCATGATGAATACCTGGATCTACAAGCTCGACAACGCTCCGTGAATGGCATCGGACTGCAGGTACTGGAAAGTGACTATGCCCAAACACGGGCGGACAAGTTGTTCCACATCTAAAGCCATGTGTGGTAAATACCTTTTAGAAATTACACATTATTGTCAAAAATTTTAAAAACACTTCCGTGTATGGATCAGTGATGGACAATGTTTAAAACAAACGTTTCGCTTACAAATTAACTTAACCTAACATTACAGCGTAACCACATTCCTCAGACTGCAAATTTACTTTGGTTTACATCAGCAGAATGTTTTGCAGGATGTTTATGTATATTTCAGTTTTTCCATAATATATCCCAAACGATGTAGCAATCATTGCATCCATACGAAAGCAGAGCATTGCTATTTTACAACTAACTGCAAATACTGTCTAAACAGTCCCATTTCACTTCGAGTAGACACAACAAATCCCAAGAAGACAGAAGGTGGATCAGAATCGAACTAGCCTATAACGTTGAAATGTATTTACATTTCTGGCACCGCCATTGGTCATAACGTTAGTGGCCAACACAACCGGCGCCTTAAATTGAGGTATTTTTGATTACCAAATGACTTATTTGTTGTATAGTAGTATTTAAATATTTTTATTTGCAATAAAAATAGATGTTTGTAATTTACCTTGTGAGGCAGTGCTTGTATAATGTTGTTCTACCAATGTCTACTCTAATGAAGTTTGTGTTATAGTTCCTGGCAGAGTGTGATTAGCTGGCTGTATATGAGCTGAGGTGTCGTGTCCGAGAAGTAGTGCATTTGAGTAGCCATGCAGCAGGACTGCACTGGAGCACCAGCTATGGAGAAGGACACGTGCCAGTAACATCAACGTCTAGTTGAGGTTTCGTAAAATAGTTTGGTTAAAAGAGTGTCGCTGCTTTGAGTGGTACCGGTTACAAAAGCTGTGCAATTCGAATTGAAGGCTGCGCAGATAGAAATGAAATGGCCTCTCGTCTGAGTTAGTGCTTGGGTCGCTGGATGTTTTCTCCACAATTCGAGCATGTATTCCGGGTTTCGTGGTATTAATTGTATTTGTCAGAACCTCCGAATATGTGGTAAAATTCAATTCCTGGTAGTATGTAATCTAATTAATATTACTGCCAAGTGGTGCTTCTTAACTAAATTACGTGCCTTAATAGCCGAGGTAGTACATTTGCTTCTACTATTACTTGAGGTGTGGTGGAGTATTTTTTCTGCTACCCTCTAACGTTGCTTCTAAAAGAGATTGTGTGTCAGGAATGCGTTGTTGTCAATTGACCGAAGTAAAATATTTTTTGCCGTCCATGAATGCTTCCGAAGCGAATTTTGTGCCTATAAGGCCATTAATTGTAACCTAATTGAACGTTTCAATATTACAATAAATCATATTGTATTTCTTGATAGGCTATGTAAATTGGCATAGAAAATTTGTTAATGTAATATGTAATATATTTATATAAAATGTATAGTTAAAATGTGTTTGAGTATGTATGATTTGTGGTTATTTTATTGCTTTTTTCTACTTATATTTTTATTGCTGTTGTTCTAATAGCAATCAAATGCATTATATTTGCGTGCTTTGACTTTAAACGTTTTTCTTTAATTTAAACATATTTCACCTAAAAAAAACTTTCTAGACTGTTAGTTTAGCATTACCCAAGTGTATTTTTTAAAAATAATTTTCGGTTCTGTTGCACAAAGTTAAACATTTGTACATTTTGGAATATAGAATTGAGGAAATATAATTGCATTAATAATAAAAAAAGTTTTCGCAAGCCTCAATTCGGTGCATGTGATACAATGTATGGAATCAATAGTTCTTTTTTTCCACTTAGATTATGCTGTGATTCAAAGATATTAAATTAAGATAATGTACAATAATTAAATATTAATTTTCCATGACATTCTTTCAAATATGCATATATTTGACCCAAAATGACAGTTGAATATTTAATAAGCATTACACTGGTTTAAGTTCTTTAGGAAGGGCAATAGAATAAATGTGCAGGGACTTTTTAAATTGGGTTGTGTATTTCTAATTGACTGTGCCAATTAATATATATTGTTTACGTTATATATGAATTAATTTTATTATAACAGATACACTCGTTTTACCTTAATTGTTAGAACTTTTAATGTACATATAAATGGAATGCCGATTACTTCCTTGGGAAATAATCCGAAAAACATTTTCTAAGAAATTTTGTGCTGCAATTATTGATATGTGAATGGATGAATCATGATCGGTTTGTTATGTTTTAGGCATATGGGAATATATGAATAATACCGAAGAAGCCGATTGGCCATATTTAAAGTTTGTATAATATTTTTTAATTAAATATATGTTGAATTTATTTTGTGTTATAATTATTTCTTTGTTTTTTTTTCACGCCAAAATTTATATTATAACATATCTTGTGATAGTGCCCATCCTTAAACATATTTTCATGAATATTCGTAAAGGGATTTTATTTCCTGATTAAATGTTTCCATATATTTATAATTTTAATGGATTTTACCAAAAACATTTGTGGATTTGTATTTTTTGCGTACTAAATTTAGTTCTCGAAAGGAGAGTGTTTTTTATTTATAAAGTTAAGAACTTGTTAGCATGATTATTCTTGCATCTCCTTAATCTCATTAGCAGTTGAAAAGCTTTAATTTTTAATTTAATCATCACTGAAAATTTATATAGTGATAAAACTGTTGAAAATGTGATTGATCTAAATTAAATGTAATATCAACGAAACCAATTATCAAACGTAACTTTAAGAAATTAGGTAAACAATTATGTTTTTTAACATGTTCTGGGGGAGATTGTAAATATTATCTACATGACTCATTTCAAAAGTTGTACATAGTTATCCATAAAACATTAAAAATTTCACTTACTGAATTTTTGTCAAAATTGTAGCAGACAACTCATGATACTTTACATTGTAATATTTGTGTACGGCAATTTTCATTTGTCGAAGCTGGCATGATTTTTTAGCGTATTATGGGTGTAAGAAGGGATCTCGCCTCATGTGCCTCTTGATTTGACGATTTGGTATAATTTGTGTTTTATTTGTGTTTCATGATGGCAATGAGATGGATTTACCTGTTCAGAAAAAAAGAGATGGCTGTAAGCCTGAAATAAATGTGTCACGAGGTGGCAGAGATGATATCAGTCCATTAAGAAGAGAGAGTGAGTGAAGAGATTTGGGCGGCTCTTAACATCTAGGTGAGTTTGGAGCAGCATCGTATGGCACGATACCCACATACGAAAATGCGGGAGCGTCCCAGGCGGGAATCGAACCCGGTTCGCCTAGTTGGGAGGCGAGTAGTCCTACTACTACACCAACGCGACTCTTCATTAAGAAGTTGCCTGCTTATATAAAAGTCAGTCCAGAGTAACAAAAAGTGACAGCTAGCGGAATTACTGCTTAGGTATTTCCATCGCGGGAGAAGTGTGCTAGAGCTAGGATACCATTCAATGTGTTAGATTTTTATTACATATTTTGAATACACGAAATTTGAAATTTAATTAAAAATTAATCTGTTTGAACTTATTCCGAACTTTGTGGGGAGGAATTCAAGCAATTGTTCCCACGTATACCGGCTTGTCTCTTGATTATATAAAAAGTTAAATTGGAAATATTGAGAAAATATTAGGAAACGTGTGAGTAGATATAAAATGCCGGTTCGAACGCAGCACTGGCGCAACATAGCTTTTAACCATCCATTTTCAAACCACTTTTAAAAGCTAATAGGTTTTTAATACCCATATGTTTTCAACCCACTTCTAAAACTAATTATTTGAAAAGAACCATAAATTATGATAATACCGATTCGGGCGCGGGTGCGTGCAGCGCAAAAACGTTGCGTTAAAATTTGCGTTTAGAAAAAGGCGCTCTAAGAATTAGCAGCGATACTTTCTTTTTATTTAAGGGAATGAAAATGTATACTAAGAATGTGCTCGTGAAATAAAAATATACGTATATAATAAATTAATACAAATGAATATATACTGATGTCTAATGATACAAAGACGACCATGGCAATGAAAAAGGCTAATGCAACTGGTAATGTTTGGAACGAATATAAATTTAAGCATGATGTTTTTATGAAAAGAAATAAGAAGAAACCTCAACAGCCATTTGTCAAGTGTGAAACTTGTAACCACTTTTATAAACCATCTCTAATAAGAATTCTTTTGAGAAGTAGATTGTACAAAGGTCTTACACCAGTGCGAAAACCTACAAATGCATGCAAAATATTTAAAATACCACAAAGTCTTACACCAAAACAGAAGTTACCAAAAGATAATCAAGTTCTTTGTGAGGCTTGTAACCACTATTACAAATCATCTCTAATAAGAAGTCACTTCAGGAGCAAAGTACACAAATACACACTCAGATTCAGTGTAGAATAAATTGAAAAAGCATTTAAAAGCAGGATCAAGACGTATGCTGTAAAGAATGTGAATGCTTGCAAAGACCCAAATCATTTCCTAAACGATATAAAAGGAGCTGTCACCAGCATAATTAATAAACATTAAAAATCACTGGACCTCAAAGTGACCATGGAGTTTTTCGCTGAGTACAAAATAGGAAATGGTGGCAATATCGAATATGTAAAACACTCTTTTAAAACCAAGAACGAAATTATACTGAAATCAACTTATCTAGAAAAATATGATACCGCTAGCATATTGAAAATCATAGCTGAGATGGGTGAATTTTAAGCAAAGGGCTCTCAGTGGGTGCTCAATAGGATATTCAATCTAGAGGTACGAATAAATAAATATGTTCCATTTAAGGGTAGCTTTTATGTTGATCTTCCCGAAAAAATCAAAGCTAAGCAAGCAGCAATTAATATTAAGAACAATGATCAAAAATGTTTTTGTGGTCTATTATATCCGCACTACATCCAGCACAAAAGGATCCTCAAATATTGAACAAGTATTTGGATCATGAACATGAGTTTGACGAAGCACTTAAGGGTCTGGAATTTCCTATGAAATTGGATAGCATACCAACTTTTGAGAAAAGAAGCAGGTTATTAATTAATGTATATACATATGAAGAAAAAGAAAAGGACAGTAAGGAATATATAATGTATCCATTAAAATAACAGAAAATAAGGTGGATAAGCATATTAATCTGCTCTACATCAAAGATGAAAAGAATGATCACTACTGCTGGATAAAAAGTCTTTCAAGACTTATTGCATCACAGGTGGTAAAGAGTGGCCATAAAATATACATGTGTGATAGATGCTTGCAACACGTCTACTCTGAAGGCAAGCTAAGTGCTCACGAAGAAAATTGCCGAGATCATGATGGAATTGGAGTTGAACGTCCATATAAAGGAAATAACATACTAAGATTCAAGTACAAATATCATTCTTTGAGAGTCCCTTTTGTGATATATGCCGATTTTGAGTGTTTGTTAACTAAAATCGAAACTTGCCAACCAAATCTCGACGACTCCTACACGAAGCCGTACCAAAAACACGAGCATATTAGTTTCAGTTGCTATATAAAATATGAACACGAATACTTTAAGGCACCAGTAACTCATGAAGGATCTGATGCATCTAGGGTATTCGTCAAGATGGTAATGGAGGAAGCAAAGGTTATATGAGATGTCTACAAAAATGAAAAACCAATGATTCCCTTGACCAAGAAAGAACAGATTGGTTATGATACAGCCACCCATTGCCATATATGTGAAAAGACTTTGGATGGAGACTCTTGGAGAGACCATGACCACCTTACAGGTAAATTTAGAGGAGCCGCAAACAAAGATTGTAACTTATCATATAGTAATCCATGTTTTCTTCCTGCGTTTATAAACAATATATCTGTATATGACACATTTATTTGTAAAGGAACTTAGCATCGATGAAAATAAAATTGACTTAATTCCCAACAATGAGGAAATATATATTTCTTTCACTAAACATGTATGTGAGGGCGTAAATCTAAGATTTATTGACTCATTTAAATTTATCGCTAGCAGCATCGATAAGCTCTCTAGCAATATTTCCAGAAGACAATTCCGGGAAACGAGTACGCATTTTTCCAACGAACTTCTAGATCTTGTTATAAGGAAAGGCGTTTACCCATATGACTACATGGATAGTGTTGAAAAATTTTGTGAGACATCACTACCTAATAAGGATGCATTTTACCCAAACTCAACAAATGTGATATTACAGATGAAGACTACAAGTTTGAAAAAAAAGGTGTGGGAAAACTTTCGACATCAAATCCTTAGAAGAGTATACTCAGTTGCACAACAAATCATATGTATTGATATTGGCTGATATTATAGACAATTTTAGAGATGTATGTCTCAAAACATATAAACTGGATCCTGCATGGTATTTCACAGCACAAGGGCTAGCGTGGGATGCTATGCTCAAACATACTAAAAGAGAATTAAAACTACTAACTGATTACAACATGATTTTGCAGATTGAAAAAGGTATTCGTGGTGGAATATCACAATGTTGCAAGAGGTATGCCAAAGCAAATAATAAAATCCAGGAATGATAATGATGCCAAAGTTGAATCCTATTATCTGGCATACCTGGATGCCAATAACTTATATGGATAGGCTATGAGTCGGTATTTACCTTACAGTGGGTTTAAGTGGAGAAATACAAAAATAGACGTGACAAAAATTTGAGATGATGCCACAAAAGTCTATATACTGGAAGTCGATTTGGAGTATCCACTTGAACTACACGACCTCCACAAAGATCTACCACTGGCTCCAGAGAATAGAACACCCGAAGGCTCGAAAATGCCTAAATTATTAACTACTCTATATGACAAAGAAAGATATGTACTGCACTATGTAAATCTTAAGCAATATCTGTCCCTTGGAATGAAGTTGAAGAATATCCATAGAGTTCTGGAGTTTGACCAATCAGACTGGCTCAAGTCCTATATTGATCTAAACACAAATATGCGAACGAAGGCATCTAATGATTTTGAAAAGGATTTCTATAAACTAATGAGCAACTCTGTATTCGGTAAAACAATGGAGAACATTAGAAACAGAGTGGATGTACGGTTGTGCACAATAAGCAAGCAAGTGGATACATTAGTGGCTAAACCAAATTTTAAAGACAGAACAATATGTACTGACTCTTTGGTCACAGTTCACATGAATAAAACAAATATGTGCTTTAACAAGTCCATTTGTGTGGGAATGAGTATACTTGACTTGTTAAAGACCTTAATGTACGTTTTTCACTATAATATGATGAAACCAAAGTATGGGGGAAATATTGAACTGCGCTATTCAGATACTGACTCATACATATATTGTATAAAAACACCAGACTTCTGCAGTGACATGAAAGAAATGATCGATCATTTTGATACTAGTGATTATCAAAAAAATAATATATATAACATGCCACAAATACATAAGAAAATTATAGGCACAATGAAAAATTAATGTAATGGGAAAATAATTGAAGAATTTATTGGTTTAAGAGCCAAAATGTATGCCTTAAATGTGGAAGGTGATGCAAAGAAAAGAGCAAAGGGTGTGAAAACTGCTGTAGTCAGGAATGAGATAAGTTTTGATGACTACAAAAAGTGCTTGTTTGGAAAAGAAGTGGTGTACAAAAGTATGAATCTCATAAGATCTAATAAACATGAACTGTTTACAATAGAGTTGAGAAAAAAAGCATTAAGTTCCGATGATGACCAAAGATTTATTCTTAAAGATGGTATTAATACACTACCATGGGGGCACTACAAAACTGAAAAGGAGTGAGACTATGAAATATATATAAGGTCACCACCTTTCATAATGTTTGTCAGACTGCATGAACTGATGCTGTATTCATGGATGTCATTCATATTTTGTTTTTAATTATTGAATCTTTAAAATAAATGTTTTTAATGGGAAATGACCCATTAAATGTTTGCGCACTAGTTAGCTTCAGTGATTCTTTCACTTTTAACATCATAAATTAGGTTTCTTTGGCTTATTAGCACCACATTGCAAATAATTGTAGCCTGGATTGGCGTATTAAAATCAACTGTAAGTTTCAGATTAGTTCGATCCTTTACAATATAGGTTTTTCTGTAAGAACAATCAATAACATACAATGGTTTCGTAGAAACAAATGCATCAGGGTTATAATATAGTTCATTGTTATGGTAAGGAGTATCTAGCTTGGTCATTGAATTTATAAAATCATTGTAGGCAATGTACATCTTATCGAAAATTTTATCCTCGATTTCCAGGTTCCAATACTCTTTACGGAACACTTCATTCCTTCCATTCTTAATAGAAATATTTTTAACATTACAATGGTCAAAAATTTAACCATGTTTGTCTTGATCAACATTTTCTTTTCTGTTCTGCTGAAAGTCAACAATGACAAAGTCAGGCATATCGAATTGGATTGAATTGAACTGATCCTTTATATCAAACTGGAATGAGTTTACACCAGTAGGTACAGGTTTTTCAAGACATTTCCAATAATGAAATCCTATGGGAATTTTGTGTAGTTTGTATGGTTTTACTTTAATTTCATCTCTATAATTAGGATCGTATTCAAAACTTGGCCACAGGATTTCCATTTTCTCAATAACAATTTTACCAGTATCTGGGATAATATCAGGAGATCCATCTGCTGGTGTTTTTGCCTTCTGGAAATAGAAACATCACCATGAGAATTTCGAATGAATGTGATCTTGTACCCGCCTTTCCAGAATATTTCATTACAATCCCTCATACACCCAAACAAATATCTTAATGGATAGACAATTTCTTAGCTTTCAATTTTTGACATACTCATTTATTATATTTAAAAAAAGTTCTTTTTTTTTAAACAACTACGCTTTTCTTATCAACCCAATAATTATGACTACTATCAAATCCCAGCCATTTAAAAAGCAGCTTATTTCCTTTCCTTTGTAAAACTTTCTCTACTAAGTAGTCTCGATCATACTTAGTCTTTAGCAGCTCTGGTTCATAAAACATACCCTTGATGGACTCACTTTTCAAATATTTTATTCTGTATATTATGGGGTGCGTGTACGATACATCACATACCTTAAATATTTCAGTGGACCAGTTTGGTGTATACCCCTTTTCAAACAGGCCTTTACTTTTACTTATACGGACTTTATCTCCTTTAGCAAACTGTGCTTTGGCCATTTTTCTTTCTCCACCATACATGTTGATTAGAATAGACCTTTCATTCTTTGCACTTACATTGGCAGGTTTCATCCCGATTGTGCTGTGAACAGTGTTATTGTATTCACTTATTAATTTAGGCAATATATCCACCCATTTTTAGCTTCCCTGCACAGTAAATATCTTCTACATTTTCTCCATCAATGTTCTATTAAATATTTCTACAACACTGACTTTCTTTCCACTATATGTTGAATAGTGTGTTATGTTGTTATTGACCATCAATGCCTTAAATGATTTATTGTAAAAAAATTTCCCTTCGTCTGTTTGTAAATGCATAGGACTGCGGCAATTTAAAATAGTTTTAAATGCTAAAGTAACATTTTCACCTGTTTTATCTTTGACAGGTATTGTCCATCCATACTTGGAAAAAACATCAATCACGGTCAACATATACTTAAACCTTTTGTTAAGTCTGTGTATACCTTTAAATGACCCAGAGTCCATCTCAACCAAGCCAGCCTTCCAGAGATCGTCAATGTCAAAAGATAGAACAGCCCTCCTGGGGAAATGTTTTCGCAAAGGTTTATGAATTTCATTTGCAATATCGTCTTTTATACTCCCACCAGTGAACATTGACTTACTGGTACCACAACATCTACAAATACATTTAATTCTGGCATTATTTTTAAGTTCATGTAAAACCTTATCACTTAGTGTATGCTTCCTACACTTTAGACAGTATACATTTAAGTTATCAATATTAATTTTATATATTGACGCTATTCCCCACCTGTGGGTACTAGGGTCCTCAGTTAATGTTCGATGGCACAGACTATAAGGTGCCTTGAAGGTTGAGGGTATATCAATAAGTAGGTCTTTCGGTGTTTCACTTTACTGGTTGGTTATACTGTCTCGAGTTTAAATATACAGAAACACTTCCGAGGTGTGGTAATCTATTTAACTAACTCGAATTACCTGTGGGCGACGTCGTGCGGGGCGGGGGCTTCTTTGGCCGACGACTTGATACTGAGCTCTGCTTGTAGTGCTTGGTATGTGTCAGCTAGATGAGGTCCGGCGATGTGGGCGGCCTTGGAAAGGCCCGTGTTTGGTGCCATCTCCCCTCGACTGCTGCTCTGGGTTCGCTACTCGATGCTCTCCTCTCGTTTCGACGTCCTCTCGCGATTCCCGATACAACTGACTCGCTCGGCGCGGTTATAAAAACTGGAACCCCCTTCTCTCGTAAATTCGCTTATATCCTCTCTTGACTACCTCCCTAAGTTCCTTCATGTGTCTCCCTTGTTGGGGAGGTAGGTGGGAGGAGGGCACAGTACAACGAACACTTAGTACATGCACCATGGTTCTTTTTGGTGGAAGGAGGGGTGACCTGCACCCTAAAACTTACCCTGTTAGCTCTCCTTTCGCAGCATGTGTCCCAGTTGCCCCACGGTTTGGCTATGGGAGAGGGGGGGGGCTCGTGGCACCCCTTTTAAGTTTGTCAGCAGTTTTATCTGTTGTGTTCTTTCAGCTCGTGTTTTTGATGTCGGGTGGAAATCGTACTACTATCTCGTCATTTATCGGCATTTACAAGTGTCACAGGTCTTGCTATGGGGTGGGGGAGGAGGTCCTGTGCTGCAGCGACACATGTAACTGCATATCCGTCCTCTGGGTTAAGCTGTCCTGGCTGTCCACGTGTCCCGCAATACATGTCAACTTGTAGGCGCCCACGGGAGGATAATAAGGAGGGGGGATTGTGACAGCGACGCTTCTAACACTCTCAATATGCATTACGTATCAATATATATAATAATAAATTATTACCGAAGAGCAAGCTATAATGAAGATAGAGAGAAGAAAACAACTAATTGAAACGTTTGAAGCCTTCCGGAAACTACATAAAGACGAATATGATAAAAATAAAAGACAGGAACAACCTTTTATAGATGCGATAGAGGACTTGGGACAAAAAGTTGAGCAGGTAACAAAAGAGAATAAGAACCTAATCAAGGAACTTGTTCCATTTGCTGTAAAGAATTTGTACTATCCACGAACGCCTACGGAAACTTAATTTGAGAGGAAAATGTTTCGTAAAGAAGACATCGGTGACGATGGCATTGAATGCTATGACGATGGTGTTGAACGCTATGACGATGGCGTTGAGGCATTGGAGCTTTTGAAAAACGATATTGTACCATTAACTAACTATAGAACAACATTTATTGGAGAGAAAGTGACTGAATTCTTAAATAACTGCGATGACCATGATTTTTGACTAAGGCCTGAAGAAAGCAAAAGGTGTATTGGCGATAGCGATGTAACATTCAACAATGACCGACTTACTGTAAAAGATCGAACATACATTGGAACTGATTGTTTGCTGAAAATGCTAACTCGTAAGAATGTATCAGAAAGGGACTACATTGCAACCGACTATGAAAACTATAGTCATATCCTAACAGATACAAATGCAGTGTTTCAAAGAATGACCCCAACTCGGGAACACCAAAATCAAGCAAGGGCGATAAATGGAAAACTATCGCTAGAACAGTGTACGATATGGTAAATAAAAACTGTTTCCTCTCCTCGTACAGGAACAGGTATAAACACATATACTGGCTATCCCAAAGAATACATATGGACGGATGATGTTAGGAAGCTCATTGATAGGCTTCTCGTTATTTATGGTGAAGAGAATGCTGGAAAAGATAACTGTTACAATGAGAAGGTCGGAATAATGGATATGCTCAACAGCAAGTTTAGTGAATTTGTTGTGAATAATCCAAAAGTTATACCATACCTGATACGAATGTTAAACACAATACCCCCTTCTTCCTGGGAGTTGGAGCATCATGGAAAATTATTACTCAATGACATAATAAATGCGATAACTTTTGAGTTACATGCACCAGGCTATAAATTCCTAGGCCCAGGTACCAGACTAAAAGAGAGACTTGAGAGAGGTGATAAACCTCTTAATCCATTAGATGAAACTGCAATGGAGCATGATATAGCTTATCATCACCATAAACATCTAGCTGATAAGGAACTAGAACAGAAGGCATTCAAAAAATTGTAAAGCTCAGATATTGATCACTATGAGAGATTGTGGGCTGGTGTTACTGGACCGGCGATGCATATTAAATGTAAGCTGGGCTGGGGAATTTAAATAAAATTTTAAAATATTAGGTATAATAAATAAAAGTAAAAACCTTCGCATTTCAAGTGTCTAACGAGGAGCTGGAGGGTTTGAATATTGATTCTTTCCTGACGAAATACCAACTGGAACGCAAAAACAAGAAATTGAAGGAAGGCAAAAGTATATAAGGGAATGAAGACTGGAAATGGTTTGATATCTCACAAAGGCGGATTTTTACCTTTAATTTTTGCAACATTGGGAACTCTTGGGGGCATTGGCAGAAGGTGCCTCACCTATCGCTACATCAGTAATTGATGCTAAGAAGAGAAACCAGGAATTGGAAGAACAAAATAGACATAATTTTGCAATGGTAAAACAAGGTAAAAGAGGTGAATAATGCAAAAAAAAAAAAAGAAGTAACTTCACTAAGTAACTTTGATATTAATAAAATAATTAAAAAATTAAACATTTAAAATTTTTGAGGTGTATTTATCATTAATAAGCTACTTAACACGCCACTCGATAATGAATACGGTATTGTTAACATAGATGTTTCAAAAAACTCCGGAACACACTGGGTATGCTACTGGAAATAATCCAATAAAAAATATGTTTTCGGCTAATTTGGTGGAGATCCAACTCGGGAATTGATTGCGTATCTCGGGGGTAATATTATTTATAACGATAGCAGAATTCAAAATTTCTACCAAGTAATTNGCGTATCTCGGGGGTAATATTATTTATAACGATAGCAGAATTCAAAATTTCTACCAAGTAATTTGTGGCCATTTGTATTTCATTGTGGTAAATCACTTTTCACATAATTTTAAATTTCCAAAAATTATTTTACTATTACTAAAAGAAGGATGTATTTCGAAATGCATTTAAAACGTCTTGGATTGAAGATAAAATCAAATAACACCAGGATAATGATAAAACTACTGAGAAGATCAATCCTAATGATTTTGTTTCCCACCCACAGTTCAGTGACATTATAACCACACTGACAAGAAATAAAANGAGAAGATCAATCCTAATGATTTTGTTTCCCACCCACAGTTCAGTGACATTATAACCACACTGACAAGAAATAAAAGATCGTTGGATAAAGCCTTTTTTACCTACTTGGAAGATGATAATAATATAGATTTTGAAAACAAAAGGCTTAGAAATGTGGGAAATCCTATTGCTCCTAATGATGCAGTCAATNGAGAAGATCAATCCTAATGATTTTGTTTCCCACCCACAGTTCAGTGACATTATAACCACACTGACAAGAAATAAAATATCGTTGGATAAAGCCTTTTTTACCTACTTGGAAGAAGATAATAATATAGATTTTGAAAACAAATCCGAATCTTTACACCCTTTAGGATAACGAGCTAATGATGCAGTCAATTTAGAGTACTATCAGTCCAACAGAATTTACATTAGTTTAGGCAGGAAATACAGTTCAAAGGACAAATTATTTTACCTGGGTAATAATCACATACAATACATTTTTATGAGTAGTGGAAGAGTAAATGAGATAATAATAAAATCAGATGATTATAAAGGAATTATCAAATTATACCATAATTTTAAAAGCGTTAACATATACACTGAGGCGAATAAAAGTCATGGGATATCTCCTAATATCGTGTCGAACCTCCTTTTGCCCGGCGAAGTGCAGCAACTCGACTTGGCATGGACTCAACAAGTCGTTGGAAGTCCCGGGCATAAATATTGAGCCATACTGCCTCTATAGATGTCCATAATTGCGAAAGTGTTGACGGTGCAGGAGTTTGTGCACGAACTGACTTCTCGATTATATCCCATAATTTCGTGTCGGACGATCTTGGTGGCCAAACAATTCGATGGAATTGTCCACAATGTTCTTCAAACCAATCGCGAACAGTTGTGGCCCGGTGACATGACGCATTATCATCCATAATAATTCCACCGTTGTTTAGGTACATGAAGACCATGAATGGCTGCAATTGGTCTCCAAGTATATGAACATAACCCTTTGCAGCCAATAAACGGTTCAGTTGGACCAGAGGATCCAGTCCATTCCATGTAAAAACAACCCACACCTTTGTGGAGCCAACACCAGCTTGCACAGTTCCATGTTAACAACTTAGGTCCATGGATTCATGAGGTCTGCGCCACACTCGAACCCTACCATCAGATCTTACCAACTGAAATCGTGACTCATCTGACCAAGCCACGGTTTTCCAGTGGTATAGGGTCCAACCGATATGGTCACGAGCCCAAGAGAGGCGCTGCAGGCGATGTCGTGCTGTTAGTAAAGGCACTCGAGTCGGTCTTCTGCTGGCATAGCCCAGTACAGCCAAAGTTCGCCGCAATGTCGTAACGGAAACGTCCGTCGTACATCCTACATTGATTCCTGCGGTTATTTCACGCATTGTTGCTTGTCTATTAACACTGACAATTCTGCGGACACGTCGTTGGTCGCGGTCATTAAGTGCAGGTGTTTGGCCACTGCGTTGTCCATGGTGGGAGGTTATGCCTGAAATTAGGTATTTTCGGCACCCTCTTGACACTGTGGATCTCGGATTTTTGAATTCCCTAACCATTTCAGAAATGGAATGTCCCATGCGTCTAGCTCCAACTACCATTCTGCATTCAAAGTCTTTTAATTCCCGTTGTGCGGCTATTATCACATCAGAAACCTTTTCACATTAATGTGCAAGTGCAATGAAAGATTTAGAAAAAGAATCAGGTGTTTCATATACTTTAATATGTTGAATTTGGAGGTGCATATCCAAACTTTTAATTAGGCTATGTTTGCAGCACCTTTTTGAAGTCAGAGTCATTAAAACTTTATAGAGATATGAATGCAAATGAAAATAAACTGATGTCTAATTATACGAATACGTGCAAATACGTGCATGTTTTACAAACAGAATAGAATGCCTTTGTGTCACCAAATTTTTCCATTCCTTTATACACAAAGCTTGTGCCTCCCCGATTAACATCACTTAACACTTTTGTACTGAAAATCTGTACATCTCTGTCTGGTAAGGTCACCTTAAAATTTCCTGAAGTAACTACCACTTTGAGACCATATTTGGTTTCTTTTATTTCAGCGTGGTTTATGGGGTGGGACTGCCCTATTATGAGGTCAGAAAGTTTCATAAAATGGCGGGTGCTGTTTAATGCCTTTAGCAACTGATCCATGATTTGTTCTTTATTATACATTTTCATTTCTTTAAATAAAAAAAACTCTCTGCTAATTTTTTTTCTAAGCACCTTTTTCTAAACGCAAATTTTAATGCAACTTTTTTGCACCGCACGCACCTGCGCCCGAATCGGTATTATAATAATTTATGTTCCTTTTAAAACAATTAGTTTTAGAAGTGGGTTGAAAACGTATGGGTATTTTTAACACATTAGCTTTTAAAAGAGATTTGAAAATGTGTGGTTATTTTTTATTACATTAGCTTTTAAAAGTGATTTCAAAACGGATGGGTATTTTTATTTTATTATCTTTTAAAAGTGGTTTGAAAACGGATGGGTAATTTTATTTCATTATCTTTTAAAAGTGGTTTGAAAATTGATGGGTATTTTTAACCCATTAGATATTAAAAGTAGTTTGATAATGGATGGTTAAAAGCTATGGTGCGCCAGCGCTGCGTTCGGATCGCATTTTATATCTACTCGAGTGGAATAAGTTCCGCCCTCGAATAATGGTTAAACTGTATTTTCAAAGATCATGTGCTTGTGTGTTTCTAAAGCGGCATGAAAGATTGAGTGAATTATTTTAGAGTATTTTGGACCAAGTAATTTTTGGGGGATTAGTTTAGGGGAAAGTTCTCATTTTCAAATATATTATTGTAACCTACATGGAGCCTAGGGGGAGACAGCAATGTTATTTTACAAATTTATAAATAACGAGGTTTAACTGTAGTAGCTGACTACTGACATTAATAATATTGTGACTATTACTACGGAGTGACATTTTCTACTCTAAGTTGACATGTAACGCATATTTTAAGTAGAAACCTTGCTAACACCCCCGCGATTTTATCCTCCCCGCGAGAGCCTACAAGTTGACACGCGTCGCGGGACACGTGGACAGCCAGAACAGGTCAACCCAGAGGACGGATACTCAGTTACACGTGTCGCTGCAGCACGGGCCTCTCCCCCGCCTCCTAGCAAGCCCCGTGAAATTTGTACACACCGAGAAATGACGAGATAGTAGGGTGATTTCCGCCCGACGTCCAAAACACGTGCTGAAGGAACACACACCAAGAATAAGGTGACAGTGTATGCCAGGGGCCCGTGGCCCATACCATCCCCACATCCCCACCTCCTAACCTTCAAGAATCATGGCATGTGGATGAAGTGTTCTTTTGTTCTGCGCACTTCCTCCTCCTCCCTCCTCCAACAAGGGAGACACGTGTACAGTTTTAGGGAGGTGGCCAAGGGACAATATAAGCCTCTTTGCGGGGAGTGTAGGCTGTCAGATCGGTTTAAGAACATCAGTGATATAGGGTCAGTCGGTCAGTCATATCGGGGCAGTCGGAGGCTGCGATACTCCGCGCCGGGAGAATCAGTTACGTCAGAGAAGTCAACCAGTCACTTAGGAGCTCACTTCGAGAGAAACCGAGGCCGGGGAGATCGGACGCCGACCAAGCGAGTCTGTCACATCAGTCAATCAGTTAACCCCGTCGCCGGAAAGCCGACGAGCGGCAGGTGGCGCGGCGTTCGGTACCGCCACACAGGGACGCACAGGTAGTCGGGATCGGGAGCCGGATCATGGAAGTCAGCCAGACGAGAATCATAACATTAAGGGATCAGCCATATTGGGATGCGAAACGCAGGGTTCGGGGCTCAGGGCAGAATCAGTTAAACAGTTACCAGAGTTACGTCGGACGAGTAGTTTCACCATGCCGGGATGCGATTCAGTCAGTCAAGTCAGTCAGTTACCAGTCAGTCAGTTACAATAATGCCCCGAGAAGGCGGAGTCGAGTGGTGAGCTCCAACGAGGGGCACCATGTCAAGCGAGTGGGATTAGTCCACTGCAGCCCCGTGCCGAGAACGCAGAGTCTGGTCCGTCGCCAGGATGTGGTAAGGAAGTAAGCAGTCAGTTACAACCCTATGCCGAGAACGGAGCGAACGGTGAGCTTCAACGAGAAGCGCCATGTCGAGAGGAAGCCCACTAAGTGCAACACACCAACAAGAACCAGTCCGAGGGCCGGTAACATGGCCACCCAACTCACCAGAACACAAGTTACCGCCGCCGGAACAGGGCCGGTTACATGGTCATCCAACTCACCAGATCTCATCTACTGCCAGAACAACTACCCCGCAACAAGTACAGATAAGTAACAACATCGTCACTCAGGGACGTGTCCCGTCACCTAATGCCCCCACAGCATCGGAAATGTAGCCAGAACATTGTAATCAGCCCTTCGGGCAAAAAAATCGCAGGTTCGAAACATGTGAGTAAATTCCCGGCGCAAGTTGCCGGGAAAGTATGTATAAACTCCCGGAAAAGTTCGGGGAAAGTGTGTATAAATTCCTGGGCAAATAAACCTGTTTAAAACCCAAAACGTGATGAAGTAATTGTTTGATATATCTTCAACCTTCAAGGCACCTTATAGTCTGTGCCATCGGACATTAACTCAGGAACCTAGGACCCACAGGTGGGGAATAGCGTCAAAGTGTACTGAATTACCTGGAATAAAAACTCTGGGTTTAAATCTAGAGGACTAACAAAAAAAAATTGTTACAGTCGCGATAAATGTTAGCACCTTGCTTCAAATATACTTTCCTCACATGATATAAAAAGATATAAATTATTAAATAATACGAATTTGACACACGCAAAATTGTTGTGATCAAGATGAGAAAGGCGTGCCTAAATAGTTTTTTAATCGAGTAACTGTTGCTATGGTTAAATGTTTGCAGGCTTATTTAATGGTCGGCGAGGGAAAATGTAAGCCTTTTTCGGTAAATATGGTATTCCCAGTTAAGTAAATAAACATTCTGCAAGCAAGTCGATAAAAAGCGTCCAGATAAAAAAAAACATTTGAATTTAGAGTCGGAAATCAGTTTAATGGTTGCTAATGAAAAAAGTTATCAGGTAAAATGGTGTTTAAAATTATATTTTAAAATTCGTAAGTACTCATATACTTATTAATGTTAGGTGTTTCCCAATTAGATAAGTAATATTTTATACAGCTTTTATTTCTAAGATGAAGCAAAAGAGGCCACGTACAGCTTTTACGGGCCAGTAAGTATACCACAGGACTGCGCCATAGAACCTTGTAGTCGATCCGTGTTTTGAGAGAGAGACGAGGAGACATCAGGTCAGCGCAGCGGCGGCCTAAATATAAGACGAACACGCAACAAGTGCGGGGCGTGTGTGTCCTTCATCCGACTGCGACGACCTTAGGTGCAGCCGGCCATGAGGAGGACAACGAGCTGCGGACAAAGACTGTGTGCGAGATGCTGCTATCAAGATGCGTACTGCGTAGCTGAGACAATTATCCAGCGGTGAGTGAATGCATGATCCATGCTGTGAGACGGGGCGTGGTGGCTTGATGATATACCAAGGCCGTTAGATATAGCTTATCTGAAACTGTCAATTATCCTGTGAGATTGCTAGAGTTAACACGGAGCAGTATTTTATACAATAGTAAAGGCTAAAAAGGTATTGAAGTTTTGTGTGCTATTTATTCAGCTTGTATGTAACTAGTTCATCGAGTTCATAGTAGCTTAAATGCTTGCTTATTATTTCATGGTCCTCATACATGTTAGTGCATGAATTAGAAACTAAGGGCAGTGATAACCCAAGGTTGTTACATAGTAAACATCTGGAGAGGGCCTAGTCGGAATGGGAGTAAAGGCAGTTCGGGAAAGAACACGGTTGAAAGAAGTATAGAGAAAACCGCATGGCCGAATTGTAAATGTGTTTCCGCAAGTGTGTCCACAAGCATGGTGATTGCGTGAAATGCATACCGCAATGGTTCGGCTGCAGTTACCACAGGAACAAAAAAAATACTGTAAATGAGACGTTCTAAGGGAAAATATAAATCCGTTATTGGCTACTCCATTGTTTTATTTCCATGTTTATCAGAACAAAAGTAAATTATATTTTTGTAGTGAGCAGAATGCAAATCTCTTTTTAAAAAAATAGTGTGTTTCACGTATACATGTAAATGTAAATATTGTAAACCTTTTCATATTAAATATGGGATATAAGAATTACTACTATTAACTGTAATGAATACTTCTAAATTCCGCATCTATCGAATCTATAATTATCTTTGACTCATTACTTTTACAGACTCCCATAATAATTATGTTATTTTTTCTTCTTTTGTATTAAAATAGGCTTACTATTGGGATTTTATAGTAATATTGATATACCTGTCACAGTTACAAATTGTTTCGTGAAATTAATCTACATGATTAACAATTAACTGAGTGATCACTTTCCGCTTGCCCATACAGTTATTTTTATTTATTTATTAAATTTATATGAAACGTATTTTTATCTTACTGTGAATTGTAAATTCATTCCAGTTAGTTATGCATCATTTTTAATTTCAGTAACTTTCTTCTCTGTTGAAGACAACTTGTAGTGTAGAATACATATTTATATTAGAAAAGGTAACCTTAGTGATACATTTTTAATATTACAGTACAATCATTTGTAAACAAGATAAATAAAATGTACATTGTATTACATAAAACCACTCAAAACGCGGCAGCTATTAAAACCTACGCTTACACACTAATTTAACAACTAGAGCTACAGGTTCAATACTATATAGTGAGCGATACTTATAATTCATACCCCTGCAGAGAATCGAACCCATGCCAACTGATTGCAATAGTATAAATATATATCGTGTTTTATGACTGTTTAAATTCGATGCCTGATAATTCACTTCAGTCACAAACTCCTCTAAAAGTTTGAGGCTATTACATTAAAACCAGGCCTCCTACAACAATGCGGCTATTTTCACGAACATTTATTTCCCATATCTAAATTTTATACGTTTTAATTATACATATTTATATTCAAACAAAATACATTTATGCATCTTATAATTAACACTGTAAATTTCTAGTTGTTATAATAACATTTTTGATCAATTTTTTTTATTGTTTTAAGATATTTCTAACAAATGATTGGTCAGTGATGGCAGGAAAGAGTCTATGCGTCACACCACAAAATAAAAAAATTGTTGGAATGAGTGGTTTTAGAGAAACGGCGTGATAAGTTTAGAGGTTTCGCGCACTTCCAGTGCATTATTTCCTTGTCAGCTTTTTTCCCTGTACTGAGTAAATGGATTAAGTTACACTCCGTGACTTCAACTGGTACGACGTGCAGCCCAGCAGCAAGGCCTCTCCAGATTTTTAACTTTATATAACCTGCTTGATTGAAACCCAATAATTAATTTATTGTAATAAAAAGATTTTAAGATTTCCTTTAATCTAGATTTACAATTTGTTTTGGGAGAGTTTCCCGAAAGGGGTAAAATTTCTTTGCAGTAATTAGAAGAATTTGTAAGAATTACAGTCTGATCATTACATTAAAACTAATGAACTGGCACAGGCTCTTGGGGACGTAATTATTAACATTCGGTTGAGCAAGTGTGGGATAATGGCTTACAAAATTCTGGCAACAGCGATAAACTGGTGCGCTCTACGCTTTATAAGTGTTCACATTCCAAATTACAGGTTTTTAGTAATATCGTTGGTGATTTTAGATCAGAAGGCATAATTACACCGACTACTTCAACTTACCATTCATCAGCATTTCTAGTAAAAAAAGAGGATTTAGGCAAATATAGATGTTCTTTAGATTATCATCAAAGTGTGTTGCGACCTGAGAGCAGATAATATGTGGCGTTTACGACCCAATGGAGCCATTCAGAATGTATCAGAATACCATTTAGGGTAACTTATTGAGGAAAAGTTGTATCAAGGGTGTTGTATAAGATNGCCATTCAGAATGTATCAGAATACCATTTAGGGTAACTTATTGAGGAAAAGTTGTATCAAGGGTGTTGTATAAGATTATTGACGAATATCACTTTAAAATTTTTAAAAACCTTTTGTAAATATTATTGGTGTTTTTTAATACTTTGAGGAGAATACCTAATCGTGATAGATTTGTCGAAGGAAAGATACGACAAGCAGATTTAACGGCTAACACTGAGAAGATATGTTGGGGCGACTGGGGATAAAATTTCGGAGGTACATATTATGAAATGGTCAAATGCTTATTATCCACCAGATTAATGTAATAGTTATTTTCCAGAACATAATGATATCAATAAGGATAATTTTTGTGGCATCATATTACAATTTGCGAAGTTTATAGAAGGTAATGTAGAGTTGTGTGCCCCCCATAGTAAGTTAAAAAAGAAGGAAAGAAGAGAAGACTTAAAATAGTTTTAAAAATATATGTATATTAAGTATGCCTCCCCTCATCTTCTTTTTTGTTGTACAGATTTTTCTAAGCGAATTGTTCTCGAAGCGGATGGTTTTAGTTTGGCTTTGTGGACTTTATCGCTATAAGATTACGAGAACGAGTTAAGGTCTATTGCTTACGTTAGCAAAATCATCTCAGGAAATGGAAAAATAATGCACATTGCATAAAATAAGGATGCAATGACATGCATATTTGTTTTTGAACTTTTTAATAAGTATTTAAATCATAGCGATTTTGTTTAACGAAAAAAAAAATGAAGCCAAAGCCTCTTGTTATTTTTACTTAGCAGATGGTGTATGGAATTAACTTTTATATTAAACACATGAAAGGAAAAGCTGTAACGTAGTAAATTTGGGCAATATTAATAATTATTTACTTGTTAATGTTTTTTTCAAGACGTAATCTAATTTCACGTATTAAATATCTTTTTAGCACATTAATTATGTTCATTAATAATTTTTTGGTTTATTTTGTTTTGCAACACATTTATATATCTTTACAGTCTGTTGTCTGTTGTTTTTTTAAAGTGTTCAGAAGACCATAGTTTCTGAGCAGTTGTTGAACTGTTGCCATGGTGACAAAGTGGCGTGATAATTAATTCTGACCTCTTGCACTCTCATGATTGGTCAGTTTTCGACGGTGTTATTTAATCAAGTTTTTGGAATGAGTATTTTTACTAAGTTGTATTACGACGACAGGACGTGAGTTCGCACATGTAACAGGCCGTCTTGAAGGAGACGAAGACGTGAGAGCAAGAATAGGAAGAAGCAGGCATGTATTAGTCACCGCCCCTGTAAGTTTATATGCATAATTAGGTCGAACTACCGCGGTGTGCTGGCACTGCAAGAGCACTATAGCCCCGAGAGCTTAACTAGGAAAGCACGTGATCGCCCAGACCTTCTACAACGTCCAGATTTCTTCACATTAATTTCAAGTCAGCTAAGTCAACGAATTATTATTTTTCTAAAAAGGGGGAGACGATTTTTTTAAAACTTGAATTGACCGTAGTTAATTTAACCACAGACACTGTGCCATTATCTCTTTGCATAATACCCTGAGCTAGTCTGGAGAAGATAGGCAAATTAATTAAACTTTCTTCTGGGAGTTTAAAATTTTAATTACCAGGCATTAAGTTAATGGAACATATCAGTCACGAGATCGTGTAGTGTTTGCTGAGGCCACAAATTAAATATTGTTTGTAAATTGTCTACGCATTTCATGTCGGAAATAATTTGGTGAAATGGATACTAATTAAATTTCACACTTTGCTTGAAACGTCTCTACTGAATTATGATTACCAGTAGCAAGTAAAACTTTTCATCGTGATGTTTCCTGTAATTTAATAACTGAGTTTTGTAGTGTTATTTATGAGTGTTCTTATTTCTCACAACTGTATCCACTCCGTATTCAGTCTCCACGCATCTACGCGAGTCTTTCCATCTTTATACATATACTTAAAGCCGTTACATCTGGCGCAGTAAGCGGGGCCTATAAAATATCCACACATCACTAAACAAATTTTTTATTGTTGCATAGCTAACATTTTTCTGATTCACTTTCACTTATATATAATTCAAATTAATTTATGTCTGAGGCAGAAATTGAAACTAACGAGAAAGTTGGCGAGGTACCGTTCCTAGACTAAGACATTATGACATAGTTCCTGAATTACGTATAAATAAAGGAGAATGTAAAATAAAGGATTAAGATGTTCAACTAATTACTAATTTAAGTGAATACGTTACTCAGTAAAATAGTTAAGAAGGGATTTTACAATATATAGGAGCACAATGCGCATATACTTTACATCAATGTTCCAAAATAAATGAGGCCAATATATCTAAAGTAATGTCTTCGTTCATAGTTGTGAGGCCGCCGAGAAGTTCTAAAAACACAAAAACTAATAAAATTTAATTGGGTTTATTGATATTTTCGTCCATGTGAGGGCATGCAGGAATATCAGTTAGTAAAATAAATAATAAGTAATATATTGCGCAATCAAACTGTGGAAGTACCCTCAATTTAATGGAAACGTGATTCTGGACACTATTAAGATCGGAAAATGGGAGTAAAGATGTGCTAGTTTTAATTTCAGAGTTAAGAAAATCTGTTTTGTTGTATTTCTGTGGTTGGTTACAATATCACAAGGACATATTAATGGAGCTTAGCAAACTTCTGCGCAATCTGAAATTGTAGTGTCTGATAACGCGGTGCATTTTGAATCTGAAATGATCAAAAATATGGTTTTTGGAGGGATTTATTATGTTACGACCAGTCCATACCATCATTGCTTTTATCTCGTCGAAATGATACAAAACAGATGTCAGAGCCGCCTTACTAATTTTCAACGTAATAAGTAACTAAAATGGAATAAATAGTTACGCTTTTAAACCTTGTTAGAAATATGCTTTTCATTCTGATACCGAGTTAATCCAGAGTTTATCGGGTAGTACCGAAACTTAGAGCACCTGTGTGCTGGAAGAATTGTGTAATAAATCTTACCGAAATTTAATTGCAACTGTGGACATTTTTTTCGCAAATACAATCAAAATAGAATGTGTAACAATTTTAAAGTTGGATATATGGTTGTTTTCCGTCAGGTAAAGTAAGATTAGTAATAAAGGAGCACATGTAAATTCCAAGATATGTCAAAACTTTGCGGTCCATGTAAAAATAGTAAATATCTGGGGAACTCCGAGTGTTTATGAAAAACCCCACTTAATGAATGAAATTTACACTGGAATAAATGAAACTGATTGAGACTGGTTTTTTGGGAGCACTGGTGCACACTACATTGAGGTGGTTAAACAAAGGCATCGGCTGGTCGTACATGCTGGGATCAGGGGTGTTGCAATGCCTTGTGTTGCCTTCATGCGTGACCTGTTGGCTTAATGTTGCATTGGATCCCGCGTGCAGGTTTGTTGGTAGAAAGAGCTTTCGGTAATTTTTTATCATCATAATTATACATATTTTCATTATAAATACTAAATTTTTCATCAAAAATTTACATTTTTCATTAGAACCACTCTTTTTTTAAATCACATTTTTTTTATTAGAATCACTCATCTCGTCAACAATAAATTTGAATTTTCATCAAAATTACTAAATTTTTCAACAAAATTTAAGAAAATTCGTGCCAATATATATTTTTTTTTTTACAAAACTAATAAAAATTAATTGAAAAATTTTAGAAAAGGAAAGTAGAACAAAAATGGCACAAAAACAATTCTATTTTTTTTTTTCAAAATTCTTAAAATTCCACTTAAAAAAACTGGAAAACTGGTCTACCCCAATTTAAACTAAAATTTGATGAAAAATGTAATAATTTTAATTTAAAAAAAAATTATTTTAATTTTTAAATGCAATTATTATTTTTTAAAAAGTGCCCAGCTTCGATAGATTAAAAATTTAATATTTTAATATGTTTTCTTAAAAATAATTTATAATTAATTATAACAACAATGGTAAACAATAATAAAAATTGATTGAAATACCACAGAAATGTACAAAATGTAAATAAAGCAAAGATTCAAAATTATTTCGTGAATATAAATGAGCAAAAAATTCTCTTTCATATCAATGTAGAATTTGTGAAAATGATTAAAATAAACAACGGGAAAGAAAATATATAATAAATGATTCAAAATTTTAATATTTAATTATATACAATAATAAACTGGGATGAATTGGTGTAAAACTGTCGTTAATATAAATGTATGTATATATATATATATATATATATATATATATATATAATGAATTGAGTGTCAGTAATTGATTTAGATTCAATATTATTCATAAAATGATTTACAAAATTATTTATAAAAATATTTCTGAAATAACTAAAAAAAATATTTACAAAAATATTATTAAAAAAATGTATGAAAAAATATTTAAAAAGTTAGTGTCTGGGAAGCCAGATGCAGAAAAAAATCAAAAAAGTAATTTAAAAATTAATGAAAAATATATTAAATATTTACAAAAAAATATATTTTATTCATGAAAATTTATTTTATAATATTATATTGATAAAATCACTTTAAATGAATTATCTAATTAAACAAAGATTTCATAACAATTAGAATTACAAAAATTTGTATATGTAATCAAATAATAACCAGTATCTAAATCAATAATAATAAAAAAACTAATGTTATTGTCATTTAGTTTATCCACAATTTGTGTTCGATTTATTTATTATTAAAATTTTACTGAGTAACGTTTTCCTTTTATCTATTGAAAAATGTAGATCTTAGTCTATTTATAAAACTATCAACATGTTTTATTCATTCATTATTTGTTTTCCATTTAATAATATAAAGATTGATACAACTTCTGGTATATAAGTAAATTTTTTATTTTCTTAATTGTAAACATATTGATGTAATAATAAAAATAATACATATCGATATTAATTCAAAAATAATACAAACAATATTTTCAAAAATTGTTTATTCATTTGTCAATATAAAAATGTATACATCATCTGCATTTTTGTCTTTCAAATTATCTAAATTAAGATTTCTTTGATAATCATATTGTATTTGCTGGTACATTTTTATTAAAATCAACATTAATTTTTATATTTGTTTTATCTTTAACATTTTTGTTTTTTTCTACAAGTAAAATCAATTATATATATATATATATATATATATATTGGTTTTCAAGCAAAGAAAGCATAATAATTCCATTAACCATTAGGATTTAAAAGTTGGTTTAAAATAGAGTTCATTATTTCTATAATTTGTAAAATATTTGGTTTCATTATTTTTGAAATTGTGATTTCCTAATTTCATTTTATGAAACAAATATAGAATGAAAATATAATTCCAATTTTCTTGAGGAGAAATTTAATTTCTTCCAATTAAAACAGAAATAGTTCTCACATCACAATGATCAAACATAGAAACATGTCCATATCGTTCATTACAATAATTTATTTTAATATGAATACCAAATACTACAAAATCAGACATTTCTAATTGTAAATTACTAAATATCTTTTTTATGTCGAAATTAAATGTTCTTGTATCTTGAGCAACAGATTTTTCTAAAAATTGCAATTAATTAAAACTGATATGTGTTCTTGGATTCTTGGCAATATAATTTCTAATTTGATGATTTTCCTGAAATAACAAAGAAATATCACACAGAAATAGTATAATTATGTTATATTAATAATGATAACAATTTGTGACACAATAATACAATAAAATCTTGTTTTAACAATTAAGCTTTAATAATGAATTGATAAATATGTTAAAAATGAAAATTTTGATAATTTTAAAAATTACACTGCTTTAAAAAATGATTAAAATTTTTATATTAAAAATGATATATTTTATAAGTATAAAAATTAAGTTGCTTTGAAAACTGAGTTGAATAATCTTAATACATCACTTGTAAATATTTGTGAAATAACCACAACCTCAAAAATTTATAATTTGAAAGAAGATGCTGCTTTGAAATCTGACTTAAATGATTATTTAACAATACACGTTTTAATAATTTAAAAAATGATGTTGCTTTAAAATTTGAGTTTAATTATTATGTTACAAAGTAAGAGTTTATTGATATTTCAACTAAAATTAATCATTGTGCTATAGATATAAAAACAGCTGATTATAACCTTAGTAAATTTAAAGCAGAGTTTGTTTATTGTAACGATCAATGTATTAATATTATCAATAAACGAAGTTGTGAAAATAAAAACAAAAAAGGTTGAATTAGATAGGAAGTTATTTAATATAATAAATAGTTTCTAATATGATAAGTATATCAGAAAATAATATTATATAAATGCATATTTATGGTAATTCATTATTTTACAAATAAAAATAAAAATTATGTAACTAAAACAAAAGATTAACAAATATTGTAAATCCCTTGGCTCCAAATGATGCAGTAAATTTAGAATATTTTCAATCGAATAGAATACAAACAATAAATTTAACAAGAAAACTAACTACTGAAAAAGCTAATCAACATTTTAAATTAAATACTGGATTAATTATTTTTCATTTTTATTTTATTGTGTAGTTTTTAGAATTAATACAGATATTCATGATTAATCGATTTTGAGAATTGTTAGAAGAGGCCATGATATTGATTTTTCAAAACAATTTCATATAAAAAATGGTAATCAAATAACTTTTTAATTAGTTGATGTAATTCAATTATCTAAAGGCTTTGAAATTAAAATGTGTATGTTTATAGTTTTTAAAGAAATATAAAAAAAATGTTTTATGAAAATGGATAACACTTGGTATTTAATGTGTAAAGAAGTAACTATAAATAATAATAATAATATTAAAAATGCAAAAAAAAATGGAAACAAATAGTATGTTCTGTATGTGGTTTTAAAAATCATAAAAAAGTTAAATATATGTCTAGTTAAAATATGTATTTAAAAAAAAATTTCACAGATTTTGGTTCCAAATTTTATCATTCAAAATTTGAAGAATTAATGAAAAATATAATATTAATCACTATTCAACATTTAGAAAACTTATATCTCTATTGAAGTATTAATTGAATTAATTAAAAAATAGTAATATTTAACCATTAACTGTTATATGAAACCATTTTTGCTACTAAATAATAATGAAAAAGTATTGAAAAATCTTGTGGATAAAAATTTATCTGTTGAAGATAAAGAAAAAACATTGAAAAATCCAGTGGATTAAAATTTATATTCTGAAAAAAATAAAAACAATTAAAAATACAGTTGCCAAATTATCGGAGCCTTAACTCAAATATAAAATTGGTAATATAGTTAGAATTAGTAAAGCAAAAATCATAATTTAGAAAGGTTATGCAGCAAATTGGTTAACAGAAATATTCTAAATTGATAGAGTTTGAAATTATAATGTACCAACTTATATTTTAAAAGATATGAACGAAGAAATACAAGGGAATTTTTATGAATGTGAAATTTTGATAACTAATTATCATGTTCAATATTTATTTTAAAAAGTTTCAATAACAAAATGTGATGCATTTATGTTAAATAGCTTGGATTTGATAATTCACAAAAATTTAGATAGATAAAAAATACATTTAAAAAAAATTGTTTAAATAATGTCGCTGGTGGTTATACCATTGAATTTTATTAAATATGTATTTTTTTCTATTAAAAATTGTTTCTTGGTGTAAGCATAACAATTCATCGTGCTTCACACGTTCATAAACATTAATATACTTTTGTCTAACATATACAATAACAGCTTTCATTAAATTTTCGTAAAATAAATTTAAATTTTCATTAAATTTAATTTTTCTATTGAAATTATACATTTCTATTTTCGTGAAGATCATTAATTCTTTCTAATTACTAACTTCCTTTAATATTATTTATTCTAAAAAAAATTTCCTCTAGCTGTGATGTCTATATTTTCTTTCATTCTTGCAATCATTATATTAAATGTACAGAACTTGGGTTGTATTCAAATTTTAAATTTTAATGATTTGGATGTCTGTCTTGAATTGCATATTAACACTTTTTCTTTGAATTCAGAAAACGTTATAATCAAAATTAATTTCATCATCAAATAGTTATAACGTACAAAATTTGATCTTAGATTTGGATTTTGAGTTTGTGAAAAAATATATTTGGTTTCATTTGATTGATTTTTTGATTTTTTCATATAATAAAATTTTTATAAATTTTGCTTTCTAATTTGATCTATCAATTTCATTTATTTTATTACATCCATAGCTATATCTCCTTTTCTTTTTATTAATTTAATTTAATTTTAATGTTTAATTTATATTCACCTGTTTTACTAATTGATTGTAAAACTCCTTTTGTAACCCAATCAGTAAAATTTTCTTAAGGTAGAATTTTAGATCACATAATCAATTAATACAAAGCTGATTCTTTGATGAATATAGTATTCGGTTTCATGAATAGGACTGTAAGTGAATCACTTACAATCAACTACTGTATATATTTGTTTCATTTTTATTGAAGTGATCAAAAATTGCTTGTCTAAGATTGATATATTCTAAATATTCAGCAATTCTATTTCCATAAAACAAACAATTATTTTTAAATTTTTAAATAAATAAAACTTTTTTATTATAGTAAACCATAGAATTATTTTCATATCCAGAATCTTCTCCATTTACATTAATTACGTTTTTTTTAATATAAAAAAATTGCTTACAAATTTTATTAGATATAGTTTGTTTTGATCTCATAATTAATTTGTTTTATGAGTTAATCAGTCAGAGTAAAATCATGATGAAATTTGGCATCATATTTGTTAAGGGGTTGGTGAATTTTTGAGACCTAGTTCACTATAAGTTTATGTAGCATTTTTCATTAAAGTTTTAGTTTTTATAAAACATAAATGTTACTTTTTTGTATTTAGAATAATTGATTTAGATGGCAAATCTAAATAAAAACAACCATCTCTATTATTTTATTTAACACTTTTTGAATCCAGATGATAACAATGTTAAAAAAATTGTATATAAATTACATCATAATTTAGTAGATATTTTACTTAAGATTGATGATAGAAAAATAATGTTGTATATATAAAATCTATGGAACAACATCAATTTTATGATAAATGTCATTTAAAGAATTGTATTATCAAAACCTCGGGCATTTTTGCAGGGGTAATAAATTCTTTATAAAATTATAAAAATTATGCAGAGTTTTAATTTTAACAGCGATTCTTTTAAAATTTATAAAAAACAATTTAAAGATGAAATTTATAAAATTATTTATTGACACAAATTACCAAAATTACCAAATAATAATAAAAAATACCAAAAGTAAAATGTAGAAAATGTAAAATTGCTATAGCAAAAATTATATCTTTGAATATAGTATAAATACATATTAAATGTTTATGTAAATTTTGTATAGCCTTGAATTAGTGCTATTGAAAAATTTATAAAGTAATACAAAAAATGTATAGATTTTGCAAATAATTGTTCTACAATTTATAAAGAAATAAATGTGAAAGATCCATTCACATTTTCAACTAAAACTTACACACTTTTAATTTTAACCTTTGTTTATTAAAAAAAGTAATTTAAATATTAAATATATAAAATTATTTATTAATGAAAAAATTCTGAAATACCAAAATTAAAATGTAGATATGTAGTAGCTGAAAAAATTAAAGTCTTATATAATAGTATAAATAAACAATACATTCTGTAAAAAATTTTATCACTATATTACAGTATAAATAAATGTTTATTTTCTAAATAATAATTTATTTTTTGTTCTTCTATATAGCCAAAATACAAGGTAATTTTCTATACCAATATAAAACTTATTTTATAATTTGCTTATTTTTTCTAAATTTTTACATTTTCTGCATTACATTCCTAGTATTTTAAGTATTTATACTATTAATAATCATTAATTTATGAATAATAATAGCAAGTTTTCTTTTAATACTATTTTGTATTTATTTCAAATATATTAACAGGTCTGTACATTCTATTTCTATTTATTACACAATTACAGGGTGTTTTGAAGTTCCCTCCAACTGAGGTTCGCCATCTGTTTACAATAAGAATTTTCGCGATGTGAACATATCGTTGTGAATGCTGGTGAACAGAATGTTACCAATTAAACCACGAAAATATGCCTTGTATGTAACTGATGGCTTTAGTGTGTTCTGTGCACAATGAATGGAACACAGCTCCAAAATACTGCTACGTGATTTTCCTGTTAGTCAGGTCAGTGCTCAAAGTAACATGTAGGATATTAAAACACAGAAACACAGCTCTTTTTGCACACAATGGTTAACTTACAGAACTGATTGTCCGACTTTCTGTCGTCAACCTGTACACCACTAATACATATTGCATGAAAATTCTTCGGGGACCGTATTACCTACAATGGAAGATACAACATGATGTGCTGTTACCACCAAAGGTCGTATTGGTCCTGAACAATTTTTCATAATATTGGTTGTATGCAGCGTGACATCAGAAAGTCAGACAATCAGTTCTGCAAGCAAATCGGTGTACTAAGAAATCTATCAATCAATGTGTTAATATTCTGCATGTTAGATTGTGCAATGACTGGACCAACAACAAAGAAAGAACCCAGCATTCAAATTGCACCAGGAATTCAACCTATTGTTTACATAATGCTTCATTTCAATTTTGTTTTAGAATAACAAACTGTTGTGAACAAAATTGAAATGAAAGATGCAAATAAGTGCAACCATTTCAATACGTTTTAACATTAGCAGAGATGCAGCTTTTGAGGAGGGAGTGCACAGTGCTTACAGTCGTGGATCTTTTCAAACTTGACTGTATGGACTGTTATTCTAAATTATAAATTGCGGAAGTTTGAATGTGTCTGGGGTATAAGAATCGTTATATTTCAGTGTGAACATGCCCGAATTTTTAGTTAAAACTTGCTTGTGGTCTCTTGTTATTTTGTATTTAATAGATCACTGGGTTTAATTTAGTTGCCCATGGATATTATATTCCAGTGAAACTGTTCTTAATATTTCTATCAGTAGAAAGTGATACTGTGCAGTGTAATTTTCATTAGTACTTTTGACCAGTGACATGGTTAGAAAGTTATTTGTAAATACACAAAATAATTGTTCAATTATTTTGCACCAATGCAACAACTGCATAGCATTGTGAACATGTGTGCCAATTCTGTTTATTTGAATTTTATTTCAAATTTCTATGGTAGGGATTTTGTTCGAATCATCAAATAACACCAGAAAACTTAAATCGTACAAATCTGTGTAATTCAGCTTTGTGAAGCGCAAGTATTATCAACTACGTAGAGAATACCGATTAACCTGCTCACACTTTTTTTTTTACCAACCTTGTATGTATCTGGTAAACCTGTGTGTAGGAATTGCTTAAAAACTATTCATGTGCATCCCACTTTCTTCGTTTTATTAATACTATACAGTAACAACATGGGAACATGGAAATGGATTTTTGGGAGAACAATATGGCTTATAATTTACGTAGACGAATGATTACCTGCCAAATAGAAATTACTAGTACTCAAAATCGCTTTACACGAAATGTATGTTCTTTAAAAATTGTGCAGGGCTTGCCGAAAAATAAAACTATTGGTATCTGTTCGTAAATTGGTTATATATTACACATGAAAGCTATTCTTTCTGGCTGGTAATGCTTCGGAAAAGAGCGAACAGATGGCACGCATGGCATGACAGGGCTAGGTGTGAGTCATTTGTGTTGCTCAACAGGTAGCAGACATTGACCTGTCTCTTGATCCCATATTTTTAAAAGTTGACTTTTCTTCTATTACTGACTCGGAACGACACGAATTTAAAACATATTTAGTCAAATTATTAGAAAAAATAATTCAAAAATATTATGCATTATTTTTGTACACTTTTGGAATTAATATCAAGCATGTATGGAAAGCATGAAAAGAGAGTGGGTTATGACGTGAAAAAGGTTTTGAAGATGTCTTTCATTTGGATACGGATCGTTTGACTGTAGAATTTATTTTGAACACCTACAGAGTACTATTTTATCACGAAGTTTAGTTTGCAACACTAACAACCACTGTTTTGTGACCACGTTAAATAAAATGTATTAAATTAATCTAGGAACTCTTTCTTATCGCATATTTTCTGCTTGTCCGATGTGCGCAGCAATGCTCTCAGAATAGCAAATGTAATATTAACTGTTGTTCGTTCCTGCATCAGTTGATACAGGATTTTGTAAATGGTACTTTGTTTGTTTCGAATACGTCAATTTGCCACTCACTGACTGTCAAAATCTTGCCAACTTATATGAGACACACATTACCATTATATCTAGGCGGCGATGTGTGTCTGAACACTGTTGTTGTGAAGTTATCACTTGGGTCTGGAGTTCGTCCAGCCTGGGTTCGAGTCCCGTCGGCGCCTCAATGATGTTACAGCAATATACGCCCTCGGTAGGTGTTCAGCAGGTGGCTGCTATAGTGGGTTGTAGGTCATCCCACTCGTCCTCGTCCACCACTATAGTTTCGCCTGGCGTGCATGAGATTTCATCGGCTAACTGTTTTTCGGCCCCGGGAACAAGTTGTATCTCAAAATCATAGTACTGGAGAAGTAACGCCCATCATGCTAGTTTGCTACATGCTTCTGTCATGGTGTGTAACCACACTAGGCAGCGGTTATCTATCCTGAGCGTGAAGCGCTGGTATTCGAGGTAGGCTCGGTACCTCATGATGGCCCACTTTACAGCGAGGTACTAGCGCTTGTTCACGTTGTACCTACACTCCATCGGTCCGAACTTCGCACTGGAGAAATCGATTATCTGCCACTCCTGATTGTCCTCGAGCTGAAACAAGATAGCTCACAAACCCTTCTCACTCGCGTCTGTTTGGAGGTATAGGTGTTTTCTCGGGTCGTGGTGGGCAAGTGTAGTGCACTGTCAGAATAGTTCTTTCAGTTCCACGAAGCAAGTATCATATTCTGCTGTCCACTGGTATTTTCAGTTGTGGGATAGCATATCCGTCAGTGGCGCTGTCACTATGGCAAAATCGTGGTTGTACTCCCTTAGCCAGTTTTCCAAATCAAAAAAATGTCTCTATGGTTAATGTGTGCATATCAATATGTAATAATTGATGATTGTTAATTGTTCAAGCGTGGGTCGGCTTCCATTTCCGTCCACTAGATGGCCGAGAAATTAAATGGAAAGCTTTCCTATGTGACACTTCTGGTTGGTGCATGTGAGTTTGTTAATTGCTAACCGCTAAGACCAGTGGCAGGTGTTTTATGTGGTCCTCCCACTTCTCAGACCACACCACTACAACGAGATCAAAATATGCGAGGGCAAAATCACCTATGAACCCATCGAGTACTCGGACCATAATGGCCTGGAACGTTCCTGATGCACACTTAAGCCCGAAAGGCATTGCACAGAATTAAAATCTCCCATCATCTGGTGCAGTAAAGGCTGTTTTGGCTCTGTCCTCCAGCTTGATTGGCACCTGCCAGTACCCGCTGTGGAAGTTCAGTGACGTCATGATTTTGGCTCAGTCAAGTGAATGCAACGCATCTCTGTTGCTTATGAAAGGCGGCGGTGAGCTTTTGGTGATTAGGTTGATTGGCCTAAAATCGATGCCAAAACACCATGTCCCATTTTTTTCGGCGCTAGGTTTATCGCACTATTGTAATGACTGCAGGTGTGTTCAATCACACCTTCAGCTAGCATTTCCTTAATTTGTTCTTTGATGATCACGCATGGTATGGTTGATAACTGCATGGAGCAGCGTAGATCGGTCGCTCGTGTTCAAGTGGTATCTTGTGCTCTGCCACTGTCGGGCGATGCATGTTCGCAAATACATTGGGCAGCTTTGCAGGGCGTCGCGGAACTGTGGTGGTACCGCATGATATAGCTCATCCAACTGGTCGTCTGGTGCGCAACTTGTGGTTCGGGATTCGAGGTCGTAAACAGTTTGTCGCTCTTTCTGCCCGGAATGTATTCTACGTGCCGCTGGCTCGTCAATTGTTTTCTGTTATGTGAACCAGGGAATACCTAGTATGGCATCTTCATGTGGTCAGCTGACACGAGGACCATGCTGGTCTCCACATCGCATATCCGGACTGTTATTGTTGTTGAATAAATAACGATTTATCATTTATTGTACTTCAATACCTATTTTATAAGTGTGTTATATTTTTCAGTGTGTGGTACCACTGAGTTTTGTTTTGTTGTTCTAATATTGTTTTGGTGANGACCATGCTGGTCTCCACATCGCATATCCGGACTGTTATTGTTGTTGAATAAATAACGATTTATCATTTATTGTACTTCAATACCTGTTTTATAAGTGTGTTATATTTTTCAGTGTGTGGTACCACTGAGTTTTGTTTTGTTGTTCTAATATTGTTTTGGTGNGTTTTATAAGTGTGTTATATTTTTCAGTGTGTGGTACCACTGAGTTTTGTTTTGTTGTTCTAATATTGTTTTGGTGAGTAGTGAGATGTAATGGCTGGAATAGGTTAGAAAACATGTAGGTCTAAGTAATTATGATGAATTATATAATCTATAGCTTACAACCTATCTCCTTGCTTTATTTACACTATCCTGTTACCCATAGTAGTTGGTCTACTAACATGTTATGGGTTCAGTCGGTAACAGGTAGTGGTAATCGAATTGAAGTATGAAGTAAGGTAAGGTCACCACATGATGAGGTTATCATATTCATCAGAATGGAAGAGGACAGATTCAGAATACCACTATTTGATGGAAATAATTATGATGATTGGAAGTTCAGAATGCAGGTATTTTGGGATGAGAAGGAAGTGATGGACCATTTAGGGAAGCCACTGATGGAATGGCAAGTACCACATACTGAAGTGTTAGGAGATAGTCAAGATGTTAAAGTCACAAAGGATAGGGCTTTATTAGAAATCAAGCACACAAATAAAAGGTGCAAAAAGTTCATTGTCCAGCGAATTCACGATATCCAACAGTCTGCAGAAGAGATTTCAAAAGAAAGGGGCAGCTAGCAGAATGATGTTGAATAAGAAACTGCATACTATGAAGTATAGACCAGCTGTTGAAACATTTACTGAGTATTGTCTCAAGTTTGACAAATTGGTTCGGGAATTGAAGACTGTGGGTGAGAATTGGATGAGCAAGTAATTGTAATAANTTGTCTCAAGTTTGACAAATTGGTTCGGGAATTGAAGACTGTGGGTGAGAATTGGATGAGCAAGTAATTGTAATAACTTTCTTGTTAATAATGCCTGAAGAGTTGGAAGGAGTAGTATCAGGACTACAGGCCCTTGGAGCTGATAAGTTGTCTCTGGAATTTTTCAGACAGAGGATTGAAGACGAAGAGACAGCTCATAAAGAGAGAAAAAGAAGCAAAACTCGTCAGGATTTTCTACCCATTGCATTCTCTAGGGCCAGATGGGTGTCGGAAACTGAATAGGCCACGGAGCAGTAGATTATCTGGGTACACCAATCAAAGGTCCAAGTTNTTGTCTCAAGTTTGACAAATTGGTTCGGGAATTGAAGACTGTGGGTGAGAATTGGATGAGCAAGTAATTGTAATAAATTTCTTGTTAATAATGCCTGAAGAGTTGGAAGGAGTAGTATCAGGACTACAGGCCCTTGGAGCTGATAAGTTGTCTCTGGAATTTTTCAGACAGAGGATTGAAGACGAAGAGACAGCTCATAAAGAGAGAAAAAGAAGCAAGACTCGTCAGGATTTTCTACCCATTGCATTCTCTAGAGCCAGATGGGTGTCGGAAACTGAATAGGCCACGGAGCAGTAGATTATCTGGGTACACCAATCAAAGGTCCAAGTTNGGCCAGATGGGTGTCGGAAACTGAATAGGCCACGGAGCAGTAGATTATCTGGGTACACCAATCAAAGGTCCAAGTTCCCTTTCAAGTGCCACAACTGTGGAGTTCCAGGGCATATGAGACACGAGTGCTGGAAGCCAGGAGGAGGAATGCATGGAAGAGAGCTAATTACAGGAAGAGGAATAAAAGGAAGTGGAAACCCACAGAGGAATGCACACCTTGTTAAAGATGAAGATAACAAGGAAGAAGCACCCATGTATAGTTTTCTGGTGTCAGTGAATGAGTGTTGTGTTACACAAGATGGTCAAGGTGAACATGGTGTTTGGGTTCTAGACTCAAGGACAACTGATCATCTCGCGAGGGACGATACACCTCTAGTAAATCGAAGAAAATTAAATGAGCCATTGTCAATAGGAGTTGCTAAATCACAAGTATTTCTAGTGGCTAGGGAAATTGGCAGAAACTTCAGTTAACAGAAATATTAAGAATGTGTTGTTGGTAGAAAACCTTAAGTATAACCTACTCTCAGTTCATAGATCAGAAATCAAAGGGTTTTAAATTATATTTGAAAACAGTAAGTGTACTACTATGAAGGGTCAGAATGTTGTTGGAGTAGGGAACAGAGAAGTAAATTTGTATAAAATAGTTGTAACTATAGAAAAGTCTCTCGGTGAAGTTAGTGCATATGCAGTAACGAGTAATGCTAAATTATGGCATGCGAGACGAGGTCATATTGGTAATCACATCCTATATAATTTGTCAAAGATGGTAAACGATATTGCAAAAATTTAAGAGGGAAATAAGGATCTGTTAGGGCAAAGGGGTCATTAGAAAGAGTCCATAGTGACCTATGTGGTCCAATCACACGAAGTACCTATTATGGTAAAAACACATCCTAACAGTCATTGAAGATTATACTCATTTCACTGTTGCATTTGGTCTGAAGTCAAACTGTGAAGTGTTGCACTACATAAAATTGTATGAAGCCATGGCTACAGCTAGGTTTACTCACAATATTTGTGGTTTTAGATGTGATAATGGTAGGGAATATGTCAATCAAGATGTAAATGATTTCTTTGAGCAAAAGGGAATAAAGTATGAGCTAACAATTCCGATGGTGCCCGATAAAAATGGGGTCGCTGAACGCATGAACCACGTCCTTCTGGATGAAGCGCGATGTATGATACAAAATTCCGAACTAGGCAAAACCTTTTGGCATAAAGCTGCTTCAACTACGGTCTATTTGAGAAATAGGATCGCGAGCACAGCTTTACCCGATGAGAAACTACCAGAAAAATTGTAGTTTGAGAGGAAGCCTGAATTAACAAAACTGCTAGTGCTTGATTGCAAAGTATATTCCCACAAAGAAAAGAGCGAAAGAATTGGAAAGTTAGACTAGCATAGTCGAAAGTGTGTTATTATAGGGTACTATGATAATGGGTATAGGTTATAGTGTCCCGAATTGAATAGAGTGATCGTAGCAAATAGTGTCAAATTTGACGTAACCAAANTAATGGGTATAGGTTATAGTGTCCCGAATTGAATAGAGTGATCGTAGCAAATAGTGTCAAATTTGACGTAACCAAAACTAAGTTTGAGGAAGGTTATTGATATCATAAATAGGACAATGCAAAAACTGTGAAACCCCCATTATAAAGTGTAAATGATACAGATTCAGGAGGGGAACAGGAAAGTTTAAGATGTTTTGGATAACCAAGTAAAGAGGAATCTGGGAGAGAGAGAGAGAGAGTTAGGAAGTTTCCTGTGTATTTAAAAGTTTATGTAGTAAGTGGTTTAAACAGAGAACCGAGGTCTCATGGTAGGATGTTTCAGGAGGGGGAGGATGTAGCATCCCTGAGATTAAAGGGTATGACGTGAACCATACATCCACGAGTTCCTTGTACCCACTCTGACTGCCGCAGTCACAACTACACCAGCTACACCGTGCTGCACCAACTACATCAGGCCAAGAGTGCACAGTGCGGGTCGACAAGAACGGACCTTGCACCTTCCTGTCGACAAGGATTGCGCAACTCAAGAGACTGCCCTACTCAATTATTACAAGAGGCAACTCTTTTAATAAGTGGGTAGGCAATCCGAAACGGTGTTTACCTCAAAGCCACAGTCGTTGGGTGCACTGGCAATTGGTTGTTGCGTCCTCGCAGCTCGCACGGCTGAATACAATGCAAAGCACCACAAGGTAATGTTAACTGGCTGGTAGGCCAGAGTTGAAGAGATAGGTGCCCCAATGTGTCATCCAGTAGTGTACAGAATTTTTATAAACATATTGAACAGTCACCGCATCACAGCTACAGTCATGGGTGTTTTTCATTGTATAAATGGCTATCAAGCACGGTATTCCACACCCCTTTGCCCAGTTGGACTCGTCCATCCCTTCAGGAGACAGCCACCTTGGAACGTTAAAGCCAGCATAATTCAACACGTCATTGGAAATTAAATTCAAACACTTTTATGAGAAAATGTAGTAACTTATTTAATGTGTATTTTAATAACAGTAATTATGTTTTTTTTTCTAAAATAGAGATTGCCTATAAAGGTCTCAACATTGTAAGAAATAATTTTGTGTGGTGACATTCCCTGTCCATTTCGCAACTTTAACATTAACGGACATTTGTTAATAAATGGGGATATCACCAATGTGTTTAATCTAATTTGTACAATTTTTCATCATCATAATCACATCACAGAGTGCACATGTAATGTTTCATCGTTCTGCGTTTGATGTCGGTTGTCGTCACTTGTGGCGGCAGCGGACATTACTCGCCCCAGTTCGTCTCAGCACCTGAACAAGATCAGCGGCATCGGTCAACGGCTCTGTGAGCCCCCTCAGTACCAGCATGTAGGCTGCAATCATTTTCACTTCAATAGTTATATATTAGTCAACCACAACCTTTGTGTTATTTTAATGTACTGAGGGGAGAGCCAACCACCCTCTCACTGGAGAGTTTAATACAATAGCGTCACAATCTAAGACAACATGTTTTTCACAGTTTAAGTGCCGAGTCCATTACCAGTCATCATTCACACATTATTAAACTGTAACAAGGACAGTGAATAAAGTGCTCAACCAAGTGGAATCAGTTTCAAATCATTGTAGGGCATCCTTGTAGCATCACCCACANGGACAGTGAATAAAGTGCTCAACCAAGTGGAATCAGTTTCAAATCATTGTAGGGCATCCTTGTAGCATCACCCACATTTCTTTAGCATAGTTCAGGCGTACGAGACAGACTGCAGTCTCATCATCAGTTATAAAAGTGCAACAGTAAGTAAATGACAACTCATCAACCAACTGATGGTGGATTATCAGGGTCCCCATAGGCCATCGACAGGACGACCCTCATCATTAGCTCACCACTGAGTTATGATGCTGGGCAATATAACATCAAACCAGCCCTGGGTAACCTCGCGACCACGTCAAATTTGCGCGCCGACTAAGGGTCAGTTCGCCAAGCCATTATTTCCTATGACAAAAATGACTTTCCCAACTAACAGAAAAAGGAACAGCAATTCGTGAGTAAAGTGCCTCAAAATCACCATGTCACAAACATATAATACCGTCATAAATTATGCTCATTCACCACGTATTTTATTGTGTGCTATAGACCCCTCTTGTGCAGAGGCCAAGCTAACGTATTTTTAACCAACTCAGAAACGGCGCGAATAATTACGTTTCCACGCCAAGTATACGCAAGTAACAGCAAGCCAGTTAAATAAAACATTCAGGATCGTTTTAAAAAGTAATTGTGTAATAACGAACGCCTAAAGGACTAATAATTATTTTTTAATAGATCGCGCAACACATCATTAAAAACACTTGGCTTTGTTTATAGCCGACCACGTGGCATTCCAAGACTGCGCCTCGTAAAATTAAAAACCTTTTGGACACTTTTAATATGAAAATTACGCAAAAAAAATAGGGACAGATTACATTGCACAGTGCATAATACATGTCTTAAGAAACATGGAAAAAAAAAAAAAGTAAATAGTTGTATTTTTCAGTGTTAAAATTTTTGTTCATATTCAACACAAAACATTTAAAGTAATTAATAGACAGCCAGTATTCAACTCATTCGGTAAACAGCAAGAATCTTAAAGTGTTTAGCAGCCCTCAGGAGCATAATTGATTCCAACAAAATTTTTTTNTCATTCGGTAAACAGCAAGAATCTTAAAGTGTTTAGCAGCCCTCAGGAGCATAATTGATTCCAACAAAATTTTTTTAACAAAATGTTGAAAAATGAGTTTTATGGAAATCGGCCATTTTTGTCAGCGAACAATGCAAGCGTACTCNTTTTTTTAACAAAATGTTGAAAAATGAGTTTTATGGAAATCGGCCATTTTTGTCAGCGAACAATGCAAGCGTACTCTAGTGCCACCATTGCTGAAAAGGAAGCAATCACCCCCACCCACCTTCCTGAGCAAGGAGTTGTAGTGACGCACCGCCTGGACGCGCGAGTGAAACTGCCACTACCCCTCGCCTCCTCTCAAAAGTAACGGGACACTCTACCAAGGCATGGGAGTGTAGAAAATCCATATGACTTTCGCGTCATCAAGCGTTCCGTTACCATGGCAACCGCGCAGAGCTATGTGGCCGATATAGGGCGGAATACTTGCAGATTAAATTGGACCACCACCAATGGAAAATCACAAACTTTGTGCCTCAAATGTGTGCGACCAACAACAGAACTAAATCCATTCAGGGAAACAAAATACCCGTGCGAGGAATTAGGAAACGCGAGACGCCTCGCGCAAGAAATTAAAATAAATAATAGTGACCTATAGAAAATGCATGGAGCAGTACATAGAATAGCAAACGAGTGCCATTGTGTACAGAATGCAACAGACCGCGAGTGGTCCAAGGCAACTCCGGCCTAGTTAACAGACATTCGCGCCAGTGCTAACTCGAACAGCCACAAGAACCATTTTTAAATTCAAATCAAACAAATTAATCTTTACAAAATTCTATTTTAAATATTTTTCGCAACCGAAGATGCGCGAAACAGATAATATGTGCAAGAGTGGGTGATTCCGAGTGCCTCACAAGAACAGAATGCACAACCTCAGACAACCATGGCAGAATTCGGTGCGACGAGTGTGAGGAAACAGTACGACCAACCGAACAGGACATGGTCACTAACACCTCGGGACATTTCGGGCCCGAACAGTGCGCGGGTGTCCCACGAGTGATGGTGCCATGCCTCTTCACTGAGGACAGTCAAAACAACAGCCGACAACACAGCCCGCTAGAGCAATCAACAGACATGAACGGAGCAACAGCGCCATGGGGAAATCCATTGGTGCCACACACCACCCCGGGCTTTGAGTGGCCTCTGCAAGTGGCCAGAACAACATCAGCATTTGCAGAACCTACCATAGGGATGGGCACGTCACCAGCCCAGTTCCAGACGTTGTTAACCTTTGCAGGAAATACCAAAGAGGACCCGCAGGTGTTCCTGAGCGACTGCACAGGACGATTGAGCAGGTACTGTGTCAGTGAAGNGGAAATACCAAAGAGGACCCGCAGGTGTTCCTGAGCGACTGCACAGGACGATTGAGCAGGTACTGTGTCAGTGAAGCAGAGTGGCCTAGCTGCATCGGAGGCTAGTTGTCAGGGGAGACACACACAAGGTGGTGGTCCATTGATCACTATGGCATACAATGGGCCGAGTTCCAAAGTGCCTTCCTCAGACATTTCAACACCACATATGGGTCACTGCAGGCTCAAAGCAGTGCCATTTTAGAGTNTTCCAAAGTGCCTTCCTCAGACATTTCAACACCACATATGGGTCACTGCAGGCTCAAAGCAGTGCCATTTTAGAGTTACAGGGTGAACGTGAGACATTAACAGCATTTGACATGCGAAAAATCAACATCATTAAACTTTTATATCAACATATGCTAGACCCAGATATCTTGGAGGTAATTGCATTGATGGTAAGATCACAATTCAAATTGGTTCTGGCACCACTGATACATGGCGGTGTAGACCAGTTCATGAGGTCCACAGCATTACTAGACGACGCCAATACCAAAAATAAAGTGCATCATAGGGAACGGGATGGGCAACACCAACCATGGCCTCGTGACCACATAACATTGGCCAAGAACATACAGTCATCAGCTGGACAATGCATAAAAGGGGCGAACCAAACAACACATGTGAACACATGGAATAGCCGATTTGCTACACCCATAACAGCTGGCCCTAACACAGCAGCTGAAAACACGCAAGCGGGTGCAGTTAAAAGGGATGTCCCCCATTTTCCATGCAGATATTATTCAGGCCAACAACACCACTGGCATTACGAATGTCTTAACCTCAAAAGGCAAATACAGGGTAATGTAAACTATGGCAAGAAACCACAAGCGGGAAACTAACTGGTGGGGTAGGTGAGCCGGATGCTCACTACCCCAGGCCAAAGCAACAGCATGCAACAGCAACATATCAATGTAAACCCACAGTAATTTCCATTCCACAACAAAGTGTGTTATTGCAAATAACAGACGAGCCAGTTATCAGCAATGTTATTTAGGTCACATCAGACATGAAACCCAGGCTCAAAGAAATACAGACCATGGTCATCAACGCACAACATCAATACGCACTAACACAGGCCAAGAAGACGAAATCGTACAGGGAGATAGTGAGTGGTGCCTCATCCGGGATGCACATGTCAAGACCCGTCGGCAGCATCTCGATGCGACCTGGTGCCTTTATGTACCTACAGGAGCACGAGAACACATATTAAGGCACACCCACAGCAGCCATTTTTCTGGTCATCCTGGGGCACCCAGACAGCCAGAAATCTTCACATGCATTTCCTCTGGCCAGGAGCAAGCAGGGATGTACCCAGGTATGTGAAGGAGTGCATCCCCTGCAACCACTTCAAGAGCAGGAGAACAGATGGGATGACCCAACAGCAACCCAGGGTACCGAAGGATCTATTCGAGATGGTGTCCTTGGATCTCATGACCCCATACCCCCCACACTTCCACAGGGAATAGGTTCATCCTGGTCGTAAGTGGCACATTTACCAGATGGACCGAAACTTACCCAGTCTCCAGCGCACTGACACGCACCATTGTGTGGCCACTGGAAATAGAGTTCTACCCTCACTGGAGGTACCTAAAGACATTGCTCACAGACAACGGTACCCAGTTCACTGGGAGGTACTGCGTGAGCTCTGCACTCGGTAGGGGGTAAGACACAATACAACTTTAATATACAATCCAAGGGCAAACCCCACCGAGAGGCGCAAACAAGACCTCAAGACCCAGTGATGCATGAGAGTGGGAAAGGACCACACTAACTGGGCCGAATATCTACCTGCTGCCCTATTCACCATAAGGCTGCGAGTGAATCTAGCAATAGGGCAGACTCCAGCAGCGATTCTGCAGGGTCGTGAACTAATGCTACCTGGAGAGTTCACCACACCCCAAAAAGAGGGCGAGGGCGAACCAAAAGATGGGACAGCCAGAAGACAGCTCAGGTGGGTAGAGTTAACCGCAGCTAGCAATAACCAAGAACACACGAGCACCACGACGGTTGGCACCTGGCCAACTGGTCTATGTCAGAGAACATAGAATATACAGTGGCGTGAAGAACTTCTGTGCCGGGTTCGCCCAGAAATGGAGCGGACCACATTCATTGGTGAAGACGCTGCAGTACATAACATATCTCATCAGGCCGAGCAGCAGGAAGAGAGCCGCCTTCCACCATGACGAGCTCCGATTAGCATTGGAGACACCAAGCATCACGACTCCTGACCAGCAGGTTGTCAAGGACCACCAAAAAAATACACCAGTCGCCGCCAGAGACAAAGTCGTGATACAGAGTCCCAGCAGCGACGGAAAAATTCCACGGTGCCTCTTCTCTGCCATGACGCCTGGCATTTCGACACCCACTAGGAATGTGGAGGAGGAAGAGTTTTTCGAGGGAGGATCGCCGCCGCCAAGCACAATTATCAACACCGTACGAAACACTGCAGGCCTGGAAGGATGACTCTGCAGCATTGTGACACCCTGCATCATTGCGCTGGTCACCAGGGACGTCGCAGATGGCAAGTCACCAGAGACACCTGTAGGACAGAGCTCCCCACAGGACAGCTCTCTCGATGACTCTTCCACACAGCCTTCAGCAGGACCAACAGCGGGGGACATCACACCGGTGGACGTCGGCCAAAGCGACGGAGGAGTGTAATGGTGTTTCACAGCCCTTTGCCGGGGCCGTCTCCTTCCCATCGCCAACACCCACATCATGCCNGCGGAGGAGTGTAATGGTGTTTCACAGCCCTTTGCCGGGGCCGTCTCCTTCCCATCGCCAACACCCACATCATGCCGACGTACACACCGCAGCAGCAGCAACCGCGAAGAGAAGTAGCCACACTCAATTTGCAATTTAATTAAAGAATTACATAAAATTAACTGACGACTGAGTTTTAACCAGTTCTTTATGATTTCAGGATTTATTTCCCCACTATTTAACTGCACTTGGGGCCACACAGCAATATTTCCCTGGCCAGTAGGCCGGTCGACATCATGTCACTGGGGAAGATGCCGGCCGTCACTTCTTGGACCTCTTGTTGTTTGCCCTCAAAAGTTACCTCTTGAGGTAAATAATAATTTCTCATATATTCATTCTTACATATTCTACAAACATAATAATGTTCATCTAGTGTATATTAATGTGGGAAAAATAAATTAATATCTTTAATTTCTTGACAATGTATAAAAGTTGTTGTTCTTGTATGTTCTTTATTTTCAATAATACCTACATGATTGTGTTTGCTTANTCTTGACAATGTATAAAAGTTGTTGTTCTTGTATGTTCTTTATTTTCAATAATACCTACATGATTGTGTTTGCTTATGTTATTCAAGATAAGATTTATAAATATATTTTCCACAATCATCACAATTCACTTTCTTGAAATTTTCTCGCATATTTGTTGATTGAAAGATTTTCTATATTTATAAATATGTTAATCTTTTGAATTTTTATGAGAAAGAAAAGAGTTTATACCTTGTTCTTCACCAAGCTTTTTCACTATCTAATCACATTACTTTCCCTTTTTATATAATAATTTTTAGTGTTGTTGATAAAAATGAATTTATAAAAATGGATTCAATTTTAAACAAGATAAATAACTCAATGGAGTTTATAAAACTGCTAGAGTTAGAATAAAAAAAAAATTAAATAATCTAAATTTCCAATATTTAATATAAATTTTGGCCACAAAAGGTTTATGTATTTTCGATGNGAAAAAAAATTAAATAATCTAAATTTCCAATATTTAATATAAATTTTGGCCACAAAAGGTTTATGTATTTTCGATGGCAGTTTTGAAAATATTTTACTTGATTGATTTGCTAAACTTATTGAAAATAAATATTTAAATATTATGAATGTAAAATGTTATTACTTTTGTTATAGAGCTTTAAAGGAAATTAAAAAGGGCCAATCTATAAATGATGTAGAATTTTTTTGGTTTAATATTTTGTTATTAATTTGAAGTGGCCTTGTTTTAGTTATACTTAATATTTTCATATGTATATATATATATATATATATATGTGTGTGTGTGTGTGTGTGTGTTTGCGTGAGTGTGTGTGTGTGAGTGTGTGACAATATTAAATAAATATTTTCATAAATAAAATTGAATGTAAGTCAATGACTGATTATCAGTTCGCTATAAATTTATGTATATAAATNTCCTCTGGCCAGGAGCAAGCAGGGATGTACCCAGGTATGTGAAGGAGTGCATCCCCTGCAACCACTTCAAGAGCAGGAGAACAGATGGGATGACCCAACAGCAACCCAGGGTACCGAAGGATCTATTCGAGATGGTGTCCTTGGATCTCATGACCCCATACCCCCCACACTTCCACAGGGAATAGGTTCATCCTGGTCGTAAGTGGCACATTTACCAGATGGACCGAAACTTACCCAGTCTCCAGCGCACTGACACGCACCATTGTGTGGCCACTGGAAATAGAGTTCTACCCTCACTGGAGGTACCTAAAGACATTGCTCACAGACAACGGTACCCAGTTCACTGGGAGGTACTGCGTGAGCTCTGCACTCGGTAGGGGGTAAGACACAATACAACTTTAATATACAATCCAAGGGCAAACCCCACCGAGAGGCGCAAACAAGACCTCAAGACCCAGTGATGCATGAGAGTGGGAAAGGACCACACTAACTGGGCCGAATATCTACCTGCTGCCCTATTCACCATAAGGCTGCGAGTGAATCTAGCAATAGGGCAGACTCCAGCAGCGATTCTGCAGGGTCGTGAACTAATGCTACCTGGAGAGTTCACCACACCCCAAAAAGAGGGCGAGGGCGAACCAAAAGATGGGACAGCCAGAAGACAGCTCAGGTGGGTAGAGTTAACCGCAGCTAGCAATAACCAAGAACACACGAGCACCACGACGGTTGGCACCTGGCCAACTGGTCTATGTCAGAGAACATAGAATATACAGTGGCGTGAAGAACTTCTGTGCCGGGTTCGCCCAGAAATGGAGCGGACCACATTCATTGGTGAAGACGCTGCAGTACATAACATATCTCATCAGGCCGAGCAGCAGGAAGAGAGCCGCCTTCCACCATGACGAGCTCCGATTAGCATTGGAGACACCAAGCATCACGACTCCTGACCAGCAGGTTGTCAAGGACCACCAAAAAAATACACCAGTCGCCGCCAGAGACAAAGTCGTGATACAGAGTCCCAGCAGCGACGGAAAAATTCCACGGTGCCTCTTCTCTGCCATGACGCCTGGCATTTCGACACCCACTAGGAATGTGGAGGAGGAAGAGTTTTTCGAGGGAGGATCGCCGCCGCCAAGCACAATTATCAACACCGTACGAAACACTGCAGGCCTGGAAGGATGACTCTGCAGCATTGTGACACCCTGCATCATTGCGCTGGTCACCAGGGACGCCGCAGATGGCAAGTCACCAGAGACACCTGTAGGACAGAGCTCCCCACAGGACAGCTCTCTCGATGACTCTTCCACACAGCCTTCAGCAGGACCAACAGCGGGGGACATCACACCGGTGGACGTCGGCCAAAGCGGCGGAGGAGTGTAATGGTGTTTCACAGCCCTTTGCCGGGGCCGTCTCCTTCCCATCGCCAACACCCACATCATGCCGACGTACACACCGCAGCAGCAGCAACCGCGAAGAGAAGTAGCCACACTCAATTTGCAATTTAATTAAAGAATTACATAAAATTAACTGACGACTGAGTTTTAACCAGTTCTTTATGATTTCAGGATTTATTTCCCCACTATTTAACTGCACTTGGGGCCACACAGCAATATTTCCCTGGCCAGTAGGCCGGTCGACATCATGTCACTGGGGAAGATGCCGGCCGTCACTTCTTGGACCTCTTGTTGTTTGCCCTCAAAAGTTACCTCTTGAGGTAAATAATAATTTCTCATATATTCATTCTTACATATTCTACAAACATAATAATGTTCATCTAGTGTATATGAATGTGGGAAAAATAAATTAATATCTTTAATTTCTTGACAATGTATAAAAGTTGTTGTTCTTGTATGTTCTTTATTTTCAATAATACCTACATGATTGTGTTTGCTTACGTTGTTCAAGATAAGATTTATAAATATATTTTCCACAATCATCACAATTCACTTTCTTGAAATTTTCTCGCATATTTGTTGATTGAAAGATTTTCTATATTTATAAATATGTTTATCTTTTGAATTTTTATGAGAAAGAAAAGCGTTTATACCTTGTTCTTCACCAAGCTTTTTCACTATCTAATCACATTACTTTCCCTTTTTATATAATAATTTTTAGTATTGTTGATAAAAATGAATTTATAAAAATGGATTCAATTTTAAACAAGAAAAATAACTCAATGGAGTTTATAAAACTGCTAGAGTTAGAATAGAAAAAAAATTAAATAATCTAAATTTCCAATATTTAATATAAATTTTGGCCACAAAAGGTTTATGTATTTTCGATGGCAGTTTTGAAAATATTTTACTTGATTGATTTGCTAAACTTATTGAAAATAAATATTTAAATATTATGAATGTAAAATGTTATTACTTTTGTTATAGAGCTTTAAAGGAAATTAAAAAGGGCCAATCTATAAATGATGTAGAATTTTTTTGGTTTAATATTTTGTTATTAATTTGAAGTGGCCTTGTTTTAGTTATACTTAATATTTTCATATGTATATATATATATATATATATATGTGTGTGTGTGTGTGTGTGTGTGTGCGTGAGTGTGTGTGTGTGAGTGTGTGACAATATTAAATAAATATTTTCATAAATAAAATTGAATGTAAGTCAATGACTGATTATCAGTTCGCTATAAATTTATGTATATAAATGTATATTTGTGCCAGTTTTATGCCAATTCGTACAGGATTATTATTTTTCATTACTTTTAATTAGTAATTTTATATTTTCACTCTTCATTGTCTATTATATGCATTTTCATAAAATGTACATTTTGTACATGCTTGTAGCATCTTCATCAATTATAATATATTTGTCCATTGTGGCTATAATTAATTATGCACGACTTTTAAGAAAAATATTTCTATAATTTAAATTTTCAATAAACCAAGGCTGGCTTCCCATTTTTTAAAATAATTATTACATTTTTTCTTGTTGCAATTATAATATTTTTCATCAAAATCATTTAAACTTCATTGATTTTATTTTAAATTGCGCTAGATAAGTTTTTGAATAGAATTGTAAGAATTCCAGAATAGAATATAATTATTGTGCCAGTTTGGTGCTAATTTCCTTTTTTGAAATTTCTTTAAATAATTTTTATTAGCTTTGTTAAAAAGGTAAGAACATTAACACGAACTTTGTTGTTAATGTTTCTTGAAAAATAGAGTTTATTGTAATGAAAAACTAAAAAAAAAAAATTATTTTCATAAAAAATGTGAATTTTAATGAAAAATCGGACGATTTTTTATGAAAAATGTGTGATTTTGATGCAAAATTGAGTAATTGTAATGATAAAAAAATGTATAATTATTATTTTTAAAAAGTTGTCTAGGCCTTTTGTAAACAATTTACTTCGATTAGGATTCGAACCACAGGACAGTCCTGGTGACACCCATGTAGTCATAGTTCCTGGTGGAAAAGGCGCCGGCCTCACTAAACTTCCCCTCCAGGTGGGCGATACCTATTTAAAGGTCATACCTGGAGCAATTCTTTCTACTTTTACTTTATCTCCTGCAAGCTAAATCTAAATCGGCTGTTTTCTTTCGCAGGGTACCACCGGGAACTTTCAATTTTGAAATCCGTCATGCAGACCAAAATGAATTTAAAACACACAAACCTACACATTAACACATATTCCTACCGCGCTCGCGCTTGTCCTTCTTTCCCTAGAAAATTAAGCATGATGGCATACCCTTAGCACATTCGCTGCCCAGTCCGTCCGAGTCTGTACTGAGCTTAGATTTGGGGGACAACTGGGAACCAGAATTGTCCCCCTCCTCCTCTCCCACCAGGCGCAAGGTGCATTGTTCAAACCACACTGCAGACTTTCGTTTCGCCACACACACGCACACACACACACATTCACTACACATTCTCTCTACAGACCAAAATGGTCGATTCATTCCTGAGGAGCTTCGCTACCGCCATCATCCGTTCTCACGTTCCGGGGCCTCGCTGGGGTCTTCATCGGTTTTCCTGGAACAGAACAACGTCTAATCCAGGAAAGGGTGTCTAATCAGGGTTTGTCACATCCGGTTTTGTTTAAGGAGCCGCCAAAGGCGAAGGACTAGTACCTGACAACAGAATGACCAGTGAAGGGTTTACCATGTTCAGAAGTACGCCTCCCGTATGTGCGGACGGCATCCTTGAAGATCAATGCAGGGTCACATATTTCCTACCTTCTCCAGAAGCACTCTTTGAGCAAGTGCCTCCTTGTTTCTGGGCAGGCCCACCTAGGCGACGGCGAGGCTGTCCATGCACTCCATTTGGGGGGAAATGATCTTCTCTCCCCCTTCCATTGCTCTTACCAGCACTCTGCTGGTAAGACTGCTGCCATCATGATAGTCGGTTCCTCCAGTCTTGAAACCTGGGCACCTCGTATGACCTGGTCATAGGGTTCCCAGGGTTCCTTTGGGTGGGTTCCTAAGGCCGAGGCCTGCAATCCGGCATTTATTGTGTTCTTATTGGATGGCCATTCTATGGCTGTGATTCTCTCGGAGAAAGGTACCATCTTGTTTCTCCTTACCCTTGCCTTGAGCAGGGAGACTTCCATTTCACTTATTTTCTTCATTTCTTCGCTCCTGTCTCTCTCCTCAGGCTCCCTTTGCCTTCCTAGAGTGCAGAACACTCTTTTTTTCTGGTCACTTAGGAGCCTGCTCATGTTGCGAGCAAGATGAGTAAAACTATTTTGCACATACAGAACTGGACTTCAAGAACATGGCCATCCATCATTTGGCCCCACTGAATTTTCCTGTGTCGGTGGGGTTGTCATGTCCGGTTTTATTTTCTCTTCTTCTGGCGCTATCAGATGCAGGATAGAGCCAATTATCCTTGGTAATTATGCCTGCTTCGCAATGACAGGTTCGGGTATTGCTGGTGGTTGAGGTGTTAATGGTAGGGAAGGGTGATCTTCTTGTTTTCCCAGTATCACTACTGGAAATAGGTGTTCACTCATTTTCGGGTTCAAGATCATCCCTGTCCCCTCCTAGGCTTTGGCTCAGAGTTTGGCTTAGCCACCACACNTTCACTCATTTTCGGGTTCAAGATCATCCCTGTCCCCTCCTAGGCTTTGGCTCAGAGTTTGGCTTAGCCACCACACGTTAAAGTTTTCGTTTATTTTACCTGCTTTAGTGAGAAGTTCTAATACCAAGGGTGCCAGAATCTTGTCCGTGATCATGTTCCGGAGGTTGAGCGATCCATGACTGCCCTCAAAAGAGATCCGAAGATCTTAAATTTTCNATTGTCCGTGATCATGTTCCGGAGGTTGAGCGATCCATGACTGCCCTCAAAAGAGATCCGAAGATCTTAAATTTTCGGACAGTCATATAGAAGGTGTGTGGAAGTGCCAGGCACTCCTCACACCACACAGTCTGGTTCTTGTTCTAGGCCCNTCATATAGAAGGTGTGTGGAAGTGCCAGGCACTCCTCACACCACACAGTCTGGTTCTTGTTCTAGGCCCATAGAGAACAACTTGGCTTTGAAGTTCCTGTGCCTGGTCAGGAACTTAAGACTATAGTAGCCTATAGAAAGCCACTGCATGTGCAGCCTCAACCGGACATCAGGGAAGATGTCGAATGTTTATCTGCCTTTTTCAGGTGCCTCCCACTGTTCTTGTCATACTTCCAGGGTTATTCCCTGTAGCACATTCACATCCTCTGGGGGGATTGGATCCACCCATTTACCTCTTTCTGTGATTAGTAGATCCAGTGGGAGTTCTTTTGCAAAGACTTGCAGGGTATCGATCGACTTTGTTCTATAGACCTTGGTAATATCTCGAAGATCCACTATTTGCATGCTGGTGACCTTGCACTTTATGTTTACCTTGCTCACCTCCGGATACCATACACCACAGGCATATGTGACCACAGAAAGAAACACACTTCTGTGCATCAGCTTCAATGTGTGGTATCCAAGGCCCCAGTTCACAGGAGCTAAAGTCCTGAGCTTTTGGAACATTACTACAGTTTTATTTATGGTAAAGCTGATGTGTCTGTGGAATGTGAGATGAGTCTGCAGTATCATTCCGAAATACTTCATTTCCTGGACGAGTTTTACAACTTGTCCTTCGAATCTTATCACTGGCTTTCTCTGAAGGTTTCTTTTCAGTAGTATCCCATTCATCTTTTCTACAGAGAACTTCAGTTTGAATTTCTTTGCCCAGGTTGCTGTTGTACCTAGGGCACTCTCCATTTTCGTCTCCAGTTCTCGCTGTGTCCATGCTGGTATTAGGAGCAGACCGTCATCAACAATACCATAGCGCATGCAGCCGTCTGGGAGGTTCAGCCGTAGCAATCCTTCAAAGATTATATTCCAGAGGATGGGACCAAGTACCGACCCCTGTGGACATCTTTTGCTGAGCAACTTTTCTTCTCTGTATTCCCCTTGATGTATTTCACATGTTCGTTCCTTCAGGAAATCCTTAATCACATTAAAGATATTCCTTTGGCATTTCAGTAATCTTAATTGCCGCAGGATCTGAGGCCACCATCCATTGTCAAACATCCCCAAGATATCCAAGTAGATGCCTAAGGGAGCATATGCTTTTCCCTTTCGTGAACTAAGTTGTCAATATATTTTTACCTATGCAGAAAGTGATGTGTCCATCTACCTAAGTTATCTGCCTGAATGCTTCACAGTCGCTTAAGGATGCGGCCTACTCTGGGGAAGTGTTCAATGTATTTAAATTCAGTATCTCTTGTAATGAACGTTGCATGGTACCATCATCAGGGCATATGAAATAGCAAACAGTTCTGCCATCACCCATGATTAGGACATACATTGGTAGGGTTGGGCACAGCAGAACACCCCTTGAGAGAGTCCCATGTTGTTCCAGGCGTTCACTGTACGACTTGCTCCCATCTGAACATTGTACCAACCGAACAGCCATCTCAAATTAGAAAATTTGTCTCTTGTCATGTCAGCACAATGTCAGCTAGAAATCGTCTTTTTTCACAAAATTACATCTAATTTGCTTCATGTAATTTATGAAAAAAATACTATGTAGAATAGGTGAGACCAAGCACCATAATAGCGTGCATTGTTCGGTTGTCCCATTCTTCTAAACTGCATGTAATCATATTAAAACAGGTTATTTAAATAGTATTTTCAAGTACACATTTCTGGCAGTAGATGTCAGCCACTTTGCTCAAAAACGCCAATAGGGCTTTTTCAATTTTGTTTTATCATACCACATCGCTTGGATCTCTATCGTATCTTGTCTCACAAATTTTATTGCATGAGTATAATGGTCTCGTATTGCCCTACTGTCAAGATCTCCCTGTATTAAAAATTATTTCAAGGTAGTTTGTATCCATAGACTAAAGTGAGGTAAAAAGATTTCGCTGACTGCGCAGAACCAATCTCCTTGTCCCAACATTAAACTGTTTTTCTGCCAACATGGCTAGCAAAAATTGCATGGTTTGGATTTGAAGTTGGAACACTGATTAGTAAACAAGTGCTTTGAGAAGTATGTGTACTTCCTCTAACTAATTTGTAATGTAGTTTAATTATATTCAAATCGATAAAAGTTTTTTATTAATTTAATAGTGCTTGTCATTACAAATTCAGATATAAACACACATATTCATCACAGTTGACAATGTGACTTCGATGGTTGTGTTGTTTTGGGGAGGTCAATGTTGGGTACATGCGCAGACGAACATCGGTCTACTTCATATTTTAGTTTGTATCACAGTCATATATTTATGACCATGGTTTGTATACATAAGGCCCTTACACAATAGAAAACTTTAGCATTTGACTTTAAATTTCGGTAATTGTAAAGAATAGCGAATTTTTCGAAACAGATATATTAGACCCACAAAAGTTATATAAATGACTTTTACACAGTTTACCTGTTTCGTATTTAGGAGGGTATAATGATAAAATAAGCAGAACATCGAAAATAAAATAGATAACATACTAGGAGTTCGGCCGCTTTGTTTACAGACGACACCATGCTGTATAGTCCTGTAATGCTGTAGTAACATAAACAAATGTGAATCGGCAGTCACCTGTTTGCTGTGTATGTGTAGACGTTACCGTAAGTTAGTTGCAGATTACATGCAATACAGTGCTGTTCGTGGCTAGTGAAGTGTTGCTCCACATATGAGTTGTGACGTCCAAATCCAACCATGCAATGGCTTGTGATTTAAGACAGGAGGGTGCATGCATGAGTGTTTCTATGCATGATAGTCGTCTATATGGCTGGTGTTACCTGGGTGTTGGCCAGTTTATTGAAGTCACGTTGTTTTGGCTTACCTAGGTGAGTAAATTCACGTAATACCGGTATGTTTTACTTTGTGATATAGGTATATGGCAGGATTTTGCATTTTATGGTTTGTCATAAAGGGTTTGTATATTTCTGTTTGTGTAGCTATTTGAAATGTAGTAAACCTAGCCGAATTTAACCTAACTTCACAATATGTAACACAGGTTTTGTTTTCACTGCAGCACGAAGAAATACAGTATTCTGTGATGGCAACCAGTATCCTGTATTTACACATTGAGATGTTAGGTAATGTTCGGTGAGGTATTTTTGCTTTTAGCGTATTTACATACGAAAATATAACGATGGCGTAAATATTTTACACATATTTTACCCCACAATATTCCTGATATTCATAGTCCTCCCCACTATCGTATTTATGGTTTGTATTGATTTGTGGTATGTATTAATTTGAAATATAGCGAACTTAACCTAATTGAACTAAACTTCAGAGTATGTAATGCACATGTTTTATTTTCACTGCAGTGACGAAATACGGTATTATGTGATGACAAACAGTACTCTATATTTACTTATCATGATGCAAGTTATTGTTAGGTTATGTCTCCTTGCATTTAACATATTTACATACGAGGATATAACGATGAAGTACATATTTTATACATATTTTACCCCATAATTTCCCTGCTTTACAATTATCTACATTTCATGGTAATTTTCTAGATTAGGGGCTTTTCTGAAAATAAGAAAAAAAACTCCAGANTCTGCGAGCTATGTAAAAATGTATATTTTGTTATGTATCTCATTATCATATTGTCGATAAATGCGTTTTACATATTTTTTTTTAAAATAAGGTAAAATTATTATATTTGAAGTTTATTCAAAACATAACTTCATTTATTTAATTAGACAATAATATTAANAAAATAAGGTAAAATTATTATATTTGAAGTTTATTCAAAACATAACTTCATTTATTTAATTAGACAATAATATTAATTCATATATTTCTTCTTCGCATTATATTAATTTTCTATATATTTAATTTGGACGCGCTTGCTTTAAAATACTGAGATGATAATCGTCCTACAATAAAATAACACTTATTTCAAATAACCTATGTTAGATTTTCGTCATCGTAAAGTCAAGAGTTTTTGATTTTACCTTCCACAGTTCCATTGTCCGAAGTTTCATAAGAAACAACATGTCGGAAAGTGAACGTAAAGCAAAATCGTAAAGTCAAATGTTAAAGTTTTCAATTGTGTAAGGGTGTTAGGCATACTATAGAATTTTTTTTTCAACGGTTTTGGAGCGTTCTTATCGAACAAGTGCAGAGGTAGGATGGTAACCACAGACCTGGGAATATAGTGTATCAACATTGATAGTGTATTAACATTAACCCTAAATGTCTATGGTTAAAAACAGCTGTGTTTAATTTTGGCGCGGGAACGGGATTTGTAAAAATGTGTANATTAACCCTAAATGTCTATGGTTAAAAACAGCTGTGTTTAATTTTGGCGCGGGAACGGGATTTGTAAAAATGTGTAGTAAGAACGCGGTGTGTGACATTTTAAAAAAGCAGTGTTTTGTATTATAATTGGCGATTATTTCACCCAGTAAGAAGCAGACACGTTAGGAAGATTTTTAGAGTGAGTGATTTTACTGTAGATACTTTTTGTTAACGTTGAACATGGCGTTGAGAGATTTGAACAGTTTACGAAATGATATTTAGTCGTTTTCGGAAATTAAAAAGTTTGCTGAAATTGTGCTATTTTTAAGTTGAAGAGGATTGATTATTGACTCCTTTGAGTGTATTTTATTTTCGTTTGTCTTAGAATAGGCGATGTCTGCAGACATGCCCTAGGACACCCAATGTTGATTGGTGCATGTGTCCCTCTGATATCTCCACATTCATTCCTATGCCATGTTCGAATCTGCTATTTAAGTTACTAACTCGACCTAGTGACCAGGTTAGGAATCTTAAGTAGTTGGGGATTTAGGGAGCAAATTTACAGAGCTGGAGAAGCACGCTGAATCCTGAAATACCTCCTCTGTAAAAGCATCTGCTATTGCTTGCGTTCTAATTTCATGTCTGTTTTCATGCATGTTATGCAAATTCAAATTGACAGGAATGCAGAGAATGTATGTATGGCCTATTACCGACGGGTAATTTTGGTTGTTGGTAATTTTATTTGTAGTGAAGGTCCATTATACTGGAAAAACTTTTGTAAAAAATCGCAACGTTTCCGAAAAAGGGG
>NQII01001109.1:191524-228934 GCA_002778355.1 Clitarchus hookeri | reverse complement strand
GGAGGTCCTTGCAGTCAGGCTAGACTGCTGGTGGACCAGTTGGCCGGGGTGGTGGTGGCGGGTGGGACCTACCGGGAGTGACTCATCCCTGGCTTAGACAACACAACACGGACACCAAAACAACATAATAAACACATAATCACAAAACACAGACACTTCAGACAACATAACACACACATCGACACAACAAAACACAGACACCTCAACAAACATCATCAGCCCTCTGTCTCAGTTTGGGGAAGACAATAGGGTACAATGGGGCGTCCAAGGGAAGGGGACAGAGGCACTGATTTTAACATCTAACGTAATCTTAATTTTATAATGTAACAAAAAAATTTTATTCGAGTCATATTTTTTTTTTCTCTTTTAATCTTTAGAATATTCTGTGCCCTAGTATAAATTTCATATCTTGACAAATTTTACTTCAATAACTAAAAAGAACAAAAACACCTCAGATGGCCAATGGCTAAGTAAGGTCAGGCATAAATAATTTATTTTTTGCATCATGCTACATACTACCATACACATCTCACCTTCACACCTTGCTGCGGTGTTCTCTTCTCACTATTCCATATGAAGTAGCTAGCTCTAAATATATTGGCAGAACTACTTGTCTTTCATGTCTATTCTTGTAGCCTACCTTGTTCGATCGTAGTTTCTGCCTTTCTTCATCCACGAATCCCAGGAAGTGTTCCTGTGGAGAGCCTGAAGTGTAGTTGGTGTTATCTGCTTAGCAGCTTCTTCACCCGTTGGTTGGAGAGACTCCATCTTCTCCTCGTGGTTGAAGCAGCTGGTATGATCTTGCCCTTGTACCAGCTGACTTATGGGATTTCATATTCTTCCCATTGACAAGCTTACAGATACTCGTCCTTCTCTGCCCTTGTACTTCTACCAATTGCTTCCTGTTTCTGTGCATGCTCCTACTCCCACTCTCCACCATATACAATTTCATTTTCTGGCTGAAGCACATTGTCATATTTATGTATGTCGGTGATCCAAATAGATGTAACGGGGCCAACTGATATATCTCGTGCTTAGTATCGTATTTCCTTTTCGATATCTCTTTGATACGCTGATCATGGTTTTATAATTGCTGAAGGCTGAATGGGTTCCACAATGATTGCAGTGAAGCACTTGTCGATGATAATGTGGTATGCAGTTTTCTTCTGGACAGTAGTTTGGCTCTTGAAAAACCTATCTTCAATATTGTGGCTTGATATGCCAGCAATCCAATATTTAGGGTATGTTATTTAGGATAGGATTGATTCTTGTGCAATTTCCACAGCATTTATTGCTGAATTAGATTGTGTGAATTTGGAATGTGATATCACTTCAGTGAACCTGTATTCTTTTGTGAACTGTTGGAATTCATATTCTGCTGTGAACTAAGTATCAACATCTGTGTGAACTGTCTCTGGTATTCCACGACAAGCAAATTTGTTCTTCACCTGTTTAATTACTGTGCCTTTGAGGTAAGTTGATCCAGTCGTTATCTTGAAAAGTAATTTTGTACCACCAGGTAAGGTATGCTGGCCAACTCATAAATATTCATCCATCCTAACAATTATGGTATTCCTGGTAGTGTGATAGGTTGCAGTAACCCAGCTTGTTAGACCTTTTTTTTGTAAACCCTGTTGGCAGTTTTCCACCAGCCTTTGTGTAGCTGTTCTGATATTTGATCATCGTAAGTACTCTTCTGCCCAACAGTATGTCTATGCATAATTGTCTGTGGATGGTGTGCGATTCTTTCATAATGAGTCTGTTGTATGCTAACTGATCTCGAACGGCCAGAACTGGGTTTTTGCTACTGAACCTTTGCAAAATACAGTCCTTCAGAGCCGGGAATTTCTCATCTTGTGTTTCGATGATGTTCTCAAGTGAATTTCTGAACATGGGGTGTCCTTTATGACATCGTCCTCGAACTAGTCTTCTTCCACAACACCACAGTTGTCTTCAGCTGGCTGATCAACAGGAACTCGTGACAGTGCACTTCGCACAAAGAATTTCTTTCCCGCCATATGTTTTACCACATGATCATTCAGGGGCCATGATGATTGAAGTGTTGTATCAGTTAATAATAGTGAATATAATCGGTAGGTATAAGGTAATTCCAAAGATCTTGGGCTGTGTTGTGATTTTGTAATGTGAGAGCTAACAATTTTGGCTAGTTACCATACCTCATCCTTTGTATACATTATATCTTGCCCCTTTTTAAACACGTACATAATTGTATTGTTTAGGAAATTTGTCATAATTTGTTTTATTTATAACATTTCTTTTGTGTTGTTATTCACGAAAATTAGTTACAACTTTAGAAATGAACAAACTGTCATGCATTGGTAACATGGATCTAGTATTCCTCCTAAATAACAACTCAAAAGGTGTATATGGCAAGTCTAAAACTGAGTGTTTCTATATTCTTGTAACATATATTCTCTGTAANCAAGGCTTTTCCAAAAAACTGCAAAATAATACCTGAAAATGGTTTATATGGATTTAATACGAATTTCCTGGGGGATCGCGTAATTTACAGTATATACCATGAAATGCGATAGTGGGGATGGTTATGAAGATTGAGGTGTTTTTGCGGTAAAACATGTAAAATTTATGTTTTTGACAGCATTTAACCAGTACTTTGAGAACACTTAATAATACTTATAATAGGAAGATATTTACAATTGGTGCTACAAAATGCTACCAAACACTGGCTAGAGTATATAAAGTGTTTCAACCCCTTACTTTTGCTATCATTACGTTCAACATAAGCACTGGCTGGAGTACTATATTAAATGTTTAAACATGTAGGTACATTTGATTTCATCATTTTCAATACGTATTTACAATTGATGCTACAAAATGCTGCCAAGCATTGACTGGAGTATTTAAAGTGAGTCAATATCTACTTTTCATTTCATTCTTTTCAATGCATATAGCCATAAAACATTAGTAAGTAACAAAGTATGTACACCTGAAAAAACCCTGTTAAAACCATCAGTTTTATTAATAACAACTAACCATGAACATATATTTAAACAAAGTTACAGAAAAAAAAATTAGAAAAAACGTACAACAAAATTGCAAAAATACACATTTCACTTTGTTGAACACATTGGCAAAAAAAGACCAAATGGCTTTAAAAGATGTTTTTCAATTCCTTCGATTGCTCCTGGGTTCGATGTGCTCTGCTTCTGAGCTGACAGTATGTACTCTGGATTTCTTATAGCCATTGAGCGTGTGTGCCTAGTATCTATAATAGCGGGTAATAAACAATCCATGTAAAAGCTAACAAGTTTATCTTTCATTTCTTTTTGCAAGAAATCTCACAATTTTACTGTATATAGACTTTATCTTTCCTGGGTTATGGCATCTTCTGGGAGCAGGTTTGTTGAAGAAATGGGACATTTTACTTCCACTATACCACCATTTTCTGTGATATCTGGGTGTTTTCTCGCCCATCCTCGTTCTGTAGAGATTTTCCGTACAGAATACTTTTCACCAGTGAGTCACAGCATTTAAATACTGATCCAAAATATGTAACTGTGATTGTGAGTAGCCTTCTACGTTCTTGCAACCATGCAGCTCTCCTACTTTGAAGTACTGTTATTGTTTCTAAATTTCTTCTGTGTTATTAATTTCTTTTCAAAGAATCAAGAAATTTTGAGCGTTCTTTCTCATACTCTTCATCGTCCATTTCTGGTCGCTGTATATTTGGTCCATAAAACTTATCTCTCCCACAAAGGCAACCTTTTGGAACATTTATTCTGTGCATTTGTTGCATGCCTTTTCAAATAAGCATTAGATTTCCTTTTCAGGTGAATTTTCGGTAATTATCTAGTGTAGGGGCTTTTCTGTAGGAAACGTCCTAGACGAACAAAAGTAGCATTAATAGGTTCTGCACCGCTTACCTTTTCAATATTGAAGAGGGCTTAATGTTAAAATAAGTTGAACATATTAAAAAAATTTGTCAAAAGTACGAGTACTTCGGCCACTATGTTTACCTCGGTCGCCATGTTTAATGGCTGTGCATCACTGTTTCTGACGCTATCTACCAGCCGCAGATATTCAGGAGGGCAGTGCGGATGTAATTTTTGCGATCTTGAGTTCTGACATCCGAATCCAACCGTGCGAAGGCTTGTGATTTAAGATTGGAGGGTGCAAAAACTAGTGCTTCTGTGCGTAATATTCGCCTATGTGGCGGGTGTTACTTTATGTTGTTGTAGATCATGGTGTTTTGTCGATTGAGGTAAGATGTACTGCAGTTGAATGGGTCGCCTACCTAGGTGAGTTGATTCATAGACTTCGGGTGTGTTTAACTGTTAACTAAAACCCTAAAATCCTAGCGTAGTTAAAAACCCTAAAATCTGAGGTTAGACTAAAATCCTAGCATAGTTTAAAACCCTACTATCCTAGTTTAGATTAACACCCTACAATCCTAGGTTAGTTTAAAAATGTAAAATAGTGATTCACTCGTCATCGGGTTAGGTTCAGTTAGGTTAGGTGTGCACATATCACAAAATTGGTCGGACGTTAATGCCCCTAGTATATTCGTGTTCTGCATAATTAGTAGAGTGGAAATATACCACTTTTCGGGGGGAGGGGGGTTCAGAAAAGCCCCTACACTAGATAATTATGGAATTTTCTAACAGAAAAAAGCAAGGTCTTCTGCCATACAGTTGCTTGTGAATGGCGTAGTAAGCTGTTCCTTTGTTATGTTGCACTACTGCACCAACACATCATATTTTGTAACTGTTTCTCATAGAAAAATGTATTCTTTTCCCTCCAACATACTTGGAAACGGAAGAATTATACGGCTCGGCAGCGTTGCTGCCCATGCAGTACAGCAAACTCAGAGTGTTCCTGGTAAGGCATTTTGCTGTAGACATAACTGTTCCGAAAAAGTCCATTGGCAACCAGATCGTTAATAATATTAATTTATTTTGTCTTGGTCCCATCACAGAAATATCTCCGTTCTGCGCAGTTAGTATGATTTCCAAATACAATGTTGCAGTCCATTCAAAATATCCTTTCTTAGCTTGGAAATACTGAGCTCATATCCCCGTCTGGAACAAGTTTGGCATATATAACTGAATACATTTCTTCACTTTTAATAAAACATTCAAGAATTATAGCAGATTACATGCTTGTTGATAACCCCAGTTTTTACTGCAAGCATGATCGAAAACAGTTTCACCTTTCTTTGCTGCGCCAGCGCAAATGTACAATTCTTGTTTTTTACTCAGCTGAACAATACCTTCGTTGTGCAGTATCCAACTATAGCCACCTTAAAAAAAAGAACATAAATTTTGTTGTTTTACATGTAGAAACTTTTTCTACGTGATAGTAAACCTATATCAACAAGAAAATTAAAGGAAACCCTATTCTACTAGAAAAAAATTTTGTCATTCACAAACTAACATGGCAATAATTTTTGTATGAATTATAGTACAAGGACAGCATGACTTAAACTTTTTTGCTGTTTGTTTAAACAAATTAAAACTAATTTCACTAATTAGTGAAAACAGTGATATAGCTGGAAATTAATGAGAGGGAAGAGAGTATTTCCAAGCTTAATTGCAAAATAGGTGGTAGCTGTGCCAAAGGGCATCAAAAATAAAATTATTACGAAAATAATTATTACAACATAATTCCATTTCTGGAAAAATTTGTTAAAACATATACTAAAATTTGTTAACTCCTGTTAAAGTTTACATTCAAGCCATTTACCGAGACTACAGATCTTAATTACATAAATTGAATCCCTCACCAATCATAAATGTATTGTAATTATAAAGAATAAAATTTTTTTTTTTTAAATTGAAATTGCTAATCTACATATAGCTCTGGGGTAATTACGGAGTTGTCAATATTCCCGATATTCCCTATTAACATTTGCGTTGATTTGTTTTTCTTAATATTATGTTTTTGTTGTTTAATGCTTCTTTAAAAACATCTGTGTTAGTGGTTTTGAAATTGTTTTTAATTGATGTGTGTGTAGCCTTGACAAATTAAACAAACTTTTTTATTTGTGATTGTCACAGATACTTACTTTAAGGTTGACACAATTATAGCGGATGTTGGTTAAATTTATATCAGTGCTCTATAAGCTGTGGGAGCTTGCTAAACATCAGGTGTTTAATTCATCAAACATTTTACAACGGAGGCAGTAATATTGTACCATAAAATCTAACATGCATACAGAGGCCGGACTCGATCCAGACACATCACAGACTACGTCCAAGCCTAGCGTACTAAGTGAGAAAATTCAAAATAGTTCAGTTACAGAATTTTTTTTCTGCGGTTGTTGCAGCCAATTATTTAAACTGTTTCATTATGTGTAATTTTCTTCTGCCTTGGATGAATTAACATTTTGATAATTGCAATTCATGTTGGTATTTTAAATGGAATTTTTTTAAATCTAGGAAGACGTGTGAAGTTCGGCAGCGCACAATGCAGTAAAGCAACAGGTCTGTCTATACATGAGCACATGTGAACAACTTTTAATTATTTACCTTATGAGCAGCTTGGATAGACTGTACTATTGTCTCCTCATACTACAACTTTGGATAATTTGGAATAACATCGGTAGTAGTCGCCGCTTGTCCGTGTGCTGTNCTATTGTCTCCTCATACTACAACTTTGGATAATTTGGAATAACATCGGTAGTAGTCGCCGCTTGTCCGTGTGCTGTTTTACACTTCATTTTACTTATCACCCTTCTGGAACTATTCTTTTCTTGAATTAGGTAAATAAACTCCTTCCTAATTCCACCACTCCCTCCCCTCTCAGACACACACACACTACTTCCCCAGCCTCCTTCCCCCCAGTCATGCATTAGTCCAGCGGCAAGAGACAAGGCAAGAGACAACCACCCTCCCCCTTCCCTGCTGCATTTCTTTGCTGCTTGAGGAGAGGTGTACGTGGTTAGTGGTGGGGGCAGTGTTGCCTTGAGAACAGCCACTCGCTGCAAAACCTGAAACTAAAATATAAAATTTGTCTGCCTTCTTGAGCGAAAATTTGTGCTCAGATCTCATCAAGGAATTTTTTTAAATTTTATAGTGACGTTTCATTTAGTCACCAGACAACAGACGAATCGTGCCTTGTTCACCCATGTAAATCCACTGTGATGTTGAGCCTTAATTGACTGTAATCAATATAGAGACATTGATAGGGACTTAAATTAGAATTGAGATAGACATTAAATATTGCGCTCACTGAGAACAACAAGAGTAATAGTGGAGATAGTTTAATGTTGTAAATAATAGCAGTGTGAATAAATTAAAAATCAAATTTAGTTGTGTAGTTTTTATTAAAACCTCCATCCCTTACGAACTTTGTGTCTTGTAACAATGCACGTAATGAGTTGGTAGTGTCACACGGGCCACTTGCCCCAACCTCCTTGCCTGTGCTTCTCTCTTGGACAGTTAATGATGCTGGAGGTGGGAAGGGGAGTAATGCATCTGCCCAATTAACAAACAGGGCTTACTTGGATGGCTTATGCATTGCTTTGCCAGGATGCCATAAATGTGTTACCCTTCACAGGGATTATGGAGATATGGCTCTTGTCCTTCTGGAAGTGATCGTGTACTGTTTTGCATCTCTGAGGTTGCAGTTATCGTGTGGCATTCCGTGCTGAGTGCGAGTGCAGTGGATGAGGACAGCATTAATCGAGACTACAATGAAGGTNAGTTATCGTGTGGCATTCCGTGCTGAGTGCGAGTGCAGTGGATGAGGACAGCATTAATCGAGACTACAATGAAGGTACCTCATGGTAACTGTACGGACGTTTTGTTTACTTGCGTTTTGATTTGAGAAAAATGTCAATATGGGAAAGGGAATGTGTACAGCCCTGTCTCGTCTGCATTGTGAACATGTTCTGGCATCAATTTTTCGTCTGTCACTAATTCAGAAACAAATTTGTTAGNCCTGTCTCGTCTGCATTGTGAACATGTTCTGGCATCAATTTTTCGTCTGTCACTAATTCAGAAACAAATTTGTTAGCTGTTTCTTTATCCGCAGAAAGTTTTTCACCACTCGCACTGTACAACAAAATACAGTGCCTGCTTTTAAATGTAGATAGCTACCACCTGTGTGAAAAAAACATTCCACTGGCATATCCAGTTGAGGATTAAATATATTGGATTGCTCAATAAGTATTTTTNAGGAAAGCCCCTCAAGTAGAAAATTACCGTATTTTTACTCATTTTACCTACATTCCAGTAATCCGAGTTTTCTGCTAATCCGGCACTCTTGTGCCTGCGTTAGTGCCGTATTAGCGAGATCGTATTGTAATAAGGTTTTCAACAGCTTTATAGTTTTTTTTATTGACAAATATTATGACTGAGCATACTTATAGCTGGTAGGTAGCACACATGTTGAATGGCAATTGTAGCACAATTATGAAGAGAGTGACCTTCACTCTGCATGTGTTAGATGTGTACTGCACCACTCTACAACGTTGCCATCTGTTATGCTGTTATCTCCCTATGTGCCCCACATGCAAACAGGAGTTAGTTTCCTGATAGCCCTCTCATTTTGAATTGAAGTTATTTAAATTATATAAGTGTTGCTCCATGTCCCTTACATTCCAACCTTAAACGTGAGAACTGCTTGTCACCGTCAATTTTTTCAACAAAGTAGAACCAAATCCACAATTGGGCCTTTTAATTGGGGGGGTTTAGAACTTGCAAAAGATATTATTCTGCAAGAGCATTGAAAACTGTATATAATAAAACTCATACATACCTTTTGGATAATTAAGTATAATTTTATTAGTAACCATTTGTGAAAACAGTTTTAGCTGAAAAATAGATTTTGGAGTTGGTTCCATATGATATTGCCAAGTCTGAATACATTAGATGTATCACAACTTCCAATTATGCTCGTTTGTTAATCCCCATCATAGGTATTCATTTGCTAATGACTAGCAGCTTTCTTATTTTGTGCAGGCAGTATTTAAAATGTTAACTTACAACTGCAGAATACAGTATTGAGATACTAAATTTGATTAATTTTTTTTCAGTGGATGATTTCACGGGACCTGACGTGAGTGATGACAGAACAGAACCACCTCGTAAACAGATGTGTTTTACTTCTCATCCTTTAACTTGTGAAGTATTTGCAAAAAATGTTCACTATCCTGGGGAAGGTATTGAGCCACACGAGGTTCAGCTTTTGTTTGATGACACTCAGCCCTTTGTTGAGGAAAAGAATGAAATATTGTCCCTCGAAACACTTCAGAGGTGTTTAATTACTGGTATATTGGAAGTGAAAAATGGGAAAATACTACAGTTGCAAGCACCTGGAACCGACAAATGCACATTGTGTTTAGTATCAGGAATTTGGGAACAGCTAGAGTATCGAGTGAATGATATAGTTAATATCGAAGCAAGAAAATCAGAAAAGAATGAATATGAGTGGGTGATTGATTATTCAAATGGTTTCTTAGTGTATTGTCCAGACATTCTCATAACACCTTCATCTATAATGTCAAGTTACCCATGCATAAGGAAAAGCATTCTTTCATCCAAATTCAGGGATGATTGCGTACCAGAAGTTGCGGCTATTGGCATGCTCATTCACAGGCTTCTACAAAAATCTCTTACGTTAGGATTGAGCAAAGAGTCTGATATTACAGAATTGGCATTGGAGATTTTGAGCTCACCTCAGTCGAAGATGTGCTTATATTCATCTGGGTTAACAAACAGTGCTGCAGAGGAGAAAGTGCTTCAGTTTGTCCCAAAAGTAGGAAAATTCATGAGGAATTTTGTACACGTGAACTTGAGTATTGCGCAGCAGAATCACAAGACTTTGACAGATTCGAAGGGATGCTGGGAAGGTACAATATCTGCAGTGAAAGATATAGAAGAGACTGTGATGGATCCAAAGCTTGGTCTCCATGGAAAAATTGACATTACAGTGGAAGTTGTCAAATGTGAAGGCACTGGAGTTGTCAGGAAGTATGTTCTGCCACTTGAACTGAAAACTGGGCGTCCTTCGTACTCTATACAGCACTGGGGTCAAGTGGCTCTGTACTCGCTGATGAAGAAAACACATTCAGGCTTGTTGTTGTACCTTACAGATGGCAGTATGCAAGAGAAAGTGACTAAGGACGTGGACAGAAATGGTCTGCTGCAGAGAAGAAATGAAATAATTTACTACAGAAATAAGCTACTTAATCCATTGTCTGATAGTTATGATGGAATATGCTTGAGCCAGAGTTTTCCTCCACCTATAATGGATAAAAGGTGTTGTGAATATTGCCATGTTAAAACTGTGTGTGGTTCTTTCCTGAGGTACAGTAAGTCATCTGGTAGTGTTTTAAATGATTTCCCACCTCTTAGTTCCAGTTCCCATTTGACAGTGAAAGAAACAGAATATTTTATAAACATGGCAGTGTGCTTACAGTTGGAAGAATATGATAACAAAAGCACTAGGTTCAGTTTGAGCGATTTGTGGTTGGTTCCCGCCATTGAGAGAGAGAGAAAAGGAAACTGCATATGTGACCTTATTGTGAACTCTGTGCAGGTTGGAGATGATGGTAGTTTCATACACACACTTTCCCGCCTCTCAAGCAACTCCACATTACCAGTTAACAATTTTACTGAATGCATATTTCAGACAGAATCTTGGATCTATGTAAGCACTGATGAGCAATTTGCTTTTGCTCAAGGGTATGTGAAAAAAGTTTTAGAGAAATTTATTTGTGTAGTTTTGGACAGAGATCTGAGGAAACCACCTCATGGGAGAAAGTTTCACATTGATATGAGACACTACGATCAAAGCAACACCTGCTTATGGTCGAATCTGGCAGACCTTATTTGCGATANTTTCACATTGATATGAGACACTACGATCAAAGCAACACCTGCTTATGGTCGAATCTGGCAGACCTTATTTGCGATAGCCTTGCTGCAAAAAAGCTGCGAAATATTATCATTGGCCAGTTAGAGACAAGACCTATTCGAGAAGGCCTACAGATCTTTCACACTGTAACGCCTCTCATTGCTGGATTGAATGACGACCAAGTAAAAGCAATTTACAATGTTTTATTTTCGAGTGATTACACTGTTGTTCATGGCAAGCCAGGTACTGGGAAGACAATGTTCATTGTTGTGTTGGTACAGGTTTTGGTTGTGCTGAATCGCAGTGTGCTTATCACAAGCCACACANTTTCACATTGATATGAGACACTACGATCAAAGCAACACCTGCTTATGGTCGAATCTGGCAGACCTTATTTGCGATAACCTTGCTGCAAAAAAGCTGCGAAATATTATCATTGGCCAGTTAGAGACAAGGCCTATTCGAGAAGGCCTACAGATCTTTCACACTGTAATGCCTCTCATTGCTGGATTGAATGACGACCAAGTAAAAGCAATTTACAATGTTTTATTTTCGAGTGATTACACTGTTGTTCATGGCAAGCCAGGTACTGGAAAGACAATGTTCATTGTTGTGTTGGTACAGGTTTTGGTTGTGCTGAATCGCAGTGTGCTTATCACAAGCCACACANGACGACCAAGTAAAAGCAATTTACAATGTTTTATTTTCGAGTGATTACACTGTTGTTCATGGCAAGCCAGGTACTGGGAAGACAATGTTCATTGTTGTGTTGGTACAGGTTTTGGTTGTGCTGAATCGCAGTGTGCTTATCACAAGCCACACACATGCAGCTGTCGACAAGATCCTCTTAGAATTGCAGAAAAAGAACATCAATTTTATAAGAGTTGGTAAGAAGTCCAGAATTAGTGAAAATATTGATGGTGATTCAATTTCTGCATCAATAGAAGAATCTACACTTACACCAGATGATATGAACAGACTGTTTAAGGAGGAGCTCGTTGTGGGTTCCACTTGCTTGGGCACAAGGCATTTCCTCTTCAAGGACAAGGTGTTTGACTACTGCGTACTGGATGAAGCTTCTCAGATCAGTCAGTTGGAGGCTATTCGCCCTCTAATGCTGTGCAAGAAATTTGTTTTGGTGGGTGACACAAAACAGCTGCCGCCTCTAGTTGTTAGTAACAGAGCTAAAAACTTGGGGATGTCGGAAAGTATTTTAGAGCACTTGAGCAAACGGTCTAGTGATGCATTGAGTGAACTGAACTGTCAGTACAGGATGAACCGTACCATCATGAATTTGGCAAACAGGTTTGTGTATGATGGTAAGTTGGTTTGTGGAGCTGCAAATGAGTGTGACACATTTAAGGCACCTAACTGGAGTGTCCTGGAACAGAATACCGGGAGCAACCCATGGCTGCTGAAAGTTTTGTCGACTAAGCTAGAAGAAGCAGTGATTGTTGTGGACACTGGGGACGTAAGTCATGTGGACGTGAAAGTAGGCTGCATGCTAGAGTTGAAGGGTCACTTGTTGAAAACTGTCAACCTGGCAGAAGCAGCAGTTGTTTATTTCGTAGTGTCCAGCCTTCGAGTGGTCGGAGTTAAGGCAGAAGAGGTGGGTGTGATAGCACCCTACCAGCACCAAGTAGGCTTGATGAGAAGAGTGTTTGCGGCAAAATCAGAGTACCACAGGTCCGTCTCTGTCAGCACCATCGATCAGTATCAAGGCCAAGAGAAATCGGTTGTGGTGATCTCGTGCACTCGATCTTCTTCAAATAAGACTGTGGATTCCAACCAGAGCAGCATCCTTGATGACGTGAAACGCTTGACTGTAGCCATCACTAGAAGCAAGCACAAGCTTATCATCATTGGCAATGTGCAACTTTTGACTGATAATTTTGCTGAAATGAATAAACTATTTTCTATCATAGAAGAAAACAATAAATTTAGTAGCAGCAATTTTGATTGGAGTTACATGATCAGGAAAACAGTAAAGTATTTAGAAAATTGTGACTGTTAAATTAAAAAATTGCAGTTAATTGAGATGTGTAGTTTTTGTAATCTGCGTTTTATGCTGTTTAGTGATTTTTGGTGTTATGATTTTATTTTGTATGAGCTTTATTATATTAGAATGGTTGGTGTTTTTGTACAGATTTTGGTAGCGTGTTTTTTCTGTTCTGTACTACTTGTTAATAATCGAAACTGTTTTTATATGTTGCTTTATGTTTAAAGTATTTAAGCAAGAGGTATCTGCCCTGTATTTTTACTGATTGTAAAGTAGTTTTCCAGCTTTCAGATTACAACATAGTACTCTTAGACATAAGTTTAGACTAATTTGGTTTTAGTAACTTTGTAAATTAGTTCAAATAGCACAGAGAATAATTATTCATACTGATGTACTAGGTTGTAGGACAGGAAGAGTATTTATTATTGTTTTAAATGTTAGTTTGTAACAAAAAGTAATTTGTTCATTTAGTTGCTGCAAAGTCAATTGAATTTTTGTTGCTTCTTTGTGGACTGAATACTGATTGTAAATTCTTTGTAATTTATTATATTTTTATATGGTTTTACTTGCTTGTAAGCAATTTTATACTCACATGTTATCAAATGATTTGTAATTGCATTTTTGTTTGTTTTTATAATATAACTTTTTGTGCCTCGTGTACTATTACAAATCTGAAACTCACAGTAGGAAAAAAAAACCAGTTCCTTTGGTTATAAAGTTTAATATTATCATAGTAGGAATCTATTACCTTCTTTTCAATAAATTTCTATAATGATTAAGCTTGGGCTGTAGGTTTTTGACAGCTCGATGAATGTAGCGCCACTGTTTACATCTGACTACGTATCCTTCCGCGTAGTCGACCAGGCAGACGTCGGGGCTGTATTTTTTATCAACATGCTGTCAGCTAATCCACTTCTCATTGTACTGACATGCTAAACAAATTTTAAGATATTTTAAGACTGACATGTCTAAAAAAATAAGTAGGTTATAAAGTTAAAAATATAAAATGTTGCAAATAATTAGATATTTGATAACTCTTTTTTAATTTGTCCGAGATAGTGAATTTGGGTTACAATTTTCGAGACGGTCTGTTGTATCTACACTTTGGAGTTTATAGCTAATATATTCGAGTTGGAAATAAGTGACGTGGAATAACGTTAGAATTGCTTAAAAACTATTCACGCGTGTCTCACTTTCTACGGAAACAAGGAGATGGGTTTCTAGAGAACAATATGGCGTATAATTTACGTAGACGAACGATTACCGGCCGAATATAAATGACTTGTACTCCAAATCGTTGTAGATGAAATATATGTTACTTTAAAAATTATGCAGAGCTCGTGGAAAAATATAACTATTGGCATATGTTTGTAAATTCGTTATATATCGCGCAAGAAAGAGGTTCATTTCTGGCTGGTAATAGCTCGCAGAATATCTGATAGATAGCGCGCAGCACGTCACAGCGAAGTTTTGAGTAATTCTCTTTATGGTCAAGAGATAGCGTATCTTTTAAAGTTGATAATTCTTATGTTACGGGCTGGAAATATATTTAAAATTCGTGTAGTTTTGTCAAATTATTAGAAAAAATAATTCAACAATATTATGCAATATTTCTGTATGCTTTTGGAATTAATATCATGGACGTGTTGAAAGCAAGGTTTGAGATGGATGATAAGACGTGAAAAAGCTTTCTGAAGTTAGCACAACTTCAGAAAACTTTTCCACGTCGTATCGTTCTATTGTACATTTCATTTTGAGCACCTAAAAATAACTACATTATCACGAAGTTTAGTTTCTAACGCTAACAACCATTGTTTTGTGACCTCGTAAAATAAAATGTATTAATAAATCTACGAACTCTTTCTTATCCGCATACTTTCTGCTTTTCTGATGTGCATTGGCAGTGCACTCAGAATAGCCAACGTAATTTTAACTTTTGTTCGTTCGTGCATCAGCTGATACAGGATTTTGTAAATGGCGCTTTGTTTGTTTCGTAAACGTTAAGTTGCCACTCACTGACTGTCAGAAAGTGGCCTTCTTATACAGTATGGACTATACAGTGGGCCGTATATACCCATGACTCGTGGGTTGAAAAGGTTGGGTACTATGACATAGCATGCATGGTCACTCTTGCTGTGGTCGGGAGTTTGGAGGGGAGGCGGGGCAGGGGCAGCAGCTTGCATCTTCCTTCTAACAACTGGGCTGTGTTTGCAATCAATACCTTTTGACTGGCGCTTACAGACCATGTCCACAGAACGCTTGCACATATAGACTGGCAGGTGACGTAACATTTGGTTATAGGCTATAAATGCTATAGTCTAAAAACTACTTGTCTGTACGGATCTTACAAAATTTGCATCTAATTGTTTACGTGGAAGTATGATGCAAAAAATTTAAAGCATTTTTGATACTTATAGGCACAGGATGTTAACACTAGCGAAAGTGATGGACGCAAAACAGGTGCAGCTACTCTCTTGAGTTCAAGTTGAAGTAATTAATTACACCACACAAAATTGAAAGAGTGGTTGTGAGAACATATTATGATCCAAAATGTGTTGGATGTTGATATACCAAGAGGGAGTAGCTAGAGAAGGAACAAAAAAATAAACATGCGTTCCATTGAAATAAATGCAAATACCCCACCACTGAAGGGTAGTTTTTATAGTTATGTCAATGACATAAGAAATTAGAATATGCATATGCAACTGAAATGCTGCAAGTCAAAGCAAATCATATTAACTTAGTATTGTCATGAAAAATATAGTGAATTACACTATGCTGAATTTGGTTTACTGCACTGTTTTCAATGCAGCAATTATTTATTAATGTATCGTGTGTGGTGCTAGGTCCTGACCTTCGCCCTATCAAACACCTTTGGAATGAGTTGGTGTGCTGGTTGAAAACAAGACCAAATAACGTAGAAGCTGGAAATGTAATCTTATTCGTGCAGAAATGTACTTAAAATTAATGAAAAGTCTTCCTTGATGAATAGAGTCTGATAGTGGTGAAAGGCAGATGCATGTCGCATTGTCACCATAATAGACCTGGAGAGTTCATTACTAGGTGTGCCTGTTGATTGATGGCCATGTAATATGTCACCACAATTGTTAAGTATGTGCTGAGTGCCGCAATGCACTGTCCTTTCCAGGGTGTATGTCATACTTCTCTGTTTGACAGTTTAGCGCATAACCACAGTGGCTGCTGCACTAGCAGGGTGGGAACTGAGAACTTGAGTCTGGTCAGAGTGCATGGTCATCTGCACAACACTGAGTGATAAGGGTGAAGTTGGTGCTTGGTTGTGGGTGATCTTGCTTCTGCAACAGCTAATGAAACAACTGCCATCTACCACAGCATACACCGTTACGTCCTTCTTTACTGAAACCCTGCTAAAGTTCTGCTTTCAGGATATTCCTCCGCTTAATGCGAACAAAGCTTAGCTGAATCTAGAAAATTAGACCAAAGAGACTAATATTTTGCATAAGAACTATTTCTTACTAGGCATTACCAACACACCTGTTTTCTCCTTGTTTTTATACATATTAATTATAAATAAAATATTATAATTTGTAGATGAAATATAACTAAAATTACAATTTAACCAAAAATAAGTTATGTTTTCCTACAGACTATACCTAGCACTGTGTGTTGCCGTCTCGCCCCCTTCCTCCTTGTCCTAGTCAGTGTTGTGAGTAAGTGTCCCTTGCAAGCAGCATTTACTTGGCAAACAGTTCACCTTGAACAGCACTCGGCACGTCAAGTGTTTGCAACCAGATCACCTTAAAATAATCAGCATTCTCCGTGCAGTTTTGTCACCTCTTGAAGCAGTTCACCTTCAGGTTGTTTCATATCTTAGCAGCCTCCTTCAAAGCAACATTGTGTCGAGCTCAGTACTGTAGTGCTGTATCAGACTTGCATTATGCACTAGACTCACCATCAAACATCAGTGATTGGACAGCTAATGACCACATTGCCTTGTGTACCAAGCAAGACTCCAAACTACACTGTGCTTTTCAGTTATGTAGTTTTTTAGGGTTTGGCTGGTATGCAACTTGCCTTTCTTCTTAAAGGAAAATTTGAAGGTACCTAACTTGCTGCAAGATACTGTGTTGTAAGCATCCTTCATGGTAGGATATGATGTGGTTTGTCCAGTTATGGCCGTTCTTTATGGATGAGTCCTGGTCCCGGGAGTATGCAGCCATCCACCTTAAACTGGGCTGGATCTTGATCAATTTAAACAAGAGCTAGTAATCCCATGATTTCACATCATCAGCGGGTGTGGCCACATAGCAGATGAGAACAATCCCTTTTAACGTCTTCCTCCCTCTTTGCTTTTCCCAAGCTACCGTTTGGAGGGCAAAGGTTTCATTCACTGCCGTAGCAACAGATTTTTAAATCCTGCTTTCGAACTTACCACATTAGGTTTTCATAAGTTTGGAAGTAGGATGTATTTTTCATGTCTGAGGTCTAGAATCTTGGGGAGTGCTAATAGTCGTTTCACATGGTCTAAGGGGTTCACCGGTCCAGGTCACTCCCGGATGTGCTGTATCCAGGTTCTCTGTCTTCACACAATGAGAAATAAGATTTTGACTGGGAGCTTGCTTTGTGCTCTTTCAATAGTGGAGAGAGGACAAAGCAAAATTGTTTAATTATTTCAACTTCTCTTTTATCTTATTTGATCTTTTTTGTAGCAAACACTCAAGCCCACTTAAAAAATATTTGGTAAAACACTTAGTTACAAGAGCACAGCAACACATTTTGAACTAAACAGTCAGCCTAAAGGAACTGATTGCACCCTCGTCTGCTAGTGAGCAGTCTGGGTGGAAAATGCCTGTCTGCACCTGTGGGTTTGTAATGGGTTTTTCTGTGTGTTTTTTGCACCCGATTGAAGGTTTGCCAGTGTCCAGACAATGTGGAAGAAAAAAAAAATCAATGCATTACTGTGTTATTGCTGTTTGTCCAGGCCATGTGAGAAACCAGATGGGTGAACACCTAGACCATGTGAAAGGAACCTAATGGTGACTAAAGTTTGCTCATCGAATACCTTATTGCATTTGTACGCAAGCACTCAACTGAAATACAGGTCATTCCATCAGTTCGTCTTCTCTAAAAGACTTCTTTTAACAGCAACCCTAATTTATTTATTTGTGCTGTACACCCCTGTACTACTTGAAATATCCTGTACCAGAAATACTTATAAAGTGTTTGTCAAAAAGACAGTTTTAGCCTTTTTTTTTCACATAAAAACTGAAACCAGACATGAGATGTGAAATGATTTGTAAATTTTTTTTGTGATCAGACATTACTGACATTTTAATTAGTTTTTGAATAAATAATTTTTATGTACTAAAGCTCTGATGTCTTTATTTAAAATAATTTTGGCTAAACATTTATAAGCAGCAACTGAGAAAATATTTATTCTGAGAATCCAGTTGTGTTTTTGTATTGTCTAAATCTGTTCATAAAACATAAAAACGTACTAATAGCCTAATTTAAATGCAGGTAGAAATGGATTTCCGAGATCATAGTAAACCTAAGCAGCACCATCGTTACTGAAATATGTAGACTTGAGCAATGACATCAGCTAAATGTGACGACAATTTGCTTGGAAGAAACAAGATGGGAATACCTGTAGGTAGAAGATAACAATTTGGTTATAAACATGCCTGGTGTTAGTTACAGGTTGTGCAAAAGTGACAGAAATACAGGTTACAATCCTGTCTGCCACCACCTTGCCCCCATCAGCTCACCAACTATTTTGAGCCAAAGCCGAGCTATGTCTTAACCACAATCAACAGGAACGGGCTACAATTACAGTGTAAGTGGCAGAACTGTGGAGGTTGAGCATTCATTGCAATTTTCTCAACTTGGAACGTATGCTGAGAGAAACCGGCTTGTGTGTGGAATTAGTGACACAGTTGTTCAACATGTGCCATTGTTCCAGGACAAGCTAACCTTTAAAGACGTGGTGGAGATTGCAATGGTGGTGGAGACAACTGGGAAGAATATGGCAGATTTGTGAAATATCACAAATATGGTATTTCAATATAGTGTTCATCGAATGTACACTAAAAATGTAAGGCAAACAACAGCCCCCATACCAGAAAAAGCGGTTAAGGTTACTCTGTCCGGTTGGGAGTGTGGTGGAAATCATTTATGCGCCACCATGTAAAGACCATTGGCCGATTTGGTTAAGATTGGGCCCATATTGAACACGCGTGTATCACAAAGAAAAAGAACCAGTTGTCTGCTGATGCAACAGGCAGGAATCAACAGCTAATTGAAAGCCAGAGAGTGCAACATTTACAATTAGGCACACCAGCAGACAGCTGTGTAACTTTGTACAATATGTAGGGTAATAATTGGAGGGGATTTTGTGTAGAGAAGTGTACTTAAATGATAAACGCCTGGTGATGGAAATAGATACTGGGGTAGGCCACTCCATCTTAAGTTGGCAGACGTTTAACTCCTTGTGGACTCATGAGTTATCCTTGAAGACTGCGAGGGTAGTGTTGCATACATGGTGCCAGTAATACTTAGTAGTGTTGAATGTGGAAGTGAGAAAAAGATATAAAGGGGGTATCCCACTTGAGGTTTTGGTGGTGCAAGGAAATGGCCCCAGCTTGATAGGTCGTGCCAACCAGATGTTGGAAATGGTTCTGCAAATTTCAGTTGTTTGTTCCCAGTCCAAGGGGGTGTGTGGTGTCCTGAGGAGGATCCTGTGTCTTGACAAAGTTCAACATGACAGCATTTTCCTCCTAAGAGACTACAGGATTTTGTAACATTCTGAGAAGGGAGGGAACCTGTTATGTATGGAGACTATTAGTATAGTGTATTTCTGTGCTGTTAAGTTGGTAACAACGTGCCACAATGTAGGTTAGACATCAAGAACTATGTGTGTGTTGATGTAGGTGGAGAGATCAGCAAGACAGTAGCGTTCAGTTGCAAACAATGGCGAACTGCTTGTGGACCAGCGACACCCAGTCGGGTAGTAGCGGGTTCAGGACATAAAAATCAGGTCATGAGATAAATTGGTGGCAGTCTCATAGATTCAGCACTGAGACATCTGTTTCGTGATGGTTGATACATTTTATGTAATAAGGAACCCACTTATTTGTCAGAATTAATGAAAGGTCTGGACTGACTTGGTCAGGGTAATAAGCATTATTCCACTTCATTGTTGAGTAGTATCAGACATCTGGTTAAACACCTGGCATAGGGCTCAAGATAATCGGCTAGGCCACCATTTGGCAGATGGGATGTAAGCAATGCAAAAGGTAAAACATTGCTTTATACACACTTCAAACCAAGCAATGATGTTGATATCAAGGCATGAATTTAATGTGATTCTGAAATCATGATTGAATCAGAAAGAAATGGACATGCACATGCACATACACACACGCACATACACCTCCCTGTAATAAGGCTGGGAGGCGAGCAGCTAAAAAAAATTGGAGAGTTGTAAGTACCTGAAAACTATGAAGGAGGAAAATGGAAAAAATTAGAAAAAGATAATTTAAATATATGAGGCAAGCAGGAATTCATAAAACAGGTTAGTAGTTGTGTAGCAAGGATGATAATCCACAAATAAAGTTGAAGGTGATAGATAATGTATCCACATAACATACACATAAAAAAATGTGTAATGAAGAGAAAGAAAGTATGTGGCATACAGGCAAGTGAAATAAAATTTCTGAGGAGCAGATTAGGAATAACAAAAATGAATAAGATGTAGAAAGAAAATACCCTACAGAATAGGCTAGACAATGACTGTGGGCACGTGAAAAGGATTCATGAAATGTGTAAGTAAGACAAACTGCCATAGGAAAGGACAAGAAATAAATGGCTAAGGGGAGTGGAGGAATGCATACTGAAAAGGGGATAGGACTGGAGCAGAGTGAGGACAGAGAGGGAATGAGAAGATAGACGATGGAGAGGCATTGCAGTAAAGGAAGCTATTCGTTAATGATAAATATGAAGTGATATGCCATAGCTACCTGCCTTTTGTTGCCTGGGTTTTGACAGAGATAGCAGTTGTCTTTCTGATCACGTGGTAAAGAACCACTAGTTGACATCTGTTTGATATAGTCATCACAAAAAGTACATGCGGGAACCAGAGTCAGGTTTCCAGTTACGCAGATTAGGCCCCAGCCTAGAGCGCCACCTTCCAAGGGGCGGCATGGGCAAGACATTTCTACTTTAATTCTTCATCTGATTCTGAAGATAGCTGCATTACTTCGCTTTCACAGTGAAATGTGACGTGTAGGCGAGAACGTGCTGTGTTGATAATCTTCACTTACCTTAATATAGAAATACCATATCAGTGCTAAAACTGAAAGGAAATACTAAAGCACGAGTTGATAGAGTTGATAAAAGGCCCATTGCACAGTTTGAGCAAGAATGCAACTACTGGAGTGAATGAGTGAGTGAAGAGATTTGGGCGGCTCTTAACAGCAAGGTGCAACTATTGGAGAAATTTTTTGAAACGTGTCATTACAGCAGTAAAGTATTTTTCTATAAGAGGTTTGTCATTTCGTGGTGCGGATGAATACATCAGCAGTAATAACAACAGCAATTTCCTAGGGGTGCTAGAGTTTCTTGCAGAGTTCGATCCATTCGTTGCAGAACATCTGAATAATATAGCGACAGAGATTCAGGACATACATATTATCTTTCTAAAACTCTATATGACGAAGTGAATATTTTGATGGCTGAAAAACTATGGGGTGAAATAATGAAGTGAAAAAAGCTAAATACTTTGGTATCAGTGTCAATTCCACTCCAGACATTTCAAACTGATCAACCAACATAAGTGATATGCTATGTTAAGAAGGATGGAGTTGGGGAGCCAGTTGAATGATTAATTTCTTTTTTATCAAATGGACGTAATTCGGAAGAAATAGCAAATGCTGGCCTTATTGTCCTGAATAAATATGATTTAGACATAAAAAAAATTACAGGGGCCAGTCCTATGACAATGTGTTGAATATGTCTGGAGCATATATAGGCGTACAAGCAAGAGTGAAGGAACTTTGTCCCTTTGCTGACTACGTGCCATGCGCGGCACACTCACTCAATCTTGTGGGTTCATGTACTGTGGAATCTTGCACTGAAGCAATATCATTTTTTGGACTGCTACAAGAATTGTGGTGCATGGGATCTGACCTGGAACCTCCATATGGTGACCACCGGGTGTGAGTGGGATTGCGAGTGTCCTTAGCTGCGTTGTAGTACGTTCGTGCAACCTGTGTGTTGCAGTGCTTATGAAAGAGTAGTTACGCAATCACGAGTCCACTCACTGCCAATATCAGACAACAGTGATATCGTTCCCTGAACAAATAGAATTATATTGTGTGATAATCCTTTACCCTCTGGTTAAGGAAGGGGCGTACACAGGTATTTTAAGCTTGTCGAATTTTATAAGCTTGTGTTTTTAGTAAACAAGTTATGTTTCCCTGTCGATGGTGCGATTGCAGTTACGCTTCAAAGAGGGGTCAATCCCTCCACGAACATAGCTGCAATCCCTCTGGCTATAATGAAGGGTTGTCTGGGCCCGCGACATCTAGGGCCCAGTGGAGCGACGAAGAACTTCGTATTCTGGCGAGGGAGGAGTTGTTCCTCCCACCAGATACGAGGTTCTTTAATCAGGCATTGTTTGCGGTTGTGCGCGGCAAGGGTCTGTTCCTTGATAGGACTTTTGAGGCACTGAAATGCCAACGGAAGTTGCCGAGGTTTAAGATCTTTATGGACGAACTAAAGAGAGCTGAATATGGGGATCCTCTATCCCCATTAACGCAGTATTGGACGACGGGTGCTACGCGCATCCCAGACGAGGTGGTGTTGTGGTCCAGGAAGGGAGTGGCACTGGTGGGGGGGAGCCCTCTCTGAGAGAGAGGTTGCTGGCCCTGCGGGCGCAGCTTGTAGAGTTTGACCATGCTTTACATCATCTCTCGATTCTGGTCAGGGCAGTTGATACAGCATTAGAAGGGAGGCCACCCGTTTAGAAACTTGATGAGTGGTTCCGGAAGGTCCTGGTTGTTAAAGAAGGCAAAAACCCCACCCCCAGGACTCCGCAACGCCCTCCTGCCGGTTCGAAGAAGGAAGCCAGATGGCGAGAGTATGCCGATATTCAATTTATATAGCACAAGGACCTGTCTCGAGTGGCGGAACGGGTTGTCGAGGGTGAGGACAAGGGTGAGGTTGTTTACCCTGAAGGAACATCACAGTGGTGGGCCGACCTCTTCTCTGAGGGGCAGCCCTTCTCAGATGAGGAGGTCGAGCAGTTTAATGATGACCCGCATCACATTGGTGGCGATGTGTTGGTAGAGGAGGCGGAGCGTTGTAGGCTGAAAGGGAGCTCAGCCCCGGGACCGGACGGGATCACCATACAAGAGTGGGGTAAAATCCCGGTATTTTTGGAGGCCATTGTCTTTAACCTTTTTCTGCTGTCAGAAACTTTTCCTGGCTGGATGTGGCAGGCTCGGACCATACTGATACCGAAGGTCCCTCAGCCGGCAGCCGCGGCTGATTTCATACCGATATCTATTGCATCTGTCGTTCTCCGACACTATCATAAGATCCTCAGCAATAGAATCCAGGTGGGGATTGTTATCTCTCCATAGCAGAGAGCTATTGTCAAGAAGGATGGCTTGGCTGAAAACATCTCGTTGTTAGCAGAGTCAATGCACGCCTCCACCTCAAAGATTAAGCCAATGTTTCTGGCGATCCTAGATGTTCGGAAGGCGTTCAATACAGTGGATCACTCCGCCATGTTGGACGTATTGAGAGCGCGGGGTCTCTCGTACGTTGTGTGCAGGCACATCCGCTGCCTGTATTTGGAGGGTAGAACCTCCATGCAGGTACCTGGACAGTTGCTGTGCAATGTCCCAGTTCATCAGGGAGTGAGGCAGGGAGATCCACTATCCCCTGTCCTGTTTAATCTGGTGATGGACGAAACAATGAGAGACGTAGACCCCTCCATTGGCTTCCCAGTTGGTGACTATAAGATCTTGAGGCTGGCCTTTGCAGGTGATGTGGTGTTGGTGGCCTGGTCACGCGAGGGGCTTCAATTCAATCTAGATAGGCTTGCAATGGCATTGGCTCGTTTCGGCTTGGCCTTGTTGCCGGCTAAGTCCTCAACCCTCGCGATGGTAGCTGTGGCGCATGAGAGGCGGTATAAGGTACTGACGGAGCCTTTGTTGAAGGTTGGGGTGAGTTTTTAACTCCCCTCGATATTAACACCACTTTTAAGTATCTTGGTATACAGTTTGCTGTTACAGGTGCTAAGGCGTCCAAAAGCATGGTAGATGCACCACTTAAGAGGATTACAACAGCACCTCTTAAGCCTTACCTATGTGCTGCCCTCAATGGTGTACCAGCTGTCATTTGCGAGGGTTATGGTAGGGTTGCTGAAGGCTTGTGATGTGCTTGTGAGGGCGGCGGTATGGTGGTGGTTGAGTTTACCCCATGATACTGCCCTTGGGTTCTTTCATGCTCAGTGTGCGGCCGGGGGCCTCGGGGTACCATCGCTGAGGCAGTTGGTCCCTGTATGGATATTAGGACGGCTTAAGAAAGTCAGAATACCCTCCGCCAGGGGTTTGGAAAGCATGCCTCTGTTCTCGAGGAAAGTTGATTAGGCGAGATCTGTCGCTATTGTTGGTGGCCTGACCCTGGACACTCCATCAAAGGTGAAGAGCTATTGGAAAGCTAAACTGGTTGGCTCTGTCGATGGGGTTGATCTCGAGTCGGCGGGCTCTTGTCAGCTGTCGACGGCATGGATCAACCAGAGAGCCGGAGGTATCCCGTCCTCTGATTACCTGTCATACCTACATATTATTTCTAACAGCATACCGTCTGCTGTGCATACCTCCAGAGGGAGGCGAGGTGTGACAGGTGCTCTCCCGAAGTGCCGTGCAGGGTGCGGTGATGCTGAGACCACTTATCACGTGGTCCAGCAGTGCCCCAGGACCCATGAGACCAGGATCGCACGGCACAATCAGGTAGTCCGTGTCGTCGGTGATCGGCTTGAGGAATGTGGCTTCAGGGTCAGGCGAGAGTCTCAATATCGGACTTCTGAAGGTGTCCGCAAGCCCAATTTAGTAGCTAGTCTGCCCGGAGGTGATGTGGCATATGTCATTGACGCTCAAGTGGTGCAGTCCAAAGGGGTGCAGTGGTCTTTCTCCCAGAAGAGGAGGAAGTACGGTGACAACAAAGATCTGTTGCAGAGTGTAAGGGAGGAGTGTGAAGTAGCGGATGTGCAGGTGATACCATCGACCATCTCCTGGAAGGGACTGTGGCACCCTGAGTCAGTAGATTTAATTGAAAAGCCGCTGGGGAACAGATACTTGCTGTGTGCAATGCCTACAATGGTACTCTCTGGCACTTTGTTATGCTGGAGGAGATTTAATCGAGCCACCGGCAGGGTGAGGTGCTGGTAATGGTAGGTTGTTTTATTTCTTGTTATACATGATATGTTAGGTATGGGGTCAACTCATCCCTGGCATTTTTCTGTGGACTTACTGTTTTAATGTGTTGTGTTTGTGCTGTTTGTTGCTACATGTGCTTTTTGTTGAGTCAGAGGAGGTGGCAGCTCCCTGTCTTGTACATTCGAAAGTTGTGGGAGTAGTGAGAGTGTCCCCCCTCTTGCCTTGATGGTGTAAGATATCTAGTAGCAACTTCAGCTATGCGTGAGGGTGACACGCAGTTAATTTAAATTTTGTTGTACAGAGTCCTTTTTGTTGGGCCGTGACCCGTTTTATGTTTATGATGTCAAGTAATTCTTTTAATGCCAAATGTGTGAACAAATCGAAATTGCACTGAAGCAACATCATTTTTTGGACTGCTACAAGAACTGTACAACTTTTTCCACAGTTTCCTCATACTGCTGGGCTTTTCTAGCCCAAAACTGCAAAGGAGGTCTAAGACTTGTTGGTCTACCGAGATGATGCATGCTATGCACTAGAGAGCAATTGGTGTGGAATTTTTGAGACCTTGGAGACATTACAAAGTGATAATTCAGAAAAACCTCATGAGGAGTGAGGCAACTTTTTTAAGATGAAAATTAAATACACTAGAAACTGCATTTATGGTAGTATTTTGGGTTGCCATTCTTCAGATGTTTAATGCTGTCAGCAGCAAACTGCAGTCAGTAAACATAGATTTGAGGCAAGTTGTTAAAATTTACAGTTCTCTGTCCGACTTTGTAACAAATTTAAGAGAAACAGAAATCTTTGATCACTATGAATGCCTTGCAAACTCCTTGAGCAGAATATAAATTTTCAAATTTAACAAGAGAAGGAGAAAAAAGCTCACTCTGAGGCCTGATGATACTAGGGTTGGAGAAATTTCTCTTAAAACAGGGTCAGATAGCTTTTGTGTTGGTACATATAGTGTAATCCTGGATACACTCAGATCAGAACTGCAAGTGCGAAGTGTGCATTACATTGTAATGATGCAGTTAATACTGATTTGATCAGAACATTTGGTTAATTATCTTTTGTTTTGAGAGGAAATGTAGTAATTGTTCACTATTTCAGACGTTTTGGTCGTGTTAGTATGTGTACCTCATGAGTTTGGTTTTTTTTAAAAGTATTAGTTGAGGTTACATCAGCGATTGGAGATAAGGGCTATTATGATATTCTTATGTTCCAGAAATTTAATTGTTTAACTTCTGCGTAGTGTGACTTGCATTGGAAAGTGGTGGTGCCTGGGTTTGCATCACCATCCGAAGGGATTCTGTACTGCCCAATGCCCTTATTTTGTTATGTTTTTGGCACCCCAATGTGAGGAGTGGGGGTAGAGCACAGTGGCGATATAAACCCTGAGCGCCCGCCGCCAGTTAACAGATTACGACCAACCAGCGAGGAAGACGCGTCGAGCGTGACAAATTTTGCCCACACCGGCAAGCACGTTTTTCTAAATTATTTCCCCCGGGGTAGGAGCTCGCCAGGTTGCCAGGAGGGGGAAATACATCCCTTCTGCCTTCCTAATTTTCTCGCGATGCAAGTTTTAGTGACATGAATTATTACTGAACTCTGCGATGCAGTTCTAATAATCTGCCTGGCTCGTTGTATCACTAACTGTTCGTGTCTGTGCATTTTGAAGAATGTGAACAGTTTTAACTTGAATAAATCTTGGTGGAACTTTTGTGACATTTTATTCTTCTTTCCTCTTATTATGGTGCCTTTACTTAAGTCTTGTGTTTCTGCTAAGAGAATGAACTGAGCTGTGATTTCCAGTGGTCGAATTTGACGTCTGCAACGTTATAAATAAGCCATAATGAAAATAAAAAACAATTATTTTAAACAGAAGTAGTTTTTTATTTATATAAAATTAGTTTGCATTGGTATGAAAACTGTACAACTTTCCTTTTTGAACTCTTAAATGTCAGCATCACCTGTATTCACATACATAAAACTTAGAACTCATGTTCTTTTGTATTTGTGCTATTTACAGTTTATTTGGACAATGCACTTGTTTAGTCTTTACTTTTATCATCACATATTCCACTGATTTGGAAAAGTTCACATTGGCAGTCATCTGTAAATACAATAATTACTACAAATAACAAACATTCTTCTTGTACATACAGGTACTGTAAACTCTCTAACAATAGCTTCTTACTGGTAGCTATTATAATTCTGTGATCATACATTGAATTTATTTATAAAAGTAATATGGCATTAGGAGATGGAACGTAATTTGTTCACATTTGTTCAGTGTATAATAATTAAGTATAATTGCGTAAAAAGTATTTTTATGTTCTTTTTTTTAAAATACTGAAAGCTCAATTTTGTCACTAATAGTATTATCATTCATACACTGTCCATTTTAATTATTTAAATTTTGGGCATATGCCATGAAATTTGTGTAGTCTAACATTTAACACTTTATAGAGTATCTACGTATGACATTATTTAAAAAAAAAACACTAGAGTATTTTGGTTATGAAAGTAATATTATTACATTATGTACAAAAAATATAAATTATGAACATACACAGATACAGATTATTTATTTACAGTTTAATAAGTATTCAGGAATTTATTTTTGGCAACTTTTTTTTTACTTTTCCTGTCAGTAGTAAAAATATATTTTTTTTTGCTATGTAAAAAAATGTATAAAAGTAAAATAAAAATTGATTTCAGACTTAACTTTTGGTAAAATTTTTACGCCAAAATCAAAACATTAAAAAAAATAAATGTTACAAATCAAGTACAGGTAACATTTTCCCCAATACAGCATTGTTTCAAAAACTATTAGGTTGAAATTTAAAATTTAAAGATATAATTTTTAAATAATATTCACTCTATGCTAGTTCACATGTACATTACATAGTTATTAATCTCACTCGTGACTGAACTTGTCAGTTTTATCACGTCCATAAAAACTGAAAATGTATTGTTCATCAGTGAAAACTCTTTACCACTCTATACAAACAGTTATAGTACCATTACTGTCATATATGTCATGATAAATAGCTGATGGCAACTTTTTTTTCATTAAACCTCTTCAACATTCACTGCCCATTCCTTCTGAGCATGTGCTGAATTTTCTTGAAGATGGCTGCATATTTCTTCAAAAGAGGTTGGCAGCTTCTTCCTACTGTGCAGCAAGCATTGCATTACCACCTCCTCCATTATCCTGCATTATCTCATTCATAACGAGTCAAAATTAGAGATGTCACTACCCTGAAAACAAGTGGAAATAATCTGTGTTAAGGAAGTTTTATCTGAGACATTCGTTTATCAGTGATTAAGAATTCCAGCATATAAACACACTCATGAAAAATGACAATCTGCACGTTGTTTCTCCATGAAATGCAAGACCAAAATGGATGAAATAGTGTAACTTTAGGTAAGAGTAAGTTTTGTTGCTTGAGACAGCCTAAAAATTAGTGGGAAAAAATTATACAGGCTAAAAAAAATTCTGGTGTATAGTAGGAAAAGGGAACAGTATCACTATAGTAAAACTGCCACCATCAACTGTTTTAAAATCCCTACACTAAATCAATAATACATAATATTGTGTGGGGGTGCACCCAAGGGCAGGGTATGATTTTACAAACTGCTTAAATGATTGACTATGTACTTTCAACTCCTTTGGTTTTAACACAATACAGAAAAAGAAGGGATATGAACAACACACATAGTTATGTAGCACTACACAAGTGTAAACTGCTGTTAGATTATCAGTCACTTCATAATGTACTGCGTAATGAGGTTTTGAGGTGAGCCTACAGGTGCAGATGATCTTGAAATTATTATATGAGATGAGACCTTAAGATGGTGCAATGGCAGAATGCAAGGGCAGGGAAAAGGAAAACAGGAGTTCCCTGAGAAAACCAGTCGGCCATTGGAAACATTTGCCACATTTCCCACATAAGAAAATCTGGGGTGAGCCCACTCATAATCGGCTAACCATTCAACAACTGGGCTCCCTTTTAACACTATGAAACTGTCTGGAGTCTACGTCTAGGAATCAAAACAAGTAACTACTTAAGAAGCTTCTTCACTACAGTGGATTCTCGATGTACCGAAAATGCATGTACTGATAAACCGTATCCGCCGTTAATTTTCAGTGGCCCCGGCGAAATTCCTGTATAGTGATAAAATTACTCGCTTTTACTGTTGTTCGGATATTGCATCAATCAAAATATCTTTCGGTCCCATCACTTAAGATTTCTCGCAACAATCATTTTTAAACTGCTTGTTTTTGTAAACATCTAACAACTCGATGTGAAATGTGTCAAGCACACACCACTATTTATCGTCACTGCGATGCATTGCTCTTCATTTCAGATGATTGTGACTGTGACTAGAGGTGGGTCACAGAGTATCAACCTGTTACTTTGTATCTGATACCCACTTGTATCAAATACTGTAAACGTGTACACTGCCGAAGTATCAGATACGTTAAATATCAGTTCAATGTTCACCGCCAGTATGTTGCGTCTGCTGTTCCATATAATTCTGATACAATAAAATTTGAATTGCATTTAAAATGTGCGGTTAAGATGAAACTCAATTTCTTGGTTTAGATTTGAAGACTGCATAGTTAAGTGATGTAGTTTAAAAAAAAAGAGGATTATTTATAACCAGGTTTTTGTTTACACATTTACACATTATTCTCTCTCTCTGCAACATTTTCGCGCAAATGAAGTCTTTTATTTTGATCTTGTTCCTATCCATACTTTATTTCGATATAACACACAGTATGCCAAATCAAAACACGTACTTGATAACACATGTACTTGATAATGTACTTATTTGATACACGCCCACCTGATACTGTGTACCTGACAACACGCCCGCTACTCCAGAGACTGGCGAAGTAGCGACACGCTCGGGAATCCCTGTACCTGATGCAGAAAGTATGAGATACAAATCTGTATCTGTAGCAGTTTGGAACAGGTACAGAAAATTACTGTAACAACCCATCTCTAACTGTGAGACACCAGCGAGTCTGACTCCACCCTCCCCTTACACGCCTGAAGAGAGGGGAAGCTGTTACCTAGCAACCAGCATGGTATCCTTGCGTTCACTCTCTCCTCTCCCCTCTCCTCTTTTCATTACTCTTTTTGCAGTGCACCCTTCTTCCTCCCCTTACATATGTTTGAGAGGAGAAGCGGTTATATAGCACAAAAAAGTCGCATCCTCTCTCTTTCTTTCTCTTTTTTCTCTCCCCCCCCCCCTTACATACCTGGCGAGAGGGCAATAGGTAGAGTACATGAAGCATTAAATAAAACTAATTATGTGATCTCAGTTTAACGATGCACAATTATCCTGCCAAACGCACCACACCACAGAGCGGCCAAGTGCTCTGCTGGGTCTGACCTCTAAATGGTTTCGCCTGAAAATGTTATGCAATACATTTTAGTGAGGAATTATTTTTTGCAAAGATGCTTTCTTTTGTGATTAAAGGTTGTTTTTTTTCCCCCATAAAGTTTGTGTTTAATCGTATCTGGCGTAAAATCAGCATCATTTTAAAACAAAATATAAATTTAACTTAATGGACAGCATCTTCGTGAATAAAATGATATGCCCAGAGGTGTATATTTGACCCCACCTTCTCGCCAAAAATTGTTTGAACATTGAGCAACTTGTATTATTCTTGTGGGGAGATAAAAGGATTTATATTAATTTATTTCAATAACATGTAAGGGCCTATTCCACAACTTTTGTCGTCTAATATAGAACCTGAGCACAGCGTAACTTGCGACAGGCGTAAGTATACGGGAAAATTGGAGGAAGTGGTTTTGAATGATTAATTATTGAAGACAGTGAAGAAATAAATTTTAATTTCCTCATTTATTCATGTCTCAAAATCATTTGTTTAAGTGAAATATCATTAATTACTTCAACTACACATTTGCCATGCGAGCACAGTGTTGCCCAGCCCAGCTTTAGATGGCAGGTTGGCATTTGTGTCTCGTTGACAACAATATCATTAGAGATGAAACCAGAGACATGTGGATACGGCACCTACAAGAATATGACTTTGAAATATATCACAGATCTGCACGTCTTCACAGCAATGAGGATGCACTTTCCAGGAGACCGTGTAAACCATTCTGTCGTTATTGTGAACACCAGAAGGAAAAGGTTGGTGTATCGTTGAAAGCAAGAATGACAAGAATTCAAGGCCCTGTGTCTGGTGATGGGTCACCTACATGTGACGATAAGGACATTAGAAATGATCAGCTGAGTGACGCCACCCAGCGTTCAAATATTGGAATGGAAAGAAGCTGGGTGTCGACCAAAATGGGAAGAGAGATAGAGCCTAGGCCCAACAGTCAAGGCTTACTAGGCACATTCCCTTGTACTGGAGAATGGTGTGCTTTACAGGATCTGGGAAAGTAATGATGGGAAACAAAGTCGCTTACAATTGGTCCTACCAGAGTGCCAAATCCCAGTAGTGCTAAGAGAACGGCACAACACAGCAGGTGGTCACTTTGGTGTAAATAAGACTCTTGACAGAGTACGACCTGAGGTTCTATTGGCTGCATTTTCGGGAGGATGTTGAGGAGTTGTGCTGTCTGTACCGTGAGGAAGGGATGAGGTCCTCTTCGGAAATACAATGTTGGGGGCCCATTTGAGAGGATGGCAGTGGACATTCTGGGACCATTACCAGTTACTGAGAGGGGGAATTAGTACCTTCTGGTAGCGCAAGACTACTTCACAAAGTGGCCTGAGGTCATACCAGTTCCAAACCAAAAGGCTGGCACTGTAGCTGATGCGCTTGTAGAACATGTCTTCTCCAGGTTTAGAATGCCATTCGAGCTTAATTCTGATCAAGGACGAAACTTTGAAGCTGCCCTTTTTCAAGATGTAACAGGGATTTTAGGAATGAAGAAAACTCGTACCACAGCATTACATCCTCAGTCGGACGGAATGGTTGAATGACTAGATCGTACCCTGGAACAGTACCTGGCGATTTTTGAGGAAGACAACCAAAAGGATTGGAACTACAAGGTACCCTTATTTCTTCTGGCATATTGTTCGGCAGTGCTCGAGTCTACATGGTTAACACCTTCAAGGATGCTGTTTGGGAGGGAGCTTTGCCTCCCTTTGTGACTTGCTGTTCGGACGTCCAGTGGACAAAGAAGCAGCCACCCCAGAATACGCCATTAAACTACGTCAAAAGTTAAGACATTCATGAGTTTGCCTGGAAGCACCTTAAAATTAATAGTGACAAAATGAAAACTATACTACTGAAGAATGCCTGAAGAGACTTTTGAAGAACAGCTAGTGTGGTTATACAACACTCAAAGGAAGAAGGGATATTGCCAGAAGCTGCAGAAAATGTTGGGAAGGCCCATACAGGATCCTGAAATAGATAAATGATGTGGTCTACCGGATTTGTCTACAGGGCTCTCGGGCTAAGCCTAAGGTTGTCCACATCGACCAACTGGTGCTGTACGAAGGTCCAGGTGTTGGGAGAGTCTGTCCAGGATGAACAGAAGGGAGGGGGCAGTGTTATGCAAGTGACCCCTCGCCTCGCACACAAAGTTCCCGTTACATGCAGGCCGGCGCTGCGGGAGGGCTGACTCCTCCTTGACCTTTATCTTCCCCCCAGGCAGTCTGCCCGGTCGCGTTACCCGGCTCCAGGCTGGCATATCAGCCCCCCCCTGGAAAAACTGTCGAGCTTAGAGGATGCGCAAGAATATTCTAAGAATTTCGAGATGGCCTACAACTCTATAAATATTGCAGTGGTCCAAGGGCTGGCAGTCTTGGTAAAAAGCCTTCTGGCTGAGTGCAGTAACCGGGCGAGGTCAACGAGGGACATCGATAAAGAGGATGGAGGACAACGGGAGATTCCGAGATGACAGCGGATAAGGTGTTCGTGGTGTGAATAGACGACAGTGCGTGATACCTGACAAGTGAAAGCTACTGCGCATGTGGGCACTCGGAGAACTCTAGAACATTGCAGACTGGCTGGACTTGAACTAAACTGAAGTGGAACGGAATGAACATGTAATACCGATTTTATTGGAAATATTGGAACTGTCAAACATGGACATATAGGATGAGTATAAAAAAATACCCCAATTTTGAAGGTCTATAATATCAAAACCAAACAACCTAGAACCTTGATTGATCAATCAAATGAACTGTGGAACCGTGAAGTTTGTTTACCATACACTCATAATTGTTCAATGTGACCACCACGAGTGGCCCGAACGACATCTACTCAATAATCAAACTCGTTTCACACTCTTGTCTGCAGATCCGGTGTTACGGTTTGGATGGCGTCCGTAATTCTCGTTTTGAGGTCGTCAATGTTAGCCGCAATGGTGGATGAAACACTTGATCCTTTATGTACCCCCATAGAAACAAATCTCACGGGGTAAGATCCGGGCTTCTTGGGGGCCTCACTACTTCTCGGACCAGTGGTTGACGAGGAGCTGGTTAGGTCCATTGCGGCAACGTCTCGTTCAGGTATCCGCTGACAGCTAGGTGCCAATGGGGTGGTGCACCATAAAAGAAACATCAGACCGTCCCCTTCACACTGACGTGTCAAATGCGGGCTTGCTACCCCCTCACCACCTCAAACTGAGAGTTACGAACGCCATCCGAACTGTAACACCGGACATGCTGGCATGAGCGTGCAACGAGTTTGATTATCGTATAGATGTCGTTCGGGCCACTTATGGTTGTCACATTGAACATTTATGAAATTATGGTAAGTAAACTTCACGATTTCACGGTTCATTTGATTGGTTAATCAAGGTTGAAGGTTGTTTGGTTTTAATATTATAGACCTTCAAAGTTGGGGTATTCTCTTATATTCGTCCTGTATAATTTATAAGATAATTGAAAAGGTTTTACTACACTGTCTATTGGTACTGATTTTTAATTATTTAGTTATGTTAATCTCTTTGAAGTAATTGTAAATTGTGTGGATTGAATTCATTAATTGCAAACAAGTGTTATCAGCTTATTGTGAGAATTGGGTAGAGAGAATTTTGTTTGTAGTTATTGTAAATAAAATTAGGAAATTATAATTACCTCTTGTATTTAATTATGACCTCCATCCCTTAACGAACCTGGTTTAGCTGACTGACTTTTGAGAAATTGTAACAATATATACAGCCAGCATACAAAGTTGCGTTAGAATTAATCACATGGTTTAGACCAGTGGTACTCAGACTTTATTTTAGGGGGCCATATTAAAAAATCTAAGACCGCCGCGGGCCGCACTTACGACACTTGACATAATAATATTTGTGAACTAAAGGTAGGTAGGTAATTCAATGGCATTTAAAATTCAGAGTGTCGTATATTGTCTTGCAAGTTGTTTGTTTATTCGTTTGATACGGTGATGGCGGGCGGAGGTAGTACATAAAAAATATGTACAGAAGTCGCCTGATTGATAAAATAATGAAAAATATAGTCTAGTTTCATTAGTGACTTTAACTTTTAATAAATTCGTATTATGTATTCGTTTTTTATTTTTGTAACAGACACCCTAAAAATAAGAATTTGGTAACTTGTATCTACCGAAGCCGGCGAGCACGGGCCACAAAGAATGGGCCGCACACGGCTCTTGGGCCGCAGTTTGAGTACCCCTGGTTTTGACGATATAACATGCAAAACTAAAATAGCTATATGGCTGCCATTTTGAAAATAACTTTCTCACATACCTAAAACATAGCAGTTTACCATATTTGGTAGGAATCTGTGATTTTTTTCCCAGAGATATGACATGAAATTTTTATTTATTGTCGCACTATCTTACAAACTGGAGGACAAAAGAGGCTGGCTCTGTGTAGACACATTTGATGTTTGTTAAATATACTCTCGGCAAACAAAGGTAAGTTGGAATTGATTACATGGTTTCAAAGATAGCATACTATGCTAAAATAGCTAAATGGCAGCTATTTTTAAAATAAGTGTTTAACATACGTGAAACATATTTGTACTTATCAACTGCTGCAGTACTACTTGGTAGAAATCTGTCAATTGTTTCCAGTGATATTAAACAAAAACTTTATTAATTCATATAGCGTTATCTTACAAAATGGTCAACAAAAAATGGTTGTTTTTTTTTGTTTATATGAAGCTTGTAATAGATGGTGTCAGCATGCTAAATTTTGTTGAAATTGGTCGAACAGTATGGTAGTTATACCAAATAAACCTAAAATATTTGTGTGGATGCCATTTTTAAAATAAGNTGAAATTGGTCGAACAGTATGGTAGTTATACCAAATAAACCTAAAATATTTGTGTGGATGCCATTTTTAAAATAAGTGCCTAATTAACTTTACTTTACATATATTTACTTGGCCTATCATAGCATTTCATACGTGCCAAATTGGACAAAAATTGGTTTAGTACTTTTTGAGATATAATGTTACTACTTTTTTTTTTCATGGGATGCTATCTTCTAAAATGGTGGACCAAGAACAATATNTGAAATTGGTCGAACAGTATGGTAGTTATACCAAATAAACCTAAAATATTTGTGTGGATGCCATTTTTAAAATAAGGGCCTAATTAACTTTACTTTACATATATTTACTTGGCCTATCATAGCATTTCATACGTGCCAAATTGGACAAAAATTGGTTTAGTAGTTTTTGAGATATAATGTTACTACTTTTTTTTTTCATGGGATGCTATCTTCTAAAATGGTGGACCAAGAACAATATTAACCTCTGAATTCAATGCTTGCTTCTTGCACTGTCAGCATACAAAATTTGGTTTTAATTGGTAGAATATTTTCTGAAATATGACATACCACCCTACTTAGTACTATATGTGTATTGAAGTTGGTGAAATTCGGTTCATGCGTTCAAAAATTCAAAGGGAGGACACGCACCACACACAGACACACACATACATACACACACATACATACACACACATACATACACACATCATACACAGGCACACAGGCAGTAAAGTGATCTCATATGCCTTTCTTTCCCTTGGAAAATAGGCTAAAAATGGAGGTTTTATGTTATATCTCGAGGACCAATCCACAGATTCCCACCAAATTTCACAACCCAGTAGTGCTGCAGTAGGGTATGTTAACTAAGATATTTTAGGTGCAGCGAACCTTTTTTAATGATGTTAATATAAATAACTATGGTTAGTATGTTATATCTATTAAAATATTCAACAAAATTTAACCAAATTTTGTACACTAACAGTATTCAATAGAAGCATCAGTTATGCATACACAGATCCTCTTTTGCTTGCCTTTTTGAAAAATAGTGCCAGGTGAGAAAATTAAAAATTTTGTTATATTTCTAGAATAATTAAACTAATTTCCACCAAATTTTGCACACTATTAGTGTTACAGAAGGCCATGTAAACTTACATGATTTAAGTGGGGTCAGGTATTGATTTTCAAAATGGTGGCCACATTTTGATAAGTTTATCATATCTATCCAACAATTAAACCTAATTCTACCATACTTTTTATACTGACATATTAGATGCATCGTATAAAAGACCTTTTATCAGGCAATTTTTTTTTAGATAGCACTAAATAAGAAAAAATGTTATGCAATATTTCAGGGACCAATCAACCAATTTACATCTCAAATTCTTCACACAAGTAGTGTTATGGCAGGTCATGTAAACTTGCATGTTTTAAGTGGCTCAAACACTTATTTCCAAAATGATGGATCTGTAAATATTTCAGTTTAGTAAACCCTATCATTCAAAACATTAAACTGATTACATCTCAAGTTGATGCTCCAAACCCGACATCTATAATTAATTTTATTGCACGCTAGCTTGTGGTACCAGGTTTTCTGGATTTGAGACCCGAGTAAGGCACGTGTGTATTTGTAATTGTCTCACTACTGTTGCATATGTTTCTGGTTTCATCTCTAATGATATTGCTGTCAATGAGACGGCAAGGCCTACCTACCATCTAGACTATTTAAGAACTTTATAAAGAATTATTTGCATACATTAGAGGAAAGTAGGTTCATTAGTTATATCAATAACTTTTTGTTTGTGTTGTGTCACATTTTAAACTGGTAAACACCAAAAGAATTCTCTAAAATATTTAGGTCTAATATATTTTTACCAAAATAGTGTTTCATATTTTTC
>NQII01001109.1:50126-191512 GCA_002778355.1 Clitarchus hookeri | reverse complement strand
TAAAACTGCAGGTAGTCTTATATTCAGGGTCGCTCTATATTTGGACTGATACGGTAAGTGGTAAATCATATATGGGAAAGTGACACATACCTTAGAAACTACAGTTGCGAAAGGGATGCAGAAAAGCAACCATTAACTACTAATGGGATGAAATGAAATTATGCATGCAATGGAGAAGTGACAAAGCAACTTTTGGAGAATGAAGGGTGCCTTAAGAAAACATTTGCCATCAACAGCTGCATTCCACAATGTTAAAATAGCTGGGTTTGGCTCAACATACACAGAAGGTAGGATGGTATCGGCTGTTCACGGTTATTTGAGCAATTTTGAAATGAACCTTTGAAAAATTTCACTAACCCTGCCCTATGCAGGGGGCAAACTTAGTGGCATACACCCAGTAGGGTTGGTAACGCTCGAGGGAAAGTAGTTCTGTGTCTTAACGTTGATTTAGAAGTATTGGGTAAACATTTGTGAATACTGAAATTATTTTGTTTGCTTTCTGTATTTTCCTTAGTGTTGTAAAATATTTACTTTTCTAATAATTCCACACTTTCATGTGACTTATGCATAAATAAAGTGATCAGGCCCACAGCAATGTTAATTTTACATGTGGCGGAAGAACACACAATGGTGCATACAAGTAGATCTTAAGCAGGGTTTTCAAAAGTGCTCAGTTTACCGTGAACAGCCTGTTGTAGGGTTTAACATCTCGTTGACAGAGAAGCAGGAATGGGGAGGGAATAAGCCATGAGCTGTAGTAAGGAACCATCCCAGCATTCGCCTGGAGTGATTGTGGGAAACCATGGAAAACGGAAATCAGGATTGCTGGGTCAGGTTTCTAACCCAGGTTCTCTTGAATGTCAGTGCAAAGTTTACCCACTGCGCCACCTTGCTCAGTAACATACACAGGAGCTGCCTACTGTGTTTATCAGAGTGGAGTAGTGTCTCATGATAGTAACCCCCATTTTTCACCCAACCCTTTTTCACACATTTTTAAAATTACATAAACATTATACATAAAAAACTTTTTATTATCATATGGCATCTAGTTTTACTTTACACGTGTTTATTCATAAATCAACATTTTAGTGCACTGTTTTTGAAACAAAAAGAATACTTATCCAACAACTAAATAAAGAGTATTCAAAAAATTATATTACTAAAGGACCTACAGTTTGCTTGGTTAGTCACTGGCTTTCCTCAACTGAGGTCCCTAGTTCAATTCCGAGCCCCGGCTGGCAGAAATTTTCAAATGGGGAGGTTCTCGTGTGGGCAGTGTGGCGCACAATGCAGTGGTGTGGGGTTTTCTTGGGGTGCTCTCATTACCTCTCATCTACAGTCTGCTGCTTCACTGTCCTCACCTTATCTCACCTCATCTATTCTTCAGGCTCGCCAGTCTGACAGGTTTGTTCTCTCAGGTAGAGCAGTTGGCTCCTACTAGCACCAGACTCCTCTCATCCATACATGACCCTGCCTCAGGCATGAACTACATGTGGATTTTACTATAACTGTGGCTTGCTACTTCTCCCACAAAGATGGCACTCAGTGGGGTCATGCCACACATACTGCCCTAAAGTTGGCCTTGAACATATGGCCAAACGTGGATGACAGTGGTGTCACCAGCTGCTGATAAAAGTTCCAATGTCACAAGTTGCGCAGACATCTGACTGTTGTGTGTTACACAAGGTGCACTTGCAGGTAGTAACTTACCCTGTCAGGCTTGTAGAGGTGGTTCTGCGGCATCAGTAGCGTGGAGCCTAGGTCTCGTTCCGCCATCGTGTGCGCCTCCTGGAACAGTTGGTAACGCGGTGAAGAAGTGTCCCGAGCCATCGGTGTCATATGACTATTTGCTCGCTTTACTTCAACTTGGTTACCCAACTCCTGGCAAGGTGCCAGGTACTGACGAGCACAGGTGTATCTACGGGGTGGCCTCAGTATGTCCTGGACCATGCACTAGGTAGGTATTGGAAAAACATTAATGTTCTCCCCAGCGGCATAGTCGTGGGACAACGTCCCCTCCCAAAAGACAAAATATTTGTTTTAATTAAATAACAAATGCGTGTTTTAATCTGATGAGAGACCTCCATGCTACATTAATTTTTTGAACATTTTCTTATTGAACACACTTCTATAATGCAAGCCTATTTCATGACAAAAATTTGAAGTTTCAATAATCCTTGGTTTATTCATGAAGTCTCCCATTTTTTATCAAATGCTTTTTGGGTTACAAACCTAAAGTTCATCACTTCTATTCTAGTCAAATAAATCATGAGTGTAGTTTTTGTATTTTGTGTGTGAAAAAGAAATTATAACTGACACCACAACAAGTGTGTTTGTCCTCCTCCGTGAGGAAATTTTACCTATGCCACTGGTTCTGTGTGACTGTCCTTCTCCATGAAGAAATTTTATCTATGCTACTTTATCTTGTGTAGCTTAAAAATTCCAACCCCACCCTCCCCCAGCCTCCAACTTCATGTCCAAGTATGAGAAAATAATAGAAGGGAGACTTGTGGTAGTTTTTGTTTTATTTATTGGTTTTATTGTAGGTACTAGAGGAAGATGGGGTCCATTATCATGGAAGGAAATATTGTTCCATCCACCCTCGTAGTCACCGGGCTGAAATCCAATAGAACATTTGTGGCATGAGCTCAGTAGCAGAGTCTGGTCTACACCAGTAACATCAAAAGAACACCTTAAAAGGCGACTTGCAGACGAATGAGCTAACATCTCAGTGGAATATGCGAGGAAATTGGTTCACAGAATGCCTAATCGCCTTCGTGAGGTCTTAATGCATAAAAGACATCATACTAAATATTAAAATTAAGTCCATGATAAGAAATAAGTTGTTTTCATTATTCACTGTTATCTGTCCTAATACGTTTTTGACACAAAACTGTATAATTAGTTTGTTAATTATTTGTAAGTTTATTTTGAAAATGTGGTTAGTTTTTGAGATATTATTGTTCAGCACTATTGACTGTAACAATATTATTCAAATATATTGTTTCTGTTAAGACTATGCAAACCAAACAATGTAAATAATACTGCCTCTCCCAATATTTTTTTATTCCTGTATATAGATTTCTTGAGAAAAACGTAACTGATTCCCATCAAATTTGACATACAAATAATGTTATGTTGGCCACGTAAGTTTATATTGTTATAAAGTTAAAATAATGGAAAAGGCTTTATTTTAAAATTTTTTTCTTCTTTGAACTAGATTTTAATAGCAGTTTCCTGTTACTTTTATTAAGATATCTGTTGGATAGGTTGGCTTCTCTTTTTTGTTCGGATTTCAGGCTTAAGTTGGTCAGGCACGGTGGATTTTTGGTTGAAAGTTGCATCTGTGTGTTTCTCTTGTCTGTGATGAGACGGGATTCTAAGTAGAGATGTGTTTTGTCAGCACAAAATGTTTGTCTTTGGTTGATCGCAGTTTCACTGTGCAGATTTTGCCATTTTCATGTTTGTAATTTTTTCTTAAAACTTCCGTCCTAATCCCTGAACATCGCACCGCAAAGTGCATTTCATGTCCCATCTTTCACCCCCTCCCCCTCGACCATGCTGGGTTGATAATTGATTTCTGTCGCACAGTCGGTCTGCGAAAAAACGTGTTTGCGGCATGCTTTGATAGCTGGGAGCTTGTTGGTTGTAGAAGGGTGAAGAGAGAATTTTATGCCGAGGCGAATTAAGAAGTCGAGGAATCCAGAGGGGAAAAGGAAAAGTCGACTGTGCTGGTGTGGCGATAGATTAAGGTGACCGGAAGGATGGCGGGTTGTGATTGGCTGGTGAAGTGGCGTGAGGAGGAAAGAGCATGAGCAAGCATTAAAGTAGGAGGGAGAAGTGGAGAGTTGTTGTCTGGACGCGTAGAGAGACGGGCAGTTTGGAGGGACTGCGAGAACTTATCATCAGGATGTAGCGGATAAGTATTGATTATTTCATTTACTTTGTATTAGGAGCCTTTTCCCTTTTCTGGGTGAAAACAGGAAAATGGCTAGTATAGTGGGAGCAGTTGGTGTTGGGTAGTCGGAGAGTGAAGATGGGTGGGCGAGAGGAGGCTGTGCCGTTAAGTTAGCAGGTACGGGCTTGATCCTATAGTATATCAACATATGAAAGGCTTCAGCATAGTAATGAACATTAAAATTTTGTTTTCTTTTTCATTTTAGCTTGATCATGTAATAATTTTGACTTTGGGATAACTTTTGAATAACAGTTTTCAATTTTCCTTACTTTTATTTTACTGATACAATCTCCTTCGTAGCATTTTTCAATTGTTTTGTTGTTTACAATTTCACTTTATCACTTAAGGACAATAAAACTTTCTCCTCTTCTGTGTTTTTTTTTTCTCGGATTAACAATTTTTAACAAAGCTTTAAGATTGTGATTCAGTTTCAATGGTTTTCCACTTGGTTAGATTGTTTTAACTTGACATTTATAAGTGCATAGAACTAAAGAACTTCAAGACAGAGATCTCAGTAGAGTTCATTTCTGTTACATTTTTATGAGACTAATGACCCACCCAGGTGGGGAGCCAATGTTGTAGTGAATGTTGACATTAGAAAAAAGTTTGTGGGAACCTATGTGTTTTTGTATCCTCATAGTCTGGAATAAATATTGTTACAGAAATCAGAGGTGTTAATTAAATTGCTTTTTTAAGTAGACGCTAAAATTAGAGCCCTCTCTTGCCTAAGCTGCTGTGTAGTACTACTGTAATTATTTATTTTACTTTTTTTTCTTTAAATTATGTTATATCCTAAGATTTAACTTTCAAACTCATCCAGCCTTAACTCCACCCCTTTGTGAAAAGTTCCTGGTAGATTCTCTCGTTTGAGTGCTTGGAAAATTTGTTTTGATTTTGTAGTAACGACCCCCCACCCCTTCAACTCCATCAGTTGTTTTTAAGACGTGAAGTAGTTGTGTGATCCTTGAAGTAAGTCAACTACGATTATTGTGTGAGGTTTTGGGCTGGCCCACCATTTTGGGAAGAGCACGTGGTGAATGCAGTTCTTTTGTTATTTATGGTAAACTAAGTAGGTGTGTTCTAAAGGAGTTACAGGCCATGAATTTGCAGCACAAAAATATAATTGATGTGGTTCTGATGTATATTTTAAATACTGCGGAATCAAAAGTCTTTATTTGCCCTGTTTAGCTAATCATTCAACCTATTTAAACCAAGTATGTTATTGTTGTTGGATATGGGGAAGAAGATAGAAAACACACATATAAGAAAACGTATGTACTAATATTAGGAGACAAGAACAGAGTGAGGTTATGTAGTAACCACAACACAACACAGACTGGGCGCCAAGCCCACACACACAAGACCTCTGGCGGTCAATGCTTGAACTAGTGCTTGTCCCGAATATTCAGAACAGTTATGCTGGCTGTGCTTGATATAATTAAATTTAATTATTCTTAACTTTGCCTTTTGTACTGTCATGTAAAGGATATTACTGCCTGGAAAATAAAGCTTTTATTTTCAAAGTGGTTGCCTTAATATATTTAGAGCTACATGCTGCATCTCTGGTACCATTAAACTTAGTTAAATCTATTGTGGTATGCTGGAAATACTTAGTGTGCACTAAAACATAAACTGATAATCACTTTAGTTCACCATGTTGGTAGATAGCATCATCAAAAAAATTAAGCTTAAAAATAATAATTAGNTTAAACAAACTGATAATCACTTTAGTTCACCATGTTGGTAGATAGCATCATCAAAAAAATTAAGCTTAAAAATAATAATTAGTTTAACGACATTGTCCAGTAACATTTGGCATGCAAGGGGCAATAAAGATTGCCACATTTTCAGAATCGCAGCTACAATTTTAGTGTTATGTGCCACATTTCTGGAACCATTTCACTTATTTGAACCGGAATTGGTGTGCTGAAGAACCTGCTGTGTAAACTAAATTGGCAAAGTAATCCCATTTTGAATAATTTGCCATGAAAAATTATGATTATACATCATATATCTAGGACCCTTGTATTATTTGTGGTGGAAAATCCCTTCTTCTGAACCACTTTTTATGTCACTACCTGGTTACCAAAATTACTTGAACATATTTGTAGAGGAAAGCAACCTAATTAGTTACATCAGTAACCTCCTGTTTAGTTTGTAAATAATACATTTTCAGCCAAACCATTAGTGTTGATATTTGTACTTAAATTCAGTCTGACCCCCCCCCCCCTCAACAATTCTGTGATGGCACATTAGACTAGTTACAAATTGACTGGAGCATGAAGGCCAGTTTTACCACCTACTTGCAGTGCCAAAAGTCTGTTAAAACTCGTTGAGCCGCTGCCTTCATACTGTCTGAGAGCATGTTGTCTTTGACTGGCAATGATAATTTTGTGTAGCATGAGTTGTGGCATTTCCATATCTCAGTACAGTACAGGTCATACTGTGTTGATTGTCACACGTGCAATAGAAACTTGGACAGTGGAGAAGAGAGATGTATGAAAAATAAAAGCAATGGGCATGAGGTTGATGAATGACAATAACATGGCAGGATAGGATTAGATACAAAGTTATAAAAGCATGATCAGGAGTACATGATTTGATTGAGATTATTAAAAGACTAGAATGAAGTGGTGTGGAGGTATATAGCGAGTGAGAGGAGTGAGCAAGGGTAGGTTCAGATGGGAGGGGAGTGACATGGCAATTACACCCCCTTCCCCCAAAATCTGTACATTGACATGAAACTGTCCTGTGAAATGTTTTAAAACAGAAATGAATTATTATGAGAGTGGTTTAAAATACTAATTTTATTTAATTAATTTAACCCAAAATAACAGCAATCATGAGCAACTGTAATGGAATGGCTGCCTTCAAGTGCAGCAGTATGGTCCTTGCTTGTGTATCTTATATCAGCATTAAACAAAGTACTGATCAATAGTATTGCATGTAGTTCTTATATATGAATTTTAGCGGACTGGAAAATGTGTAATGGTGTTGGCTATGGTGAAAAAAAAAATTGTTTCTATACTGAGAATGAACAGCTCCTTTGGAAATCATACATGCTGTATCTCAGTATGAATAATTCTAATGGTTGAATAGAATCTGTAAATAGAGGCATTTGTTTCTTACATGTTTTCTTCAGTAGTAAATCAGGTGTTTATAGCCTGTGGATTTCCCATGGTAACTGTTGTACTGCTGAAAAGTACAGGAAAGGTTTGCATTGGGCATTTTTATCTGTTTATCACAATTTTCAAGCAATCGTCGATTTTGGTGGTTTTGTAGAAATAAGCTAAATATTTGCGTCACCATTGTAACTAAACATGCACAGTGACAAAATGTGAGTTTATAAATGTCCATTAATTGTAAACGTATGGAGATAAATGTTGTGCAGTATGAAGAAAATAATTTCAACTTGAATTATTGGCAGTTCATGATTTTTCCTTGTGTTAATTTTGAAATATTATTAACTTGCACTGTGGCTCCAGGACAGCACCATTGTGCTTGAGAATCTCAGCACTTGCCTGCTTGCTATGTGCTGTCTCGCCGCTTGCCCACATGTCTCTGGTGGATGGCCCTCATCGTTTGGCTGATTAGGGTGTAACACACATCAAAACCGTTGCATGAGTAGTCACTTGGAGATATAATAAAGAAATTATGATCTGACTTCATGGTACTGTGTTTTTGCCAGCCCTGCAGTTGCCACACTGGCTAGAGCGCTGGCCTCCCGCCAAGGTGAACCAGCTTCAATTACGGGCAGGGCTGCTCCCAAATTTTTGCATGTGGGAATCGTGCCAGACAGTTCTGCAGGTCTACAGATTTTCTTGAGGATCTCCTGTTCCCCCCACTGTCGCATTCTGGTGCTGCTTCGTATCCATCTTGCTTCACCCTCGTCAGCTCTCGAGACCTCATTAAGAGCCACCCAAACCTCTTCACTCCACTCGTGCCTTTGTTAGATATTTTTACCTTTGTCTTGTAGAACCTTCCAAAAACAAGTCCATTAATTCTCGGTTGACCAAGAATATGAAATCATTGGTGCTCTTAATGTGAAAAGTAAGATTTTAGATAGAGAAAAGAGCAACTTATAGCAGAGCAGAGTTCAAACTTGTTGTAACTGCATCGTCTGGTTTGCTTTATGATGTGTGTATGTGTAAAGCATTGTTTGTTGGAATATTTTTTGCAAGTTGTGTGAATGGTACCTACATCATTGTTGAGCGTGTTAGACCCGTTCTTCAAGCCATAGTGACCGTGGAGCATTTTCGTTGGAGCCTGAATAGTCGTCTCGTCACAGGACCTGGCTTCAGACACCGTCCTGAAAACATAAACATATATGCATGAACACTGTTGCATCGTTTTGTAGAAACTATTACTAGTTGATTTTGACAGCTGTGCCTGACATCCACTTATAAAATATTCAATAATAAGATCAGTATTAACTACTACTGTTAACACTTCTTTCAGAAGTTTTTTGGTACCTGAAAGACAGGCTGATTTTTTGCAGCAGGTAAGTTTAAAAATCTTTTATGGTGCACATTATGAGATATAATATAATCAGCTAAGAAAAATGAAAAAGTTGTGTTCCTGTTAAAATTTGCTACTGTACCATAATGTGCCGGACTGCAACATCATTTATTTTAGTGTTCAAAAGAGTTTTTTAACAGGGGTAATTTTAAAGTGTGTTTCATTATTTTATCTTATTAGCCAGTCACACTTAAATTAACAGCAGGAGTAACAAATATGAAAAGACCCCATTCATATGTTTTATTTCCCTGTGCATTTACAATTGTGTTAGCAATAAATATTTAGTCTAATTTCATTCCCATAATTTTCTTAAATTTTAACAAAAAAACATTTTGTTTGCAATGACTACTTCCATGTGTAATTCATTCCGCTGTCTTGCAGTTTGACTTTAATAATGTAGAAACTCAGATATGAAAACTCACATATGAAAAGCATAGTGTATTGTTTCTAGTCTACTGGCACTGCAGGGTATAGGCTGCTCATGGTAAAGTGAGCACTTTTGAGGCCCTCGTTACTTTTTCCTTTCAGCCATTTTTCATCCTTTAACCAATTTTTAAAATAAATATTGCCACATAAGTAATAAACACAGTGTGTATATTCCACTGCACTCTGAAGTTATCGTCTAAAGCTAAAATAAAATCAATTTATTGACTATTATTCTAAATGAGAGGGCTTTCAAAAGTGCTCACTTTACCGTGAACAACCTGTAAGGGTTTTATTTCTTGGAATGTTCATACTTCCTACTTCATTTATGTGGGCATCACCAAGATTTTTCTGAGGAGGAGGAGGGCGGCATAGGACTCAGAATAAGTTTCCTTCAGAGGAGTGCAAGATTTACAACAGGGTTTTACACAAAATAAGTGCAACAAGCATCTGTGATATGTCACATGAATATATTTGTTTATCTTTTACAATATTTAATATATTTCAACACAATAGTAAATACTAAAGCAGAAACAATGATGTGTTATGGAAAACCAGAACAACTTAAGTTACTTCTCCCAGCAGGACATTGCATTTTGGAATTAAGTCACTAACAAGCAATTTGTTATAAATAATGATTTTACTTAGCTACTAGAGTGACTGCAAGCACTAGTAATTTATGAACAATTGGTGTAATGTATCTCTCAAATTTCATAGAGAAAAAAAATCCAGTTTTCAGGGGAGGGTGAATGCCCCCTCCACCTCTTTTCCCTTCCTGCTGATGCCCATGCTCATTTCTATTCCATTGCTTCCTCATATCTGTCACAAGTCACCAGTTTACTGGTGACTTGCGACAGATTCCAGTTAGTCACTTCCACTTGTGATAGATTCCAGTTGCTTCCAGTTAGTCAGCTCTACACCCATTCATATTGACTCTACTTCAAGTGGTCAATTGTTTACAGATTTTTCAGTTATGATACATAGGAGGTCAGATTGTGAAAATTGTTTGTGCTACCTACTGTAGCAGTTTGTTATACAGGCTGTTCGGAAACTCACCTGAAATATTTCACGAGGAGATTTCTTGTGGAAAATTAAGTAGATATTTGCAATAGCCTAGCTGAATTCCTAAGGCAGATATACACTCATGAAAATCGAGTTCAGAAATGGAATTTTCGCAAAATATCGTAAACGGCATGGAAACTATGATTTTTTAAATAATGTTTCATGTTATTGAGATCTTCAAGGTATAAAAAACCGGTGTTAAGACCTTCCACTTTCATAAAAAATAATAGCGGTATCCACCCTCTAATTGCATACAATTTTCTTACCTTCGTGTTTTATGGAAATTTTGTGCTGTCTTATTGAGCAGTACATCCTACTTAACAAAAGAGATCCTTTTGTTGTACATGCCTAGAACCCACCGTTTCCTTTTAAAAGGCTCACAAAGTTTTCAGCTGTGATGATACAATGCCTGACATGTTGGCAGTACTACATACATGCGGAGGTAAACACATTGCATCGTAAGCAACAGATATTGGGCCGTCTAATCTTAAGTGGATTAAAGTGGGAATTGTACTAGGCCTGATGTGACACAATTGTGNAATGTACTAGATTAAAGTGGGAAATGTACTAGGCCTGATGTGACACAATTGTGTATTAGGCATACATTAACGTGCTTTGTAGCTATCGTCTTGTTTGAACAGCATAAAGGTTCAAATGAGTCAGCAAGTACAAAACAACTGCATTAATTATTATGATGGGCAGTGTAACTGTTTCCCTTATGTATTTTGTGCCAACTGCGACTAACGTCCCATGATCAGTGGTCAGACAGTATTGGTATTTCTGCTCATATAAATTACGTGCTAGACCACTGCAGCCTGCCTCACCGTACATCAAATGCATGTTGACTAATTCCTCCCACGTAAACCTTGACATGCTGTCTACAGGGCAGTCCTACACACACACACACACACACATGTAAGCCCAACACACACCATCTATCTCATTTCACTTGTACTTTCGGGAATAGTCGGCCCAATATCAGTTTCTTATGATTTGTATGTTTATCTCACGTTTTTGAAGTATTACCTACATGCCAGGCATTGTGACATCACAACTGAACACTTTGTGAGCCTTTTAAATATAAATGGTGAGTTCTAGGCACGTGCAGGAAGAGGACCTTTTTTATTACGTCGGGCATACTGCTCAATAAGACAGCACAAAATTTCCATAAGATACGAAGGTAAGAAAATTGTATGCAATTAAAGGGTGACCACCGCTATTATTTTTTATGAAAGTGGAAGGTCTTAACACCGGTTTTTTATAGGTTGAAGATCCCAATAACACACATCATTTTCCAGAGAATCTTATTTTAATTACACACCGTTTCTGATATATTGTGAAAATTCAATTTCTAAATTTGATTTTCAAGGGATTAGGAATTGAGCTTGACTATAAGTTGTATTGCACATGTATACCTCATTTTCGACACGGAATCTCCTCACAAATTATTTCGGGTGAGTTTTCAAACAGTCTGTATAGGAATATCAAAAGTTTGAAGTTTGTAGGCTTTCGTGGCCATTGCCAAGCTGTCTTCGTGAAGTCTTCACCTCCAGAAAAAACCAAGAAACAGCTTATTGTCAAAGAAGCCAGAACTCCCATCATTTTATGGCCTACTAAAGATTCACAAAGTCAGTATACCTTCTCAAACTTATCATCAGTGCTACTGGTTCACCTTCACATACACTGGTTAAATACCTCAGAAAAAATTCCAACTCCGATTCTGCTTGCCCCATAGTCGTATATTAAGAATAATTTTGCCCACTTCGAAAGAAAAAAACCTTCACAGGTCTGTTATGATGAAGTCTTACTGATCACCAGAGTTCCTGTTCCAGAGACTCTCCAAATTGTTTAAGATACCTTGGTCAAGACCCAACAAGCCCAGAAATTTCTGGGTTAACGAGGCAGAACACTATATCACCACATTCTTCTCACACCAGAGTAATTTCTATCTCCAGACTGAAAGCACTTTCATGGGCTCACCACTGTGTCCACTGCTAGCCAAAATCTTCATGGCACACTTCAAGAACGAGCAATCCAATTCAACCACTACAAACCTAAATTCTGCTTCAAGTATGTGGACGATACATCTGTGACTTAGAGCTATGGCAAGGAAAAACTGAAGCTTTTTATGGAACAGCTTTACAGCTTACACGCCAACGTGCACTTCATAAAAGAATTAGAAAAAAATAACAGATGCTACTATATTTGGATATCCTGGTAACCAAGAATCCAGATGACCTGCTAGGACACAGTGTCTACTGCACACCAACCCACACTGACAGATGCCTCAATACTGATACCCACCATCCACCTGCTCAACAAAGAACAGCATCTCCACTTTGGACCTCCAACTCTCCTCTTGGCTTTAGGGTATTTTTGCAAAAGAAAATTTATCCCCAGGTTTTTAGTCTAGTTCAAGAGAACCTGAAAATGCTTATTGCAAGGTATGGTGAAATGTTGGTTTGTGAAACCAGCAAGACGTGGCGTCAGTCCAGAAGCCGATATACTGAACTGGGTGGCACAAAGGTAAACCTTTGAACTCGTATTCAGGAGGACCTCGGTTCTAATGCAGGTCTGGGTCATCCTGATTTTGTTTTTCCATGGTTTCCACGAGATCACTCCAGGCAAATGCTGGGATGATTCCTTGCTACAGGCTATGGACAATTACTTTCCTGTATTTCTGAGCAACTTGCTCTGTTTCATCTACCTACTTGCTTTCCTTCTTACATACTTAACAGAAGCGAGCATAATCAACATCAAGGCTATTTAATATGTTGTCACAGAAGGATGGATGGGGCTGTGCCATAGCACATGGATTGGTGTAAGTGATTAGATCATCATGTTAGTAAACATTGAAATTTGTTTCCTCAACTTTCAATACAAAAAGCAAATGCAGTTGCATATATGGTCAGGGCATGTTTTTTTGTATATTTGACTTAGAAATTTTTTTTATATTATAACCATAAGTTTTTGTATACCTGTCTATTAATTTACAGGTAACCATATTGTTACGTATAAATTAAATGGCTTGGATACATGACATGTTACTAAAGTACGGTAATAACTGTTTTTATTTAAAATATAGTATTAATTCTGTTTAGGGAGATTTGTTTTGGCATAATAAACAATGTTAATCTGTCAGCAGCTTGCACCCTTGCCAGTATAAGTGGCATTCCATAAAGCATAATACCTGTCTCCGGTGCGCAAGGTGGTGTTCTCTGACTCGTTGCTCACTAGTGTGTTGTTGTGTATCTCCGGTCCGCTGTCACCTGACGTCTTGTGACTGACGGTGGCAGACACTTCGAACCCAGCGGATACCAAAGCCCCGCACACTTTACTCGGACTGGTTGTAGATTGCTTCCGCAGTTGGGAGTAGGACGTTTTCCTAGATGGGGCGGGTTCACTCCTTTGGTTTGATGCTGTGCTTTGTTTTTTTATGGGGATCACAGGTTTGTTGCGATTTTCCTGGAATAGCAATGATAAATATGTAAAACATAACAAAATGTACAAAAAATAATTTATTAAAAATAAAGGTATAGTTTCGTTGTGGATTATAATGTACCATGTAGTCATTGATCATAATAGAAGGAAAACCAGGAAATCTACTTGATTAATTCAGTTTGTTTAGATGTGTGGTATAAATAACAACATAACACAGTTAAATTGACCAGGTAAATGGGGCAGCTTTAACATAACATGATTGCTGCAATAACGTTAGCCATAATAGTAATGGCTTCATCATGGCCCAATAACTGAATCGCTTTGGAGATGGGCAGCAAAGCTGTATGTAATTGATGTTATAAGTGTAATTTTATGTCAAGATGCATGAATGTGTATAATACAATTTAAAAAACTACAGCAAAAGTCTTTTACCTGTATGGCATAATACGAAAATTTCTGTAAAAGGAGCTATTTACTGTTACAAATTTTTTTTGTATAAAATAACATAAATTACGTTAAATTATTTTATTCTGTTGTGTGGTGTTCATCGATTTGATTCTTGTTACCATGAGTAATGAAAACAATAGTTACAAAGCTTAATCCAGTTTTTGCAATCACAAGAACCTTTTGGTAATTATTGTATTATGTTATTGTGGCTAATTTCAAAATAAAAGTTTCATTGAGATATATCTACAGTAGGTGTCTTGCATATGTAAATCAATTTCATTCTAAAGTATAAAGTGTCAAAAACAACTAGAAGTTACTGATATAACTAATGTGCGTACTTTCTTCTAAATGTTTGCAAATAATTTTAATGAAGTTCTTATAAGCTTAGATGGTTGGTAGGCCTTGATGTCTCCTTGAGAGCAATATCATTAGAGATGAAGCCAGAAACACGTGAAACAGTACCGAGACAATTACAAATACACACGTGCCATACCTGGGACTTGAACCCAGAAAATATTACTTATTATTGTATTGTACTTTTATTATCTATCTTTGTACTGTATGGTACTTTATCTATTTTTGTATTGTATTTACTTTATAACTTATTTTTGTATAGTATGTTATTGTAATGTAAAGGAACTCCGAACATAATCATTGACAACTCCTTTCTAGAAATCATGGAGGATGTAAAAATAATTAAATTAAAATAATATAATTAAAACCTTTTAAAAATAATCTAGATTTCATTCAACTACATCATGGGGGTAGGATTCACAGCATTAACTTTGTATGTAATCAGTCTAATGTTTTGACAGATAGGGTTCAATAACCTGAAATATTTACATGGTCAGTTTACATAGCCCACTGTAGCACAACTTGTGTGGACAATTTAGTGGAAATAGGTTGATAGGTCCTCTAGATACGGCATAAAAACCTTAATTTCTTTGTTGATTCTATCTTACAAAATTATCTTAAAAAAAGAGATTCTATATACAATGCTTTGAATAGATATTTCAGCTTAAAACGTTTGCTTAAATTGTTAAATAGATATGCCAACTTATCAAAATATTTGTATGGCAGCCATTTTGAAAATCAATGAGACCCCACTTAAATCATGTAACTTTACACAGCCTTCTGTAGCACTAATGGTGCGCAAAATTTGGTGGAAATTAATTTAATTTTTCTGGAAATATGGCAAAACGTTCAATTTTCTCACCTGGCAATATTTTACAAAAAATGGCCAGTAAAAGTGTATATTTGAATGCATAATTGATACTTCTAATAAATACTGTTGGCATACAACATTTGGTTGAATTTTGTTGAAAAGTTTCACATAATTAAAAAAATAATCTAAATTAAACAAAAACTTGCTGCACCTAAAACACCTTAGTTTACATAATCTACTGTAGCACTTATTGTGTGTAAAATTTCGTGGGAATTGGTTGATTGGTCCACAAGATAAGGCATAAAAACATTTTTTTTTCGTTCTGACGATGTTCATAAATAGAGGACAGAAAAGTTTTTTACATAGGCCTATTAGCACATCTGATGATTGTCATAGATACTGCCAGTATACAAAATTAAGTTTTGTACATATAACACACTAAGCTGAAATGTTTTTATAGCAGCCATTCTGAAAATAAGGGTATTGCACACTTAAAACATAAATTAATATGGCCTGCCACCGTACAACTTCTTCTCCAAATTTGGAAGAAATCGGTGGTTTGTTTTATGAGATATGATGCAAGATCTTAATTTTTTCATGGGGGGCTGTCTTACAAAAGGATGGATAAATAAGGTTCTGTATAGAAAATTTTTATGTATAATATGTCTACTCGACAACAATATATAATTTCTTGTATAATAGATACTACCAGAATACAAAGTTAAGTTGAAATTGGTTTTGTGATTTCGTAGATATAACATACTGAGTTAAAATGTCTACCCTATATGGCCACCATGTTAAAAAGTATCTTACCCACTCCAAACACATCAGTTTACTTGGCCAGTTGTAGTGCTACTAGCTTGCCAAGTTTGGTAGAAATGTTCCTTTTGCCGGAGATGTAATGTGATGCTATCTTACAAAATGGTGGACAAAATAGACGTGTTGACACATTTAATGGTTGCAATATATACTGCCAGCATACAAAGTTGTTGGAATTACTTACACAGTTTCGACAACATAGCATACAAAGCTAAAATAACTATACAGCCACCATTTTGAAAATAAGTGCCTGACCTACTTAAAACATACTAATTTACATCACCTGCCATAGTACTACTTGATTGCCATATTTGGTGAATCTATCCATTGTTTCCTGATATATGGCATTATATATTTACTTATTCATGTGTGCTATCTTACAAAATGGCTGACAAATGAGGTTCAGTGTAGACATATTTTATTGTTGTAATATATACTGCCAGCATTTTAAAAGTTAAGTTGAAATTTGTTTAATAGTTTCGTAGATATAACAGACTAAGCTTATAAGGCCGCCATTTTGAAAACAAGTGTATGACATACTTAAAACACATCTGTATACATCACTTACTGCAGAACTACCTATTTGTCAAATTTGGTAGGAATCAGTAGAATTGTTTCCCAAGATATGATATAAAAACTTTATTAATTCATGTGGTGGTGTCTTAAAATGGCATATAAAAGTAGTAATTTCTTGGCATATTATGATTAATTGTAATAGTTACTTCCGGAGTACAAAGTTTGGTCAAAATTGGTTGAACTGTATGGCAGTAATGTCAGATTAACCTAAAATATTTGTATGGCCACCATTTTTTAAATAAGTGCCTCATAATTTTGAATAGGATGCCTTTACATAAAGCATACTATAGTATTACTTACAGGCCAAATTTGGTGATAATTGGTTGAGTAGTTTTTGAGATGCAGCTTAAAACATTATTTTTTCGTGTGGTACTAGCTTACAAAATGGCAGACTAACAACAATATCAATTTCTAAATTCAATGCTTATATAATGCACTGTCACATACAAAAATGTGGTTTAAATCGGTTAAATGGTTTCCAAGATACGACATAGTGCCTTACATTTTAACCACCATTTTAAATTAAGTGCCCGGTGTCGTCAAAAACAATAAATAGTGAGCAGGTGTCCTTACTAAGTACTATATAGGTACCGAGTTTGGTCAAATTTGGTTGACTCGTTCAAAAATTGAAAGGACACATACCTGAAGAGACACACAGTGATATACACACGGACAGGAAAGTGATCTCGTAAGCCTTTCTTTCCTTTGGTAAGTAGGCTAAAAAAATAAAAGACAATTATTTTGGAGTGAGCAATTCTACATGCATTACTCAGAGCGTCTTCCATTCGGTAATAAAATTTAGTTTATATGGCTTACTGTTAGTCATGGTCAACACTTCTTAGGAGTAAGTAGGTTTACAATTCAGGTATTAAATTGTAAGCATTATTCTACTGCATATACCAATACAGACAGTGCTTTAAGATTTGTGTACTGGATGCAATTGTGTAGTAATAACACACTTGGTGACCTCTCACCAAAGCAGTCTGGGTTTGATTTCTATTAGAGTGCCACATTCTTGGAATGTGGGAAATATGGCAGTGATTGTTGTTGGCTAATAAGTATTTTTGAGGTACTCTTGTCTTCCCCACCCTTGCATTCTGTTGCTCCATCACCAGCTTATTTCTCTGAAATAGGCATTAAAAGACCTTTTTTTATTGAGCACTCTCCAAATATCCCAACTAAACAGCTCATTTTAAAATCAACATAAAAATTTTGCCAGAATTTTATGAGTAATTATACCAGGGGCTCTATTCTCTAACTTAAGCTTGTGTAAAGAAGATACTCACTGTGAGCAACTTTATGATAATGACAGCTGAAATAACAGTTACTCGTAATTGTCTTTATGTGGCTGTCTTTGTGATGTCAAATGGGTTTGGCAATGCTGCAGGGTTTGTACTGAAACCAGCAGTCTGCTTGCTGAATTACGTATTTTTTTTAAGGTTTTTTCAATGTGTTTTGTATCACTAGGGACAAGATGGATGATGTGTTGTTATTTTAAAAGGAGTTTGGTTTTTAAAAATACCAGATTTCTGTGTTATCTGTTTTATTATGAAAGACTTATAAATGGAAACTTTGTAAGTAAAATTGTGTATTATTAGAGCCAAAATTGTACTGTTATTTTAACACACATTTTATTTTTAAAAATTGATGATCATTTGACAATAATTTATCCTAATATGCATAATTGCATTAAAATTTTAAAAAGTTTATGGAAATTCATGGACAAGAAAAAGCATTTTGTTTTAACTAAGATAACTCAGAGCATTGTCATAGGTGAAAAAAATCACTTTTTAGTTTTTTAACTTTTTTCTAACTCATGTTGAGGTTCCTAGACAGTGTGGATTTTTTTTTGCAATTTTACAGGAATGTCACAGAAGACCATTTTTTTTTTTTTTTAATGATAGTTAATGGTAACTGCCTTTATATAACGACAACAAAAGTTAGAGAAAAGGGATTTAGTAATAAATGCCTGAAACAAACCTGTTTCCCTCCATTCTCCAAGTAGCTGATGAGTTTCTGCTCTTGGGCAATGGCCCTCTTCTCAGGCGCCCCAAACGTGGACATGGTGAGCATGGGTGGCACAGGCCGGTACTTGGCACGGGGTATCATGACGGTGAGCGAACGGTCCCGCTGATCCGTGAAGCTCGGGATGGTCTCCGCAGGCTCCACCGTCGTCACCACCTTCTTCATGGCACTCGGCTTCTTGATTGGCCGCAGGTTCGTTGGCTGCAGCAACCACATCGTGATTGGTGGTTACTTGTGAAACTTAATAGCTACCAAGACTGATTCCCATTTGAGGAAACCCACAAATATATAGTCTATTTGTGGTTTCTTCACACTTTTTGAACCAAACCTTTGAGAAATCACCCATGTATGCTGTATTTAGTTGCTTCCTAAATATGTCATGTATCTCACACCTTTTATACTTCTGTTAAATCTAATTTTAGTTGAATTAAACTTTTAATTTAATTTTATTTTTAAATTATAATATTTCATTTATAGTTACTATGAATAAAAACAGGGAGAAAATAGGTGTGTTGGTATTGCCTAGTTAGAAATAGTTCTTATGCAAAATATTATTACACTGGGCATGCACGAATGCAGTGTGCGGTCCCTTTGGTGTAATTTTCTAGACTCTGTTAAACTTTGTTTGCATGAGGCGTAGGAATATCCTGGAAGTAGAAATTTAGCACTGCTTTAGAAAATTTGAAGGTAATTATGAATGGACTATAATCATTTGCTAATTAAATTATACATTTGAATGTAAAGTAGTAGTATAATAATGGATGCATGTAGTTATTTTGTGTATACTAATGAAGACTAATTTTAAAAAAGATCAAATCAAGAAACAGTGCAATTAATTACATATGGTAATATTTTGCATCAATCTTTTTTACATTAAATTAAGTTAAAATTTGTCGCAAAGAATAGAGAGAATGTTTTAAATGTGTAATGCACACTTAGGTATTTATTTTCTCATGTGTAATTAGTATATTTTTTGTGAGATCATTTATTATTACATGTATACAAATGGTGTAACATTTTAAAACTTAGTTTTGTAGGGCCTTGGTTTCAATCAAACAACTGTTGTGCTACAAGTAATGTTGGCCAAGGAATAGTCGTGTGTGTACAGGCAATAAGTTCACATTTACATTAGTGCAGAAATGTCTTGATAATTATATTTTGTAATGTACACTATTTCAGCTAAGTACTCTCACATGGCAGGTGAGAATTGCTAATGAATTTCAGCTGATTACTGTTTGCAAGGGTGTTCTATGGTCTCAATAGTTATGCAGTTTGCGATAATTAATGGAAGTATTTACTCATTACAACTACATTTTACATTATATGCAAGAATTGTAAAATACAGTAATATTTTTATGTCTGGAATGATAGTAATGAGAGTGAAGTGCAAATCCTATTGTAAAAAGAATGATTGTCATAACAGAAATAAAGTAGGCAGCTATGTTTCAGTGTCGTTATACATTTTGTCTCCAAACTGTTCACCTGTGGTGGCGGGGGGATGAAAGAGACGGGCCCGTTGTCGACGCTGCCCTCACTACTGGAGTCCTGTATCATGGCTCGCTTGTCTCCACGCACGTTGGCCCCTCGGTAGCGCAGGAAGCCAGGAGCTGACCTGTGGGGCTTGTCGGTCCTGGCTCGGCACTTCTTCAGGCAGGCAAGCACGGTGCAGACAAGCAGGAGTGCCAATAACAGAGCCCCGATTGTCACCAGCGCAATGAGAAGCACTGAAACATGTGAATCCAAGCATACCTGCAGTAAACTGCTTTAACAAAAATTAACTTGTAGTTTTCATTTTACATTTTGCAGAAATGTACATAGTAGCTGAAGGTGATACTGATAGGACAACCTGATTCTTAAGTGCAGGGTTTACAGTACACCAGTAATAATGCTTGCAAATTTTTTAAGTCATCCCTGCTTTTTGCAGTTCAAATCCCTCACTGAGTCAGAAAAACAGTGTTTCTGAGTAAGGCTACTATTAAAGGAACTGAAAAAAAAATAAGCTTATTAACCTGGAAAACTATGACAGGTAAAACTACTCGTGTTTTTATAAACAAGGTGCAAAATTAATCATGCTTATCAAGCAGAAAAACTTGTTAACTGTACTTCTCAAAGTGTTTCACTGTATGGGTGAAGCACAGTAGATGTTCAAGTAAAATATACTATGGTGGACGTGCAGGATAAACTGTAATTAAACTCTTATTTCTCACCTTTGAGGTTGATGTGGCAGTTTTCTCCCATGTACCACTGGAAGCACTCGCACGTGACCTGGTTGTCGTCCTGCGAGTGGCAGCTTCCGTGGTAGTGACACTTCTCACAGCCTATCAGCTCAGCTGAAATATTTCAACAGTGTTGAAATAGTTTGTAAAGTGTGATCAGTCGTGGGAAGTAAACTGAAGTTAACATTGTATCAAACTGGATTAAAAGAATTGGAAAGTGTCCTGTTACTTACAAAAAAATCGAAGTTTGGGATATGTTGGTTATCATCACAAAAAAAACTTAAGTACAAAAGACTAATAAATGCTGCTAAATGGTGAAAGCATAAAATTCTGTTGCCCAGTGATTGTGTGCTGAAAAACCTTGTACGTATGCAAGTAATAAAACAAAAAAAAATTAATATAAATTGAAATGACTCAATATTTACTATATTCTTTCATTATCACATTAAAAAAAATTGTATTAAACTCAAGCATAGGTGTAATTTCACAAACAGCCCTCAAAGCCTCATGTTGCAGTAACAAACTTGAAATGACTGTAATGGGCGAGTCACCTGAACACTCTCTGCCGGGGAAGAGGCTGTTCTCCGAGAGGTCTGCGTAACCTTCCTTGCAGCTGCAGGTGTACGTCCCTCGCAGGTTGAAGCAGTACGCATTCTCCGAGCANGGAATAAAACAAAAAAAAATTAATATAAATTGAAATGACTCAATATTTACTATATTCTTTCATTATCACATAAAAAAAAATTGTATTAAACTCAAGCATAGGTGTAATTTCACAAACAGCCCTCAAAGCCTCATGTTGCAGTAACAAACTTGAAATGACTGTAATGGGCGAGTCACCTGAACACTCTCTGCCGGGGAAGAGGCTGTTCTCCGAGAGGTCTGCGTAACCTTCCTTGCAGCTGCAGGTGTACGTCCCTCGCAGGTTGAAGCAGTACGCATTCTCCGAGCAGTCGTGGAACTTAGTGCTGGAGCATTCGTTGAAGTCTGACAGCACGGACACAAAACATCTCAATTAATCCGGAAAATAATACAAATAAAACATGACAAATCACCATGCTCCCCTCCCCCCACCCCTTTGACAGAGCCAACATGAATGAAATGAGGCAAGACATGATAGGATTGGCTAAAGATGAAAGAAAAACCATAAAAAATGTCATGGCTAAACAGTGATCATATGCTTACTTACATCTGGTTTTCAATAAACGTGTGGTTTTATGTATACATCCTACTGTCATCAAACATTTGGTACAGAATTTGAAAACTTGTACATATGTGAACAGTGTGCTAACCGTTTGTCCAAGCCATGTGGTTTTTGACAGTTTTGTTGGCAACATTCCTTTCAGAGCTGGGAAATAATGGTTACTGTAAAACTGCCATGTGCTCTCTAACACACATCTCCTCTGTGCTTGGTAGTGGCATGTAAAGTGCATACCTATCATGTGAATAATTACGAAATTATAGATAAATGATGGAATTAAGACACAGGAGCACCCTGAGAAAACACCTGCACCAGTGGAGATATGCTAGACAAGAATTCCCTTCAAAAATTCCTTTTATCTCCATTGACTGGATGACTTAACTTTAGATTTCATAATTACAAAGTAGTTTGTGGCTGCTATATTTATTCTTGCATCATAACAATTTAAATAATAATTAATTTTTTTAAATATACTAAAATTTTAGTTAGAGATTTAGGGTTGTATCTTTGGTGTTAGTGGTTTTTGGATTTTGGAAACATCTCCAGAATTTGTGATTAGTGAAGCCAAACAAACCAACTTGCTAGCAGTGTGTTCCTTTTACAATACAGATTAGAATAAATGTGGACTGTCTTTGGTATGCTTTGTTTGATGGATATTATTTCTTAGTACTAAAGGGGTTGATGGAGTGGAGAGATTTGGGCGGCTCTTAACATTGAGGTCTTGAGAGCTGATGAGGATGAAACGAGGTGAGTATGGAACAGCGTCGGAATGAAAGGGCAGGGGAAACACGAGATCCCCTAGAAAACCTGCTGGCTAGCATCATCGTCCAGCATGATTCCCACTAGCGAAAGTCTAGGAGCGACCCCACCGGGAATCAAACCCGATTCACCTAGGTGAGAGGTGAGTAGTCTAACCACACCACCATTGTAGCCCCCAAAGTGGTTGATGAGTATTATTTTATACTAAAATACTGTACTTTTAACATAATAGAAATTAGTATTAATTCACAATACCTGTGTTACTCCTTAACTTTTTCTGGGATAGTTAATAGATATATTTAAATTCTAGACCCTTACTTAAATGTTTGACCAAACATTTTAGTTAGACCCAATAGACAAGGGTTACTAAAAGTGCTCAAATAATTAGAGGACATGTATAATTTGTAAAAAATTTTGGTAATTTTTTAATAGCGTGATTAAGGAAGCAATTGAGCATATTCTGAATATCTTTTAGAAAGAACATGTTATTAATTTGTACAAATATGTATATAACGAATGAAGAAGGGAGGGTTGCATTGTAATCTGCAGGATAATGACATTTATTTAGTTAACATTGTCTGTGTTGGAATAGAGACGTAGCTTCTTGGGTCTATCTTTTAACTTGTATGACTGGCATGCATGCCACATTGTGGTAACAGATTGTGCTGTTTACTGATCCATGGAGGTGCGGGCGATTAGTATGTCCCGTGGCCGGTAGGCGTTACTAGAAGTGAAGTATCTTCACAGTCGAGCTGATTATTTATTCTNCGGGCGATTAGTATGTCCCGTGGCCGGTAGGCGTTACTAGAAGTGAAGTATCTTCACAGTCGAGCTGATTATTTATTCTTGTGGGGAGCACATGGATGGTTGGTCACAGCCGTGAGTCGGTCGTGGCCGTTTTCCTGGCAGTTAGTGGCGAGATAGCGGACAAATGTGGTATAGCGCTTGTTCAGCGCCGCGAGAATGTGAGAGTGCGTGGTGGGCGTAAAACGAGACATGTTGGCGAGTGTGGATCGAATTGCCGGGAAAGAGGCGCCGTTCACTGTCCATCTAGTTGCATGTTCAAGCGGTTTGAGTTTAAGTTTTTATGGTTTCTTGTTGTTTTTTTACTACGGATGTTTACAGGAAAGCCAAATTAACGAGCACTGTGTAAATGTTAAACTATGGAACTAGTGTTTCTTGGTGAAGGCGGCTGTGTTCAGTTTTATTGACTGTTAGTGAACAGCAACTCAGCGTGATTAATTTCATGCTGTGCTACAGAGACAATTTTAACTCTACCGCATGCGAATGCGAGTGCTGAACGCCAGAGTGAGCATTGTCTTAGAGTGANATGCGAATGCGAGTGCTGAACGCCAGAGTGAGCATTGTCTTAGAGTGACACGTCGGAATTAGGCGGGCACTATCTGATGCTCCAGCATACTGGGTCGTGCTTTTTCCTACGTCTGAAATGTTTGGCGGTTCTGCTGCAACAGATATTTCGGTTGTCGCACCGTGGACATTAAGGTAACATTAGCAAAGTTATTTTTTGCACGAACTGGTGCATTTATTTCTCCGCTGGGTCTTTTGAACATGGAGTTGGTTGTCCTTGTTGGATCGTTGAATTGGCCATGGGACAGCATCATAATTTGGCAAGAGTGTTTTCCGCCGCAAATTGACACTGATAATTTCTCTTTTGCTATGTGTGTTAATTTAATTAAAGGCAAATGTCTGTAGCAAGGAGTTAAAGTAACTCGGTATAAATTGCGAGTTGATGCAACCATTGTATTTAAAGGTGGTAGGAAGTGTGCGCGCTTGGAGTATGTTGCAAGTGGAAGTTACCTTGTTGTGACAGTGGTTACATGGTTTTATTTATAAGTGCGTGCATTCATGTATAAATATTCCAGGGGCATAATTAATAAGTTAGTCAATGTGTGTGACAGTGAATTATAAGTTGTGATCAGAGTGCGTGTTCATTTTTTTATAACCCCTTTTGAGTTTTAGANAATGTGTGTGACAGTGAATTATAAGTTGTGATCAGAGTGCGTGTTCATTTTTTTATAACCCCTTTTGAGTTTTAGACTTTTTTTCTACAACTTGCCTTGTCAGTACTCTTTATATAAATGCTAGTACTATAGTCGGAGGTTTTCATGCTCCAGAATGTAATATATTTTTGTATGGAATGTCTCTTACCTATTTTGGGCAGAAATATTTGGGTGAACACAATTTTTAATATGAATATTTTAAGAATATTTAGCATAGTATAAAATGCATTAACTGTATGTTTATCTAGGACCATCAGTGTAATGGATGAAGTATATTTTAGTGTTATTTGTTGTGAGCGCATAATTCTACCCCATCAATGGTNAATGTGTGTGACAGTGAATTATAAGTTGTGATCAGAGTGCGTGTTCATTTTTTTATAACCCCTTTTGAGTTTTAGATTATTTTTTTTCTACAACTTGCCTTGTCAGTACTCTTTATATAAATGCTAGTACTATAGTCTGAGGTTTTCATGCTCCAGAATGTAATATATTTTTGTATGGAATGTCTCTTACCTATTTTGGGCAGAAATATTTGGGTGAACACAATTTTTAATATGAATATTTTAAGAATATTTAGCATAGTATAAAATGCATTAACTGTATGTTTATCTGGGACCATCAGTGTAATGGATGAAGTATATTTTAGTGTTATTTGTTGTGAGCGCATAATTCTACCCCATCAATGGTNGGGACCATCAGTGTAATGGATGAAGTATATTTTAGTGTTATTTGTTGTGAGCGCATAATTCTACCCCATCAATGGTTGGTGTTTGTAATTGTTAAGAATCTTGTAATGGTAAATATTGCCTTGTAGTAAATGCCAGACGTGAAATGGCACTTGTGGGTTTTCATTAGCTTTTGGATTTTGCTCCATTAACTTAGTTTCTGAGGGGCAAAAAAACTATAAGACTATACCTATTGCCTTATAATATCTGCACCACCATTTTGCGGAGCAGTCGCATAATGCACTTCTTTTACCTTCAGCTTCGAGAAGCTCTACGAGTTTCTTGTCTGCGAAGACGTCGGTGCCACCCAGACTGTAGTTGGTTGTGCGAAGTGACTTCTTGAATACCTCCGTCAGTCTGTCTTCATCTGTGTTGTCCGAGAGCTGAAAATGCCGGAAGTAATTTGCTCAAGCAAAGATACTTCTGGTGTAAAGGAAGAGAGGGGAGAGGGGAAAAGGTATGATGCACAGGACGAACAGTTGCTTATGAATAGTTACAAGTAACTTACAGGACTGATTTATTTAGTGAAAGATGTAAACAAACTGTAACTTGTTAAATTCTTTTTTTAAAATAAGAAATTTAGTGATAAGGTAAAATATTAAAATTTCGGTATACCAATACATTGATGGTAACTTGCAAAAATCACAATTATTAATTTTTTGTTGTGGTCTTGTAGAAAAATGTGCCTTTACTAAAGTTTCACAGTGTGCATTTTTTAAATATTTTATTTTCTCTTTAACTAATTTTTTTTTTACATTTGGTGGAATTAGTTTACTTATATGAACTGTGTTACAAATGTTCACCGGATATTGTTGGCTATAGTGAGTAAAACAGTATATTAGTGATGATGTGAACAGATATTAGTACTCATTAATTTTTCCCTTTTATGCAGACTGCAATATTCTGAGTATATCTGTCTGAGTGAGAAGGAAGGATGAGGTTGACCTTCACACCTGTATTACGTGCAATGTTATAACTGACACACAAACATGTAGCAAAGGAAATACCAGGAGCTATTGGCTTTCATTCTGCGAGTACCAGTAGTTGAAACAACTTGCAATTGTTGCAACTGCACTAAATTCTGCAAAATTTAATGATAAATGTACCTGTAGTAGAAACATTAAGGAAAAATATAATTATTTGACAGAGCTATGCTGTAATTGTTGGGAAAATATTNATGTACCTGTAGTAGAAACATTAAGGAAAAATATAATTATTTGACAGAGCTATGCTGTAATTGTTGGGAAAATATTTTAAAAAAAATAGTAGATTTATGATACACAAACTTTTCTTTGTTAATTTTTGTTAGAAATGTGTTAATTTGTTCCGTTTCTGAATCTTCTTNAATTTATGATACACAAACTTTTCTTTGTTAATTTTTGTTAGAAATGTGTTAATTTGTTCCGTTTCTGAATCTTCTTACTTGGAAGCTGAAATTACACAAGTAAAAACAAACAAATCTTTTCCTCATTAAGAAATGGCCACAAACACACACATGTGCCTACACACATGCACACACGCACATTTATTTTGACTTTTTAATCTGAAAGTCAGTTGCACGTGCAGTGTCTTATTACCAATACATTTACTTTATTTATTTTGTAGTCATATGTCACTCTCTATGATGGTTTCAGTGATATAATCATGTTTAGTACACACATTAAGGCTGGGCCATGTCTAGAAAAGGGCAAAAGGGTCAATTGCTCCTTTCAGAAGGCCACATTTGTCCGAGTTTTTGCAAATTAATTTGCAATGAATTGACTGCTCTACATTTCTTATCAAATTATTACAGGTTCCTATCCTACACATAATTAAGAACTGAAATAGCAAATCTTTGATTTGCTATGAATGACAGTAAACATTATAAATAATAAAGAAATACTTTGTGGACATTACAGCATTGCAACATGGAATGCGCAAAAATATTCTGCGCAGTGTGCAGAGTCTTTGGATTTGTTACGAGCTGAATGAAGAGCATGTGGCATGGGGCCTCGAATGCTCTTGTTTGATTTGAGAGGTATAGAAATACACTGCGTCAATTCATTTTACTTTCAAAACATTGTGTATGTAAAATTACAAATTTATAATTCAGGAATAAAAATTTTAACATAACAATTACTATTTTCAGAAATTCGTACTAGCAAGCATATTTTCAATGTGTTTTTGTCCCAATTTATTTTATATTTGCTGTGATTTTTCTATTTTTTGTTATGTTGGTGCAATCTACAAAAATTTGCAGTTTGTGTAGTTGTTTTGTAATGAGAGGTTGTAATTTCACATCAAATTTGTATTGTTCCTTGGTTATGAAATTGAAACAGATATATATATATATATATATATATATATATATATATATATATATATATATATATAAAAAGAATTTAAATAGGACTGTAGAGTTTGATGTTCCTGTATCGATACTGATTCAGCAAGATCCTGTAACATGGTCTGTAAACATCACAGGCAAAATCATTGGGAGTTGTGTTGATAAAGAACCAGATATTTTTCGTAATAATGACAGAGACTATACACACTGCTTCTGCTCGATAATATCCAAAATCGTGTAGAAAACTAACCACGTCTCCATTTGTGAGAGTGCTTGAAAACAGAGAGCGCCAACAGAGAAAATGTTTACTGTATACCATGTCTGCCAGAAATGTTTTACTTTGTAATGTTGCAAGTAATAATAATTTATGTGTGCTGGAAATAATTAATTTTTCTATATTTTTAGGGAATAATGTAATTTATTCAGTGGTTGAAGCTTTGTGATAGTACAAATTTGTATTTATTTTATATATTTTCGATTTTCAAACTTTATAATTTCATTTCACTTTGTTTGGCAGTAGCATGATCACCATAAGGTGATGCAACATCTTTTTCGTTTACTAGGAAGCGAAGGGTACGTAGTTGGCTGTTGCAGTATGGTGCAATATAGGCAGGATGACAAAGGTCGCACTGTGGCGACGTGATAAGATACACGCTCGCGTTGCGAGGGTGTGCGTGTGCTAGTTTCTAGATATGGCGGCACCATGCGACGCCCTGATTGGGCAGTTTTCAGTGGTGCAATAAAGCTTTGAGAAGAAACGTATAGTAGGCACGGCCTTCGTGCTAGCCTCAGTAATCAAGAGTAGTAATCCAGTACTACTCACTTTCTAGTCGAGTGACTCGGACAGTAGTTTTACTCAGTTTCAAGTCTAGTAACCAAGTTTCCAGTCTGTCAGTTTCCAGTCAGTGAGAACCCGAGATGGATGTTTGATGAGTGCATGCGAGTCGTGATTGCAACTCACATCGGCAGCGCCCGCAATCTTTCTTTTTCATAATATTTTGGACTAACCTTAAACTACAAAATTATTTCCGCCGGTGTGAGTAGTCATTCATTCTGGGCGCTGGGAGAGAGTTTAGTTTCTCTTGTGTTTACTTTCTCTCCCGCCTTCGTAAATAGCCTTGTGATTCAAATATCCTCGACTGCAGAATAATCGATACTGTGATTCTCATCTCGTTCCGACTTGTTTGCTGTGAAGTATATTTTTCTGTGCCGCTGTTGTAACTCAAGTGCAAAGTATAATTAAATCCAGTTGAACTATATTTCCGGCTCGTCTCATTATTTTTATTTTGGCGCCTTTATAAATGTGAGTCCCAGTGTTCATACCCGACTGAGTTAGCAAGCTAATGTTCGAATGTGTCACACCTGGCATGTCTCGTAATATTACAACTTTGCATGCAAACTTTTCAGTGATTGTAAATGATTACAATTTGTAACTTTTTTTTTCTATTTGAAAGAAAACTGAAGAAAAAATGGAGTGTGAGAACAACGTTGGACACAATGAATGTTCGTTAAAATGGGCTTCAAGAAAATAAGAAAATATCAGTTTCATCAACTCTAGATTCACACCTAAATAATTAAATTACTGGAAAAATTTTCTATTTAGCGACGTGTCAGTTGTGAAATTACTGTGTACTCGTGGTCTTCCTTTCCGAGGTGACACTCAGACGCTGTGGTCACCTCACATTGGTATACATCCGAGAATTGTGGAACTCCTTGCTCAGTTTGGGGTCCCTTTTTAACAGAATATTTAAGGATGCAGCTGATATCTGCAAATAATTCACTGAATTGATGGGCAGCAAAGTTCGGAAACATGTAATAAATTACATTAAACCCGTCAAATGTTTCTCAATTATTCTTCTGATGTTTCTCATCATTTAAATTGTCTTTTGTGATTAGATATTGCCTTCAGGGTAATATTTTTGAAAGGTTTCTTTGTTTTTTTCCAGTGTACAGTCACAGTGGAAAAAATTAAGTGAAGTTGTAATTAGTACTCTAAAGGACATCACTGTTATGTTAGATTGCCGAGTACAATACGATGACATTCAGCTAACATTTCAGTCATATAGGAGTCCACAAGCGCACACAAATCAATAAACAGCTCTGTGTTGTATGTTCTATGTGCAGCAAATTCACTAAACTTGGTAGTGAATAGTATTAGTGAATGTCTTCATGCCACAATTTTTTTTATCTTTCTTTACTGCTTCTACTTGCAGTTTATCAGTACATGAAGGTAATTTTGAAGGGCACAGAATGTAGTGGCAAGCCAAAAATAACTGCAAAGTGCTTATCAGAATTGAGAAGGTCATGCAGAGAAGATGCATTAAAAACTTCAATAATCCACTATGAAGAAATTTTTAGTAGTTTGTGAAATGTCTAATAATAAAATTTCAACACAAGCCACAAGAATAGAGCAAACTGCATTAGGAACAAATATGATATTTGGAATTTACATTTATGGTTGTAATGTGGAACAATATTGTGGAAAGATTTGGTATGGTAACCGAGTATCTAAAGAAGCCTGGCCTCGTTGTAGTAACTGGTCTTAATTTGATGAATTCTTTGATAGTGCTGTGTTTTTCTATTTGAGAAGTAACGTTGATGAAATGGAAGCTAAAGCAAAACCATTAAACAAGCATTGTTACACACTTATGTAAACACCCATTCTTACAAAAGAATGGAAAAGATGAACTTTCCATTATGGTAACATCACAAGAAAGATTATAATTGCTTCATTTCTGTGTATTACTGGTGAGCTTTGCATGTAACTGGAGAAAAGAACTGCTTCTTACAAATAAATTGTTGCAACATTTAAGTTTCTGTAACTTAACTACAGCAAACCATGATGAACTCAAATCCATTGCTATTTAGAGTGTCAGATGATATAGTAAGGATCTAAAGTTAGTTTAAAAATATAGTATCGTCTCTTATCTTTCATCAGAGAACTTCAGTCTGAATATTGTGTTTTATCTTCCCTGCGCAAGAGGTTTTGCAGTTATTAAATAAAATTGATGTAATCGATAACTTCCCAAATGCAACAATTTCACTGCACTTGTATTTGGCGTTACCATTTTCAAACAATGAAAGTGAAAGTTTATTTTCAAAATTGTCACTTGTAAAGAACCAATTTTGATCTACCATGTTATAACAGTGAGTGAAACCATTGACACTGATTTCCTCAGAACATCAATTTAGTACATTAAATTGTAAACAGAATTTCAAGTTTCCTGCAAAAAAGGAAAGAAAGAAATTTTTTGCAATGTGAGTTAATAAATATGTATTGTTTCTATTTCGTAATGTGCAACTCATAAATGTTATGTTTTTGTGAAAATGACTTGTGATTTTGCAACTAAAGCAGGAAAAACTGTTTTGAGTTGAGTTTTGTTCCGAAAAATTTCAGTACATTGTCTGCTTTGTTTGCATATATTGTTAATATTTTTTTTGTAAACTGGCTGCTTGTGAATAAAGTATAAATTACTCCTTATTTTGTCAACAACTAAATTCATGTTTTGTTTTAATAATATTTAAAGTACATAGTTAATATAAATTTAATGAAGATAATTGCATTTAAATATGTTATGACTTAAAGCTGCAACAGTAAGGTGGCCTCAGATTTATTTTGTCCCAGGCCTCACATTTTCCTAAAACAGCCCTGTATGAAGGCCAATTTTATTCTTCTTTACACACGAATGATACACCTTGACACAACTTACAACCTATACACAAATTTTAGTCACAGCAGGAATTGAATTTGTGATTTCAAGACAAGCATATTAACCACAGTGCTGTAAACGGCAAATTTTAATATTACACAGTGCCACAAAATATGAATTAAAAAGGGGACAACCATAACTTTTTAATGGTTTAAAAAGTTGATATGTATGTGTATTTGTTACATTCTCACAGTCATTTCTTAATAACTGGTCCAGTGGGTATGACAAATTTCTTCCAGTAGAAAGGGGTACTGTGACCAGTGAGGATATTTTTTGACCACTAGTGAACTATGTTCTGCTATCTGTTGGTAGCCATGCCATGTATTATGTTTTTCTGCATTTTTGACCAGAAGACTGCTATATATATATATATATACACACACACACGCACACACACACACACACACACACACACACACACACACACACACACACACACTCTCTCTCTCTCTCTCTCTCTCTCTCTCTCTCTCTCTCTCTAGTTAGAATTTAGCAATACAGAGATTTTCGTCTCATTTAGTGTCACCTTTTATATTGTCTCCCCTCTAGACATAGCTCTTTTGCCCCCACTGGGCACATATTCTATTGAATAGAAGAGAAATTTATCTGCTACCTTCGTGAATTTTCAATCAGTACCAGCACAAGTTCAATCTCACCTGACTTCCTGGGCATCAGTGGGCCCTGGTTTTAGCCAGGATGCAAGCTCCATCAGCCTCCGATGTCCCCCAACTGGAGGTAACCTCTTCTGAGCTGAGGCCAGCTTGTGCCCCTCCTTCCTTTCCATGACACTTGTGGCTTTTCAAGAAAGAGAGGGCTAATACCCCTACCTCCCTCTCAACCATTTATGTACAGTTGAATTTATTCATTTTGAAATTCCGGCTGGGGTCGCAACAGTCCTACTAATTATATAAATGCGAAAGTCTGTGTGTATGTTTGTTATCGCTCAGCTCCATAATGGCTAAATGTATTTCGATAAAATTTGGTATGTAGGTACTTTAGATCCTGGAATAGGATATAGGATACTTTTTATCCCGGAAAATTGTACGGTTCCTGTGAAATAACAACAAAACGTAATTCTGCAATGGCCTAACGACTGCTACTAATCGATAACAACCGGGACCGAATATTTAACGTGCCCTCCTAAGCCCGGAAGCACTCAGATGTTATGCCACTAAATGGTCACCCATCCAAATATGTGCCGCTGGGAACGTTGCTTAACTTTACTTATTTCTGAAGCTACAACTTGATGAAACTCACATTTTGATTTTAATACATTGACGATGGAAAGCGGAAATGTGGTAACTACGCGATAGTTGCACAGATACACTCCAAAAACAATACCCTACTTTTTGGCTATCTGGTAAAAAATATTTCCTTCCTTTTGGGTTCCGGTAATCATTTAAAAACCTAGGCCAACATAGTATAGTTTTACAATTCTGTTTTCACATAAATTAATTGTCTTTTCCCAATTTATTTATTAGTGTATCACTGAAAACTCAATTGTACCCGGATGAAGCCGGGCCGGTTCGCTAGATTTTTATAAAGGAGTCGATCGGCCCGCCACCAGGTCAATACCATCATGATTGCCCATGATTCAAGCACCGCCTGGAATGCAGATACCTCTTTTGGTAAACCAGGCATGAGGACTGCGTGGTAGATTCCCACTTTTGTATAGCTCATTAAGTTAATTCAAGGTTATCCGGCAGTACCATGTGGAGGTAGTGTGTTCCCTTAAGCTATGAGAGGCTATAAGAGACTCTTCACTAGCCCTTTCTGGTGTAATGCATCAGCTTACTCTCCATTACTAAAGCTGGCAATAGCTCCAACACATCTCAGATCAGCAGCCTCTAGCCCCACAGTGAATTACGGGGGTTATTCGGAAAGTAAGGTCCGAATCGCCGTAGCTAATCGAATGTCGCGCAAACATTGTAACGCGCATGCGCACCGACTCCCGGCATGCCTTGCTCGTCGAACGACGCCATTTGCATTGGTATTGTTGTAGTGTGCTGTTTACAGTGTCATTTCAAAATGTTTAAAACAATTGATCAGCCCACCGACTGTGAAATACGGTCAGTGATTCGGTTTTTGACAGCAAGGAACATTTCAGCAGTGGAAGTTCATCGACAGATAAGTCAAGTTTATGGCCCCCATGCGATGAGTGACAGTAAAGTGCGTAAGTGGGTGAGAGCTTTCAAGGGCGGACGGGAAAATGTCCATGATGAACTGCGATCAGGCCGACCATCAGTGATCACAGAAAATTTGGTCAAACCCGTGGACAAAAAGATGCGTGAAGACCGGCGATTCACAATTTCAACTTTAGCATTGGAATTTCCGAATGTGGGTAGAACAACTTTGCACAAAATTGTCTCTGAAAATTTGCAATTTCACAAATTGTGCACACGTTGAGTTCCCAGGCTGCTTACTGAGGAACACCAAATGAAAAGAATGGCTTGTGCTCTTGATGTTTTGGACCGATATCATAAGGAAGGTAATCAATTTTTAGAGAAGATTGTCACAGGGGACGAGACATGGGTTTCTCACATTACCCCAGAGTATAAACGTCAGTCAATGGAATGGCGTCACCCGACAGCACCAGTCAAAGTCAAGGCCAAGCGGATAATCTTAACACGCAAGGTTATGGCAACCGTGTTTTGGGATAGACATGGAGTCATGTTAGTTGAGTTTATGCAGCAAGGGACAACAATCAATGCAGCCACTTACTGCGCTACTCTGACTAAACTTTGACGTGCAATACAAATTAAGTGACGTGGCCTTCTGACGTCTGGAGTTTTGTTGCTGCATGACAATGCCAGACCCCATTCTGCCATTCACACTCAAACTGATCAGATCTTTTGGATGGGAACAGATTGACCACCCACCGTACAGTCCAGACTTGGCGCTGAGCGATTTTCACTTGTTCCGCTTTGCCACAGATGACGAGGTGAAAGAAGCAGTTACCAGTTACAGACTGGTTATCCTCACAGGCGGCAGACGTCTATGACTTAGGCATACAAAAGCTTGTAGAACGTTATGACAAATGTTTAAACAAATATGGAAACTATGTAGAAAAATAGAGAAACATGTAAGGAATTAAATAAAAAAAGTTTTTTGAAAAAATCTGTGATGGTTTATGTTTTATAAGAAATCAGACCTTACTTTCCGAATAACCCTCGTACAAAGCAGCAAAGAGAGGAGACAGGAGGAGCAAGTTTTCCTTTCGGTCAGTAAGTGTCCCACCAGGCTCGAGCATCTCGATGGGACCGTTGGAAGCAGGACAAAGTTAGGAATATGCTTCCCGTAGTCAATTATATTCCAAATAGGGCTCAGTGAATGACCCACCTGGTGGCCAGGGCAAGGGCGAAGGAGGAGTGTGTTTCCCGTAGTCAGCAGCACCCCCACCAGGCAAAGACTTACACCCATTACAGCCTAATTCCTCACAGCCCTCCAGTGGGCCACATCCATGTCTTACACCCATTACAGGCTGGCCCTGCAGCTCTGCTATGCCATCTGCAGCCTGCAGAGGGGGAGAGAGGTGCATGACCCCTCCCTCGACTGCAAAATGACAGTAGACTTTTTAGCTTGATAGTGGTCAAAATATCTCCACGCCAGTCAAAGTAGTCCCCTTCTACTGCAACTCAAACTGGCATGTGCAATCAGATTCTGAAGATGCAATCTTTGGCCTCAAGAATTTTCTTACAAGATGTTCGCAAATGGTTCAAACCAAGACAAGTCTTCCCACTTATGAATGATGTACCTGTACGTAGAAGTTGACCAAGACGCCATGTTTGTGACTGGTCACCGGCTGGAAGCCTCTGATGGCAACACCATGGTATACGTCCCTCAGGTCGGACTGCATGACCATCCGGTCGAGGCCCTCGCGTGTTGCTTCCGAGAGGTGGTGGTGCTTCAGAGAGTCCTCCTGCTCCAGCGCTGCATCATACTGGAGCTTCATCTTGCCGTGCCGTTCCAGCGGAAGCTTCATGTTGTATGTGTACGTTGCTGGAAGCCACATACACCCGTGTATTGACATTGTGTTCTAACATCTTTTAAGATAATATAAGGTAGTGACTTTCTCATACACTTTGCAATAAGGGTTGGGGGGTTGGGAATGGGGATAAAGTTTTCCATGCAAATAGGACTGCAAATAGTATTATAGGAGCTCCGCCACCCAGGACAATTTAGTATTCTTTCTTTCCTTTTATCTTAAGACTATAATTTGCACTTACATTGTATACAAGGATAACAAAATGCAATTTAACACAGATTTTTCTATCCAATTATGATTGTTCATAAATTATTTTGTATTTCTGTCCATGTATTGTGTTTTACATTAAGTATTCTCTTAAGGTTTATGGTCATGCTCTTGCATAAGATATATTTCAGACTTTCCAAGTGTGTTAAATAATAAGCTGTGTGTCCAAATTTGTAATTTAGAGCTACTTCACATCATCCCTATTTGGAGTGAATAATGCGATTGCATCACTTTTTATGTTGCTTAAACGTTCACCTGCATTCAACTACATACTTGGTGTTCTTTGAACTTTCACCATTGTCTCGTAAGGAAAAGTTCTTAAGCAACTTTAACATGACATAAGATATTTGCAAACCAATGCAAGATGGCACTTGAATTGCACACTAAATCTCATGCAAGGCAGATCTTGTACGAAAACCGAAAATACAGCAGATATTTGCAAACCAATGCAAGATGGCACTTGCATTGCACACTAAATCTCATGCAAGGCAGATCTTGTACGAAAACAGAAAATACAGCATGTCCTATTTTCAGGAGAGTTTTGTACGAAACTAGTGATTCTGTTGGTCGTTCTCTGCTAGTCATGTGATCACCTTTATATGGACCAGAGAGGTAGGAGAAGAGCAGAGAATATAGATAGCTTTGCAAAGAAAATTCAGGCAAAACATATTAAATGTGAAGAAATCTTGAAAATTTTGTTTTGGAAATGGAGTGGAGTTAAGTTAGTTTTTGAGATTGTTGAACAAGTGCATGAACTATCCTGCTCTACTTAATAGCCATTACTTCAAAACAGCGTGTGTTCATGAGATTTAATTACAGTATTAAAATTATGACCATTCCGATGCTATAAACTTTTCTCATGCAAGGAGGTATTTTGCTGCAAGTTTGATCTGTGGACTCGTTTCTCATGGGATTTCCCTGACATTTTTACATGATATTTCTCATGCAAGGCCTTGTACAAAATCCATTGTGTGTAGTGGACCAGCATCTTCAAGATACAGAATACAATACTGACATTATTGAATACTTTTAGTATTTTGTTGTTATCTGGATGTGTTTATGTAAATTGGGTATGTAATGGAGAAATAATGGAATGATTATAGATTTGGTGGGTTACAATTGGTTATATGTACAACTAAGATTAGTAGTAACAGATAAAGTGTGGTTATGGGTTGTTTTTTAATTCTTTACAAAATGGCTTAGATGAATTTTGCTGCAATTTTGGTCATCCTTTATCTCTCCAGGTTCCTAACTGAATACTTACCAGGCAGTTAACTACAAAACAGTGCCATTAAATGCAGTTATCCAGTTGTATCATTGTCAGAATAAGGGTAATATAGCTGTTTTTTTTATAGAAGTCTTTGGTACATATTCAACTGTAACATTAATCGCCATTGATTTACATAAAGTGGTAATAAAATATTGTCCAGTATACCTTGAATTTGTGAATGGTTATACAGTATTTGTGTTTGCTAGACTTACATAAAATGGCCCTCATTCAAATAGATACAATTTTCATTATATTTGCATAATGTATTGTTTTCTTATAAAACTAAGACAATGAAGAAAATTTGTGAACATTAGCTATTACTGATTTAGTACTGACTGTGGTAATGCACAACATTCATTCCCTTTACATACTTTGAATTCAAAGTTGGCTGAAAATATCATGCTTAATTACTTAGTTTGCAATAATTTAAACATGTATTTTTATATAGCGCAAGGAAAGTGATGGTACAGTGGTATGAAACATGTCAAAATGGAGGGGATTTCAAGGCATTCATGCAATTATTTCATTGAAGAAGTGAGGAAAACAACTGAGTGGTAAGTAAAAAAAAAATGACATGAGCCAGGTGTGGACAATGTAACAAGCTCTCCGTCAACTGTGGTAGTTAAAATCAGTTTACACAGAATATATACATAGTTATAAAAAATTGTATTTTCGTAAGAGCACTGTACCAATATTTTGGTTTCAAAGAGACAATTGTGTATCTACCATGACAAATCATGGTTTAACTTAAGATCAAATATCAATTTTAAATTGAATATCAGCATTGGCCAGTTTTCCCAACTATATGGAATGTTGTTCTGTTTAAGTTATGATATGTGAGAGTCATTACTTACGTTTACAAGGCTGGTCAGGGAACATTCTTGCAAAGCCTGGTCTGCATACACAGTGCATCTGACCCTCCGACTCTTGGCAGAGTTCATTTCGTGTAGCACTGCAGTCAGGCCTACATGACGTGCTTGATGGATTTTCACCGACAGGTTGTGAAGTCTCTGGGACCAGCACTCCACCCAGGAAGATGGCGTTGTTTATCGAGTCCTCCTTGCCTGGCTTCTGGTCATTCACCACAACAAAAAAGGACTCGTTCTCTTCCTCAGTCACAGCCTTCTGCGTAGTTGTGCTCTGCTTGGTGGGGTGCTGTGTCGATACTCCGCTGACTGCAGGAAGCATGCCGAGCAGCGTAGTGGAAACTGTGGTAGTAACTGTTGCAGTGACACTAGTTGGTTTCACCAGCGTCCTCGTCTCTGTCACTGTGTCCACGACCGTTGAGGTCTGCGTTTTTGTGAGCACCAGCGTCTTTGTTGACGGCATCTTCCCAAGACTGCTGACCACTATTGTTTCTGTTGTCGTCACTGTTAAAGTCTGAGTGTGCGTCACGTATCTAGTTGGTAAAGTATAGGATGGTATTTTATCCTCGTATGGTTCCTCATCTCCTAGAAAAACAATTGTTTCATCATTAGAACTAGCAACGCCAAGATCAGGTCTGGACTTTTCGTAGTCATCTTCTTCAAAGTCATCTGTTTCATGAACATTATTCTCAAACTCTGCAGGCCTGTGACTTGGGGCCAAATCTTTCACAATTGTTGTAGGTCTGGTGAACAACTCTCCGTAATATGTCTCTGAACCTGATGAAAGAGTTGATACATTTATTACTTCTGTTGTTGATGATGAAGATTTGGGAAGGGTTGAGGTTGGTTGATGTCCTTCATTAGTGAATGAGCTTTCTGGTTCCAATCTGGTCCATGGTGTGATTTGTGTGATTTCAATTGATGACTTTGTCACTGTTGTTGGAGAAATGTCTATCTGTGGTATTGGCTTGCCTATCACAACAGTCTGAAGCACCATGTCATCAGTAGGTTTTGTGGGTTTGACACTACTTTTATCAGGCACTGTTTTTGTACCTATTATGGAGTTAGTGAGTTCTGAAGTATGAGTTTCTTTGGGATGCACCTGGGTTGTTGTGTAGACTGAAGCTGGATGTAGAATGGGTTTGTTAACATTTGGTGGTTTGTAATTTGCAAGAAATGGTCTGTAAGTAGTCACTGAATTCTTTGCTGTACTAGTTTCTTCCTGTGAATGTACAGGAATTTGTGGTTGTCTGGGAGGACTTGGTATTTCATGTAGCGCTGGGCGGCTCCAAGAAGGTTTTTCTGTGCTATGTGGTTCTATTCTTGTCTGTACTGTAAATTTATTTGATGGCTCTGGTTTTTTATTACTCCCATTATGGCTGACATCTGGTCTTGGTGGTGGTGCTTCAGGTTTCTTCTGACCAGGTTCAGCTTGCATTTGTGGTTTGTGCAACACCGGTATTGGTCGTGACAGTGGCGGATGTTCATAAAATGGTTTAGGTGTGTTACTCTGTACTTCAAGGTCGAATGGAGAGGAAACTACAGGTGGATATTTAGGTCTTTGAATTTTTTCATCAGGTCGTGTGTTCTGTGAAGTCTCTTTGTTGTCTGTAGTTGATGGGAACTTTGAAACTGGTGGCCTACCACCATGTTGTGCAATTGGATTGAGAGGTGGTGGCATAAGGTGTACATTGAGATCTGGCAGCTTATTATTATGCTTATTTTCATCATATGGAATGTCAGTATTATCACCAAAATTTTCTTGTGTCATATGATGATTGTTAGGAACATTAGGCTTGTCAAAATGTGGTAGTGCTGGCTTTTTGTTTTGCAGATGAATATTGATATCAACAGGGGCATAAGATTCTACTGGCTGAGGTCTTCCGAGAACTGCGATGTTGTGTGGTATATTGTTGGGTCGTTGTGTAGGCTGCTGAGGACTAACGTACACCTGCGGTAAACGAGGATGCTCTACAGGACGAGCTGTGTTATATTTGTTGTTTGAAATTTGTGCTGGATGTAGCTGTGGTTGTGAAATTGGCGGCAGTGGCTTATCTATGTACGAGATGTGTGGTCTGCTTTGTACTGGTGAATCAAGATACTGTGGTGCAGGCTTCGAATCTGAATTACCAGTGAAGAAAATAGGTCGGTGTGTTGAAACAGAGTTGTGCAGTTGCAGTTCGACTGGTATTTGCCCAGGCCTGAGTGGTCTTCTTATGGATTCCTGTACTACTTGTATTTCTCCTTCCATTTTATCATTTCCATAAGGGTTATCTTTTTTTTTATGACTGTTACTGTTATCTTCTATCCTCTCTTCATTCAGAGGAATAACTATGGGTGGTCTGCCGGTTGCAGGGTCCAGTTTAGGCTTTGATGGTGGAGGTGGAGGGATCATAAATCCTGAAGGAACTGATGGAAAAGGTAGCTTTGGTTTCAAACTTTGATGATGCTGAGGTCGATGGTGATTTGGAGAATCAAAAAATGTACCTGGACTGTACACATCAGTTTTTGGTGGCTCTGTAATTATTCCGCTGGGAGCAATGTGTACGGGAGCCACACCTACATTGATTCCTTGCCCTGGTGAAATGTCAACATTTATACTTCCAGCAGGAATCTGTAGTTCTGGCTCAGTCTGTGGTGATTTTTCGTTGTCGCTGTGGACTGTTCCCACACTGTGCTGCCCACTGTCGTCAAGTCCTACAAATTCTGAGCTTGTTTCCGGGAAAGGAAAAGGTGATTTATCGTAATAACTTCCTACGCCACCACCTAAAGTATAGACACTTTCAGTTGTACTTCCATGAGGAATGAGGACGTTGGCAACTTGTGATGGCTGGATATTTACCAGCATAGGTTGTCCACTAACACGATCAACTGTAGGGATTCCAATTGGAACTGGTTCTGCATGTGCCATTGGAGGCTCTGGAATTCCATGTATTATATCATTATAGTTACTGTGATGATGATGGTGATTGTGTTTTATGGGTTTATCCAGAAATACAGTTTGCACGCTTGATAGTTCAAGTGGTTTGCTAGGACCAAAGTTGAAAATGTTTTGATTGTCTGGAATTGGAAGACTATAGCGACTGTTTTCAAGCCTCGGTAGGTGATCAGTCACAAATGACAAATGTGGCTGAAGATGTACGTTTTCTTCTGGCATGGGTCGGAAAGGTGGATGAATGTGTGGGATTACAGGTTTTGCATGTAGTTTTGGAGGCCAACCTTGAGGTAACGGAGGTGGTTTCATTCCTATTGGCACATCATTGTTGTTATTCAGTTTTGGTGGACGTGGTCCCATTATTGCTGGCTTTCCAATTATAACATCACTGTTGGCAGTGATAACCTGGCCTGGGCTTATAGGGATTCCATCTGAGAGCAGTGGGCTTTCCATGGTTGGCCGGCCCATTATTACATCAGAAGGTCGTTTCCTTTCATGAACATCTGATGCCTGGGGCAACCATTTCATGTTTCCACCATTTAAATTGATGCGATTCTCGTAGTTTTGACTTTCAGCAGCTACTATGTCATCTGGGTTTTCATCAAAGTCAGCTGCTAAACCTCCAACAGGTATGTAAATAGGTGATCTTACATTTGAATCACTTTGAAAATTCCCAGGTGAATCAGGTATATAAACAGGATGTGGCTGCTCCTTTGAAATTATTGGCGTTGGACTTGCTAGCGTAGACAAATTTATTGTATCATTGCGCCTCTTCACATCTCCTCTCTTAAGATTGCTTTGTATAAGCCCTGCCATTGCATTGATGACAGGGCTCAAAGCATTGAGTCCATTGATTCCCAAAGACCCTAGACTCAGGAGATCACTCACCTGGATTTCACTACCACCTGATGTATCCCCAGCAACAGATATTGGTCTTTTCTTAGCTGGGTCAGATACTGGGATCATTGTGACACTTCCATTTGTCTGTGTCATCATGATTACTTCCTCCCCAGGCTGCAGTGTAGCACCATTTGGAGCTACAGTAGAAGATGCCAAAATGGTAGTTATGATTGGTGGAGAAGTATAAGTTTCATCGCCAGATGTTTGCAACACAATATTTGTTAGTGGATTTTGTATAGCATCAGCATCGCTTTCCTCAGCTGATATGTCAGTTGTGAGAGGAAGTGGTTCAATTGGTTTCATAGTGTTGCCATCTTGCTGAAGTAATGTGGTCTGTACATAGGAGTCTGTAAGTGCAGGAGTGGGTTGTGAATATTCTGATGTGCCGTCCTGATCGTAGTTGTCGAAGAATATGATGGTGGATCCTGTAATAACATTGCTTGGATTGTCATTGGATTCCTCCATGGATGATGCAAGTTCAGGCTGACCAATGCTTGTTGAGTGTACTGCATTCTGTATAGAGGTCGGCAAAATGTTTTTGTCTCGTTTGATAGCAGTGACCATTATTTCATGTCCATCAGGCAGAGTTGCAGTTGCAACAAGAGTGTCTGTGGATTCTTCTCTCATGGAATTCGTTAGAGAGCTCATGTAGTTTGATGGAAGAAGGCTTGATGGGACGGTTTCAGACACCACATTTTCTACCACATGAGTCCTTGAGCTCAATATGGTGGATATTTGATCATTTCCTGCATCCTGGAACAGTGTTGTGTAGTAAGTGAATGTTGTGAGATAGGTTTTTGTTGCATGAATATCAAGTTCTTTGGAAGGCTCTTGTGACATTTCTTGGTAAACGGATGTCTTCTTTTGTGGCACAAATACCTTTTCAGTTACTATGTCTGAAGAAATTGCAATGTCTGAATGTACCACCGTGCTACCGTCTTGCAGGAAGGTGTTGTAATACGTGTACGTCACGAAGTAAGTTTTTACTATGTCCGTGAAAGATCCTTGAGGCATCGGGCGTGTGGCAACTGGCTGAGGGTTTTCAGACTCTGTGATCACAACTTGCGTGACCACGTCGTTGGTACTGGTGATGCTAACGTCACCTGCATCATCAGTCAGTGTCTTGGTGAAGGCTACTGTGTTCAGATACGTGTTTGTATCTACATTTGGACGTGAAACCTACAACACAAAGCATACAATTTTATTTTTTGAGATACATGTTATATGCTGCACCAGTTCAAGAAACAAATGCTGTCTTTTAAATTCTACAGTATTGTTACAGTAGAACTCTGTTATTAACATTCTTAAAGGGTTAAAAACATGATTTATGATTTATGAAACATGCATTTTTCTACTGAAGAGAGGTTTGGGGTCCAAGTGAAGGTAGCTTATTAACCAGGTGATTTATGCACCACATTCTGTGGCAACGTATTTATTTGCTTGATATGATAACCTTTCATTGCAGTGTATTAGCGAGAGTTGAGTATATCTGACTGTTTAAATTTAGACTGCCCATAAACTTAATTTTTATCCACGTATAAAAATTATTGTATTTACACAATTCTAAGCCACACATTTTTTCCGAAAATATTTTTGAAAAACAAGGGTACGGCTTAAAATCCAGTACCATCAATTTTTTGGCCCAAAAATTTTTTTGGCATTTTTTTAAAAAACAAATGTGATCATTTTTGCAGAATATAATACAAATACAGTGGCTGGTAAGCTATTTGAAACCGATGAATCGAACGTGGGCTGCTGGAGAGAAGCAGACAGTGCTATTATTTGCTTCCAAAAGCACAATTTTATAATTTTTCAGAGTGAAATATATTTGTTTCGATGGAAAACCATTTCTATCAAAGGCAAAATTAAACTCCAAACTTCCTTGCAAAATTAAATTTCCTACTGAAGTGGTTTAACTTGTGGCCTCATATAGATGTCAATAAATTTTTCCCAGGATTTTCCCCAAAAAACTAGGTGCAACTTAGAATTTATGGCAACTTAGATTAGAGTAAATACAGTATTTTATTGTACAGAGTACATGCAAACTTTTTAGTAGGTAAAATTACATGCACAAAATGATGTGAACAGAAGATTAAAAATAAAATTAAATAAAAGTAGTGCATTAAATTAAAATTAATTTTCAACGATGGAGGGCTTTAAAAGTAATTCCACTACATAAGTGCTGTATGATGAACGAGAACTCAATAACAATAATGTACATGGAGAGGTGCGTCGTTGCACCCTTGAGTGAAGTAAGCAGCTACTTGAGTGATGGAATCTTCAGGCTGGATGGTATTTGGCAATTATCACCATGTTTCCCACATGCCATCAAATCCAAATTGCTTTGGTGAGATTCAGGCATGTTAGTTATATACCTGCTGAGGACCTCAACTGTAGCTATAGGCATGTTTACTGCCTTTATATCTTTAAATATAATTTTACATATCTCTCTTGTTTTTATCTAACATAAAATTTTTGACATTTTGCTAGTTACCTGTAACTGATTTATTAATAAACTGTGCAAGGCACCTGCAGTCACCAGCTTCATAGATTTAACAAGGATTGTTGTTATACAGCGTAACTGAGTGGCATAGCCAGACATTTCTCAAAAGGAGAGGGGTGTTACACTGACTGAAGTGAATGAAGTGATTACACTGTGCTGACATGTGTTAATTAGGACAAATACTAGGAGAAAATTACTTCACAATATGATAAAAAGCACAATAGCTTAAAGCAATTATATATTTTTGTCACAATTAAAAGCTTAGTAATTATTTTAATAATAGACAACCATAGGGTCAACTGGAAAGGAAGGGGGGGGGGNTCCTCTTCTGGCTATACCCTTGGTGTAATTGTTATAATAAATCTTAAAGTATTTTGTACTCTTCATACTCTACAGAAAAACATTCAATGTGAAATTTAATGTGTACTTGCCAGTATTGTGTTCTAGTTAGTATATAAAAGTTATTTACAATAATGTGCCACAGCATAAAAAACCAATTACTGCATTCATTTTGAATAAAAACATTTTTTATGAACATGAATTTGCAAGTGGTTGCACGTTCTCCTTTACTTGTATAACTCTAAAAGTTACTATATGTTTAGGTTTAAATAGGGTATTATATTGTTTATTCTTAAGTAGTACAACATGCTATTACTTAAACTGTACCATTGAATCCCCAATTTTATGAATATATGATGATAGGCTGGGTTTATCCACTAGGGTTACCAACTTTTTCAGATTTGCCATTAGGGACACTTCCGACAACTCGACACATGATATGTGACCCCAATGAAATGATCAAAGAATATTGTTATAAAAAATAGCAGTTGTAAATACTATCTGCAATGTGCAAAAGTCAGTACTATACATGTTGGCATTTTCTCCAAACGTATAAAACAAAATATATAATTTGCAACTACTGTCAGAATTGTGATTTCAATTTCTGTTTTAATCATATTTAAAACAAATGTATACCAACACACAGTCAAAGAAAAATACTGTACGCATTTTGTCAAACACTACTTCCACGAATGCACTTGTTGACGAATACCACCTGTTGGCATCAACTGTAACTATCTGTGGCCATTAGGTTAGAACATTAGAGAAAACGTATCTGTAATCGCAGAAGTGGTAAATTACCGACACTGTGTTTATTAATATTCTATTTATTTTTGAAGAAGTCTGAGAGACGGGCTACATGACGTCCATCCTATGTCCACACGAGATAATTATTTCAGCCGCAGGATACGGGAAATCCCATACAATATGGACACTTGGCAACAGTCGACAACCCTGTGATCCACTGTTAATATGTTTGCAGTATGCTGGATGCTAGTTCGCAAGACACTCGAAGGGGCACACCCAGGCTGCCATGCTAAGGGAGGTGTTACCTGTGCAAAGTGCTCCTCGGGTGCAGTGACAGTGTTGGCGACAGTGTGCCTGGAGGTGAGCACGACGGGCTGGTCGCCATCCATGACCGTGTTGAGGTAGGTGTAGGTGGTGTGAAAGACGCCCGTCGACATGCTGGGGCTGCCCGTCAGGGTGTACGCAGGTGGTGGAAGGGTGAGGGGCGCGCTGGCTTCCTCTGTCACCACGTTGGACACCACATTCTGTCTGCTGGACACGGTTGTGCTGCCCCCTTGCAGGAACGTCGTCATGTACGTGTACGTCGTCAGGTACGTCTTCGTCACCAACTCCCGGCATGGTAGCGACGTTGATGATGACGCCGCCTCCTGCACCACACCACAACACATTACACAGCACACGTGTGTGACGTGTGTTCTGTGGCCGCAACCAGTTTCAAGTGTCACAAAAATTTATTTTGAAAATTCAGTCAAGTAGTGGTGAAGAGTTCTTTTGTTGATATTTACATCTAAAATTTCCTTTGCTAATTGTGTAATTTTTTTGGAACTGCTTTGGGTCAAAATAAATTACTGTGAATTGTCAGAGCTATGAATAACTGCTATTTGATGCTAAAAAAATGAGTTTCTGTTAACAAGGTATTCTGAAAACAGTACATTCTTACTCTGTCTAAGAATTTACAATAGGTTACTTGTCAACTGTAAGCTGCAACAAACAGCATCTGTGTAACTTTTGAGCTTATATTAAAGGCCTGTCCTTAATATAATCAAAAGATTTCTTATCTGTGGCAAAACATATATCTATTAAAATATTCTGGCAGATAAATGATGTAAAATCTTATTTAACACTACATACAAACATTATCAGGTGCTTATGCCTGGCTGCGAATGGTATTTCTGGACTACAGTGTATTAAAAATAGACTTACTGGTGAAATATTAAAATTGTGCATGTAAGTACAGAACATTTAGAAAAGAACTTCCACAGATATAGGGCTTCTTGAAAACTTTTCATAACTGTATGAGAAGCAGTTGTTAAAGGCTGTTAACAGTAAACTAAACACTTTTGAAATGAACATTTGAAAAAAAAAAATCACTGCACATAATTACATACACTGAAGAACCAAAAAAACTGGTACACCTGCCTAATATAGTGTAGGGCCCCCGCGAGCACGCAGAAGTACTGCAAGACGACGTGGCATGGACTCAATTAATGTCTGAAGGTATGCAGGAGGCAATTCACACCATGAATCCTGCAGGGCAGTCCACAAATCCATAGGAGTGCGAGGCGGTGGAGATCTCTTCTGAACAGCATGCTGCAAGGCATCCCAGATATGCTCAATAATGTTCATCTCTGGTGATTTAGGTGGCCAATGGAAGTCTCTAAATTCAGAAGAGTGTTCCTGGAGCAACTCTGTAGCAACTCTCGACGTGTGGGGTGTCGCATTGTCCTGCTGGAATTGTCCACGTCCGTCGGAATGCACAATGGACATGAATGGGTTTAGATGATCGGACAGGATGCTTACGTATCTGTCACCTGTCAGAGTCGTATCTAGACATATCAGGGGTCCCATTTCACGCCAACTGCACACTCCCCATACCATGACAGAGCCTCCACCAGCTTGAACAGTCCCCTGTTGACATGTAGGGTCCATGGATTCATGAGGATGCCTCCATACCCGTACACGTCCATCCACCCGATACAATTGGAAACGAGACTTGTCAGACCAAGCAACGTGTTTCCAGTCATCAACAGTCCAATGGCGGTGTTGGTGGGCCCAGGTGAGGCATAAAGCTTTGTGTCGTGCAGTCAACAACGGTACACGAGTGGGCCTTTGGCTCCAAAAGCCCATATCAATGATGGTCCGTTGAATAGTTCGCACGCTGGCACTTGTTAATGTCCCAGCATTGAAATCTGCGCCAATTTGAGAAAGGGTTTCACGTCTGTCACGTTTAATGATTCTCGTCAGTCATCGTTTGTNTAATGTCCCAGCATTGAAATCTGCACCACTTTGAGAAAGGGTTGCACGTCTGTCACGTTTAATGATTCTCGTTAGTCGTCGTTTGTCCCGTTCATTCATGATCTTTTTCCGGCCGCAGCGATGTCAAAGATTTGATGTTTTACTGGATTCCCGATATTCACAGTACACTCGTGAAATAGTCGTATGCGAAAATCCACATTTTATCGCTACATCGGAGATGCTATGTCCCATCTCTCGTGCGCCAACTATAACACCACGTTCAAACTCACTTAAATTTTGATAACCTGCCATTGTAGCAGCAGTAACCGATCTAGCATCTTTGCCAGAAGCTTGTTGTCTTATATAGGCGCTGCCGACTGCATCGTGTTACTCTGATTGGTTCCATACCTATGTTATTTGCATATGCACGCCTATACCTGTTTTTTTGGCTCTCCAGTGTATATGCTACATTATAAGCTGGCATGTGGCTTCGCAGTTAAGTTGGGAGCGAAAAGAAAAATAGTTATATATTTTGACGTATTGAGAGAATAATATTTAAATTTATTGTTACTGAAGTTAGTGTTTCTTAATTAATACTCACAAGAGCAAGGATTTTCATATCATTAACATATTTACTTCCCTAAAAATTTCCACGGTTTCTTTTGAATGACACATGCGTAAAGTGAGATGTTCTATGGCAATGTTAATCTTACATATGGTGGAAGGATACAATATGAGGAGAAAAGTAGGTCCTACACAGACCTTTCAAAAGTGTTCATTTAAATGTGAACATGTTATAGTTTGCTAGGACAAAGTTGTTTTCACAGGGGCGAGCGACATTAGGTGTGTATATGTTAGAATACTTCACTCTTGTTAACATCTACTTGTTGCTTCTTCCCCACAAAAACAAGATACACCAGCACCATTTTTAATGGCAATGTGTGCTTGCTACCAAAGTGGAAAGTAGTGCATGTATATGAAATGTACATGTGCATGTATAAATGCATACAACAAGGTGTTTAAGTGTACAGAAACTAATAGTTGCGAAAACTATAGCAGAAGATAGACCATTATTTTAAGATTACAAAATACTTCAAAGTAATGTAATACCTCAAATAATTGCTACTTATTCCTGTCACAATTCTCTCAGTTTATTTTTGCAATGTGTATGCTAACCTAATATTTATTTGTTTTATTTATTATTTGTTTGTGGAAGATATATTTTATTTATTACAGCTCTAATTCATATTATTAATTGCAAGTTGTTTTAATCTTAGAAAACGTATTTCCGTGTAACTATGTTTGTATCTCTTTCTGTTTTCATTCACAAAGTTATTTTTATGTGGACCGTTTTGCATAGAAGAATTTGTAGATTGGTTGCTATGGTAACACAAGACGTATGTGTAAGATATGATGTAGCCGTCTCGTGATTGGCATGATGTATAAAGGTGACGTTTAAGTATGCAGTTTTTAAAGCTTTTAGCCATCCTGGCTTTCCCATCAGGCAGGCGATGACCTAGTGGGTTGTCGGCCTGAGAGATATTTTATTTTGCTGGCTAATTGGCAGAGTCCCGTACAGAAATGCAGACTGCCGATAGGGCGAATATGCACTGCATCTGAAGAGGAATAATTTAAGTCTGCACTTATGCGGATTGTATTTAAAGCCAAGTTTGAGCTACCGCGATTGCGTGTGGTACGGTAAGGACTTTATTGACGTACCTAAGGCTTTATTTTCTTTTTTTTCTAACCTACCCTATTGTTAAGTGTTAAGTGTATGTCCAAGGTAGGGACGGGAGTTTAAGTGCGTCTCAGGGCTAGGCCCCATACGCCTACAGGAGAGGGAATTTCATGCAAAGGAGGCGTGCATTGCAGCAGAGAGGGATTAAAGCAGCCGTGGTCTCAATTGGGGCCATGAACTGCATCCCTAAGTGTTCCTATAGCTGAGGCTATAGCTAAGAAGGGGGGAGGGGAAAAACTGACATAGACGCAGTAAAAACCCTCCGGACAGGAAAGAAGTTCAAAACTTATTCATGCATTAATGAAAATGCTAAAGGAGACAACAGGTGTGGATTCCATGCTTTTTATTTAGAAGTTCAAAATGTAGAAGAGAAAAGGGCGGTGCTGTGGGCACAAGCACCCTTGAGGTTGAACTGCTGTCAACGTTCTAAGACTCGCAGGATATACCGTTTTTGATCCATGTTATAGTTCACTCCATAGCCACATAAAAGCCCCAAGCCAATTTTTTTGTAACATTTGCAACCAATCAGAACATACGAAATATTCAAACACGTTTCCATGAACGGTTGCCATATTCTTTGTTTAGCAAAGTGGTGTGAAGATTGGAAATGTTTTTGTACATACATTTTATCCATCAATTTGTTAAACGGCTGTAGGCTCTATGTTTTGAGATGTCGAAGTGTTTTATTCCGGGGTGTAATTTCGTGCCTGAGACTGTTAGGCATTGATTTCCTGTATATGAGGAGCATGACTTCAGAGTATGGTTGACTCGCATATCCAATCCAAAATTGACAAAATGTGGACGATCTGAAAATTTGCAAAGATCACTTTGTGTGCGACACATTTTACTGAAGGTTGCTGTAGTTCGGGAACAAAGAAGTTAAATAGAGTCTCTTTGCCTACAACTGGCTTGTCAGGCAAGCATGGACTAATCCTACAAGTAATAATTTGTGTTTTTAATATTGAAAGCTTTTCTTTATTTTGCAATGCCCAATGCTGGCATTTTACATTAATCGCAGCACTATTTTATTCACAGATAGCCTATACCTTTATTGTTTACCGTAAAGAATATTTTATAAAGTGGCCAGTACTAAAAATTACGGAGATAACATTTTCATGTTTCTTGTAGCATTACTGTTATCCACTTATTTTCACATCGTCATGTTATATATGCTAGTAAGAGTAAAAACACTGTCTCTAAGGTTTTCATGGAGGGGCTAGTTCTTCACTCTGTAAATCACAGAATTTCGAAAGTGTACAAATACAGACAGGNATTACGGAGATAACATTTTCATGTTTCTTGTAGCATTACTGTTATCCACTTATTTTCACATCGTCATGTTATATATGCTAGTAAGAGTAAAAACACTGTCTAAGGTTTTCATGGAGGGGCTAGTTCTTCACTCTGTAAATCACAGAATTTCGAAAGTGTACAAATACAGACAGGGAACACAGTTCTGCTCAGAGAGCTCATCTGTTGGTGAAACATGCCGGAAAGGTAAGAATTCGTATTACTTGTATCATTATTATAATATCTGCTATGCGTGAAATATGTTTTGGACTGTTTAGCAGGGTGGTATTCCAAGAGAATGTCGCCCTTTGACTGCCATAACAAACTTGAGCCCAGAGGCTTTCGTATTGTTTTGGTATATTGGTATTTTAGTAGCGTTCAATTTGGATGCCATTGATAAGTAATTGTTCGGTGATGGTTGCCCTTTGGTATAGTATTTTAGCAAATTTCATTACCTAGTGAAAATTAAATGCTGAAATATTAAATATGTTATGTGTGCTAATTTGAGTCACATTGTCGGGTGTAAATTTGAACATGCTGTAAATTATACATTAAGTAGTGCCCTAACACAGCACAGTAATTTCTCTTGGTGGTTTTATATAACATATTTATGCATGGTTTTTGTGAGTAATCTAGTGTTTGTAGCAGATATGAAGTGTTAATGAAAGAATAATGTTTAAAATAATGATAAAGAGAAGTAAATGTGCTTTGCCTAATAGCAGATACAGATAAACAAGTAAAAATGGCAATTTAACTTGCAAAATTAGGTTTTTTGTATTTTATTTTGTAATTAACCTGTTAATTATTGAACAAGGTATTAGTAACTGAACACCAAATAAGGTTTGTGGGCAGTTGGCACTATTGACTCTGGGGCTGTTAGGTACTGTAACATTGCTTATAGTCTGCACTGTATCTTCATAATTTTATATTTAAACCTTCCCTTAAGTTTGTAAAAGTTCTGTTCTAATTACGTTTGGGTATTACGAAATGCTTAAAAATTATGCGAAAAGTATTCAAAAATTTATTGGTTGAGGTTTTGATGCGTATCCACTAATTTTCAGGCAGGTTGATCTGAGGGATTAATCGAGTCAACAGGTCACAACAGTAACAATAGTTTTCGAACGCATGGTGTAGGCCTACATCGGTCGATGCACTGGTGGATTTTCGAATATGTGGTTTATCTTAACATAAAAGTATCTTATTTTTTGTTACTATTATGTACCACAATGCGTGCATGTCGCCATAACTGCCGCCCAGCTACTGGCTTTAGTGTTTGTTTTTAATTTGGTTGCTGGTGTTGCCAACCTACACAACTAACATATTACATAACCTGATTCTAGACGAATACAATACACAATAGTTACATAGATTCTTCACTTACATTCAGTTAATAAATTATATTTCTTTTCTTGTAAATGTTAATAAACACAGAGAGAAAATGTGTGTGTTGTTAATGCAGAGGAAGAAATAGTTCTCATTCCAAATGTTATTAAANGTTAATGCAGAGGAAGAAATAGTTCTCATTCCAAATGTTATTAAACTGAGTGTGCATTGATGTGGTGTTCTGTCCCTTTGGCATAATTTTTAATACTTCTATAAGCTTTGTTTGCATAGGAATAGCATGAAAATAAAACTTGAGCAGGACTTGAGAAAAGTTGAAAGTGACCATGGACTATACCTTTGACTGTATGTTACTGTTCTCTTGGAGTAACAATTTGGAACACAACTCTGTGTGTGAATTGCTNCACTTACATTCAGTTAATAAATTATATTTCTTTTCTTGTAAATGTTAATAAACACAGAGAGAAAATGTGTGTGTTGGTAATGCAGAGGAAGAAATAGTTCTCATTCCAAATGTTATTAAACTGAGTGTGCATTAATGTGGTGGTCTGTCCCTTTGGCATAATTTTTAATACTTCTATAAGCTTTGTTTGCATAGGAATAGCATGAAAATAAAACTTGAGCAGGACTTGAGAAAAGTTGAAAGTGACCAAGGACTATACCTTTGACTGTATGTTACTGTTCTCTTGGAGTAACAATTTGGAACACAACTCTGTGTGTGAATTGCTNTGGACTATACCTTTGACTGTATGTTACTGTTCTCTTGGAGTAACAATTTGGAACACAACTCTGTGTGTGAATTGCTTTTGAGACACGGGTAGCACTAGTAACATGTTAACTATCGTCAATAACCAAACATATAGTTAGAAGTATTTTCTTGTTAGGTTGTGAAGGAGGAGCGTGTTGTTCTCTCAGTGCATCTGAGAATGTCAACNTATAGTTAGAAGTATTTTCTTGTTAGGTTGTGAAGGAGGAGCGTGTTGTTCTCTCAGTGCATCTGAGAATGTCAACAATAGTGTGCAAGTACAACCAGAAAGGGACAGTGTTTCGCTGTGTTCAGAGAGTTCAACAACAAATACGTGCCAAAATGGTAAGGATTCAATTTTTTTACTGAAATATTTAGTTGTAATAAATACAGTTGACAATTTTCAGAACATTCACGCACAAATTTTTGTTCTATATTTTTCCCATAGTATCTGTAAATGTTGCGGAATCACCTTTTCGCTCTGTGGGTCTGTGAGGAAATGTTTCTGGATTTTTCCAACCACGTGAATCATTTTTCAAGATTATGATTACATATTTGTAGAAACAATTGTTTTATTATTTTTTTTTTTAAAAGTACAAGAAATGATTTTTAAAATGGTGAGATAAATTTTAAAACAAAATTAAAATACATTTCTATAGTTTATACTAGTTTACCAAAACCCACAAAAAGTATTGGTTTTGTAACCTTCTACCATCAGGATGAGAAAAAAGTAATGTTCAGTTGATTTTCAAGCAGTACAAAAAACAGGCTATTTTTGCAAGTGTAACACTAAAATGNGAGAAAAAAGTAATGTTCAGTTGATTTTCAAGCAGTACAAAAAACAGGCTATTTTTGCAAGTGTAACACTAAAATGTTAAGAACTACAAATAGTTTTTGTGTAAGTTGGTATCAATTTTTAAGTATTAACATTAATGAATTGTCATTAATCTGGACAAAAAAAACCTAGTTTTTTCCATTTACTTTTGATAGTTTTATTTTTAATTTGCTTTCCTTTGTCAAACCAAAAAATAAATACTCAACCCATTCGTAATGACGGCATGTTTGTGNGAGAAAAAAGTAATGTTCAGTTGATTTTCAAGCAGTACAAAAAACAGGCTATTTTTGCAAGTGTAACACTAAAATGCTAAGAACTACAAATAGTTTTTGTGTAAGTTGGTATGAATTTTTAAGTATTAATATTAATGAATTGTCATTAATCTGGACAAAAAAAACCTAGTTTTTTCCATTTACTTTTGATAGTCTTATTTTTAATTTGCTTTCCTTTGTCAAACCAAAAAGTAAATACTCAACCCATTCGTAATGACGGCATGTTTGTGNCTTATTTTTAATTTGCTTTCCTTTGTCAAACCAAAAAGTAAATACTCAACCCATTCGTAATGACGGCATGTTTGTGCTCTATTGTGATATCACGTGATATCACTTTTCCAATTTTCATGGTGCTGCGAGTGCAGTCACCTGGAATATAGCTCAGTTGTTTTTTGTTGAGTGATTTTAAAGTTTGTGTGCAATCCAGTGAGTGATACCAATATTAATGTGTACACTTTTTGTCAGAATTTGATAGTGGAAATACTAACAAAGTGGATGTTTTACACCAGTGAGGGGTTTGAAGAGGAAATTAAATGAAACTGAAGAACCTCTTTCAGTACCAGGTAAGGAGGTGACTGCTTCATAGGCTGTTCAATCAGAGTACTATTGAAATTTACCTTTCAAAAGTAAAGTTAGCAACAAAGGAGTGGAAGTGCAGTCAGCTCTCGTTTCTACGACCCCTGAGATAGCGAAATAATGACCCTTTTTTAGGAACCGTGAAAAAAAATTTAATTGAAAAGTGTGAAAGTATCTGTCAGTGTTTCCCCGTGCTGTAACTGGGTTTCGTTAATGTGGATTTCAAAGTCCCATTTACCTTATAAAAATGAATTTGTAAATAGTATTAATTTTTTGCATTTTGTAATGACTTTTTTTTAATATTTACTTTTAAAGCTAGGTTTTTCACTGTATATACAATTGGCTCTACTCACGATTGTTGTTTATTCCGTGGGGTTCATTGTGTTATAATGTTTGTTGTGTTGGTTTGGAAATACTCAATGTTTGTCTCTTTTTATAACAGCAATTGTATTGATAGTATTTTTTTTAAATTCCAAAATTAATTTGCTGTAGAAAAGCAATTGTTTTAACCCAAACAAAAATTCTGCATATATAGAGGTCACTCAATATTTGTGGGTGGTTGTGTTTTGAAGTATTTCCGCTTCATTATGGTTGTGTGACTGAATATACCAAAATAACAAAAAAAATATTACTACTTTCAGTTTGAATTTTAGTAAGAAAACTTGTTTTCATAAGTCTTAACGAAATTAAAATGTTTGAATTCAGTGAGTATTCGAATGCTTATCAAATGTTGGTTTACTGCTGTTTACCATGACAATTTTTGTCTCAGAATCCCCATCTTCATTTCCATTGGTAATAGCTGTGAAATAACCATGTCAAATTTAACTTTAAATGTCAATAAATCTTTAGTGAAAAATTTTTTTTCTTTAACTTTTTAAATTTTTCTTACAGTTTCTTTCTCATACAGTTATTTTCTATTTGTGTATCAGTTTTATGAAATTCAATAACATGCAAGCATGTTTTGAACTTTACTACAAACTTTTCATCAATGGAATGATAGGCTCACCACCGAAAATTCCATAGTACATGCATCACCACGAGAACACTGTGTCCTGCATATATCTGATTTTGAAGTGCTCCTTGCAAAAATATTTAAATAAGATTTTTTCCTGAAATATTACAGTAATTTATTTCAAAACATAAATGTATTTTCAATAAACTTCCTTCAGTGTTATTTGTTAAGGGTGAGTGTTATTTGTTAAGGGTGAGTGGTGTCAGTTTTTCAAAGGAAACTTCTCCAATAAGTAAGACGTGTGTACTATTTGCAAACCTTGCATTATTTTATGTTTGCAGGATGTACCTAATTTTGCATATTCATATTTCGAAAACTACATATTTATTCTTTTTTTTTTAAACAATATTTTTTTTAGTAATTACATATTTATTTTATTTACTGAAGTGACAAATTGTGCCATAATTTCTTGAAGCTCATGTTGTAAATGTTTAAAAATAAAACTTTCAGTATAAAGTACCGCTTTATTCCTGTACGTTATAATGAGATTTTACTGTACATGAATATATGTGTGAATACGAGGTAGTACTGCACTCATATTTGTGCTTCCTGAAAACAATTCATGTTGTAAATGATGTTACTGTAAATAAATATTCTCAGATGTTCAAATTTGAAGCCTGTAGGTTACCTTGATACTCCACTCATTATTTCGGAACTCATTATTACTGAAAACTATGGAAGGTTAAGATATTTTGTGCGTGCTTTTATAAGATCCTTTTAACTTTTATCAACATAGATATACAAAAAACCTCTGCAGTACAGCTATTTGTATTTGCATATTTAAAAACAAGGGTTGTAATTTTACAGTGTTTATTACTAATAATTCAAATTTTCAAGGGTTAGTGAAGTTCAATTTGAAAAGGATACTAACTACAATTGATGCAAATTTTTTTTTAAGTAGTAGGTTTTTTTTAAATCATGTTTCAATGTGCAGTTTCAAGAATTTGTGTTTAGTGCATATTTTTTGTTCATATGGTGACAGCTAAATGTAATTGAAATGCATTATCATTGTAACATAGTGTACACATATACCATAGTATTTGTGATTATTGTGGTTAACTTGAATTATTTTGTATGGCGATTGACCGTAACCAGCTTTCTTACATTTGTTAAGAAATGTAACCATTCAAAGGTATTTCTAATATTAATTTCAAACTTGTTAATATATTAAATCATAAGGGGTCATAAAAATACAAGATTTAATTTTTACAAGATTTACTTTTGTCGGTGACGTATATCTTTCTTTACATTTTGTTGTAAGTTTTGTTATAAATCACGGACAGTGAGATACAGCATATTCATGAATCATTAATCGGGTAGAAATTTGTAGTGTACAAGAAAATACACAAGTTGTTTTATTTAGTGGTCCACAGTCTTTTTAATCTAAAGTATGTATCCACATTTGAGATGCATTTGACGATGTGTTCTTCATATACTTTGGGGGCAGCCACAGCCTGATGGCACCGGTCAGTTGTATTTCAGTCACTAATAATCTCTGGAAAAGTACTTGTAATCTTGGAAATTAGAAATATACTGGGAAAAATCAGGGAATGTTCACCTGGGTCAGGGAAAATGTAAATAAATGCTACACTCTGCAAAAGTTATTTGTGTGAATACAGAATGATGTAATTGTGGATATATGCATTTTAAAATTTCAGTTCGCTGACAGCATATTTGTTTTGCCATGAGTGGAAATATATGTATTGGAAGGTTTCGGTCTTGAAAACAGGTGAGGGAAAATGGTAAGAATCTGCCTGCAAAACAGGGAAAAGTCAGGGAATTCCAAAATGGAATTTCAGTGGACACGCTGATTACTTTATGTGTGCAGGATGTAATGAGCTTTTTTGCAATTTTTTAAAGTTCTGTTTTATCCTCTCTTTTTAAAAAATATATCCAAGATACATATTAATATTTATTTATTGAAATTACTATAGTGCCATAATTTCATGAAGCCTCTGTTGTTATGTTATGTATGTTATAATGAGATTTTGCTGTATTAAGGCAACAGTTTCTGTTTCCAGTTCATTAGCTTTGGGAGGTAATTATTTGCTATGTTCCATTGGTCGGGGAATTGAACTATTTGCTGTATTGATTTCTATGTAAGGACATGCTTATTGGCATGCACCCAGTACAGTTGATAATGACTGAGGGAAAAGACACTGCACATGCAAGTAGGTTGATAATAAGCTGGGTTAGTTGGCTATGAACAGCCCGTAACTTTCAGTGCCCTGAGCTTCATTTCCTGTTATTAAAACATTGTAATTTTTTGTTGTGTGTTTTTACGATATATTTTAGATTATTCTTATATGAAATGTAATTATTTTGTATTTAACTGGATTAATTCCAATACAATTTTTGCCCCAAAAGAGTTCTTTAATGTAACTGTATTTCCCCATACAAAAGAAGGGTTTAGAATACAGGTGGCGTTGCAATTTGTAAAATTTTAGATATTTTAATTTTTTTGTGTTTGTACACTTTAATGAAATGTAATTATTTTTGTGGTATCTGTTCTGTCATATACTCAATTGTCTTGAAAATTTTCACATTAATAAAGTTATTGCAACGAGAATGGGTTGTATTAATTTTTGTATATTTACCTATATCTACCTAATTGGTTAGATTATATGAAAAGCTATATTTCTGGTGTACTTGTAAAAATAGTCTGTATATCCAATACAAAACGTTTTGAATACTATGTGCAATTTTATTCTGCTAATCGGTTTAAATTTTATATGGTTACTGTAGTAGAACGACTAGTTGTGTTGCCATGTTGACTTGAGGCATATTGCGATCAGTATAGTCTAGCCATTTACTTACATTTTGGTTAAAGGGACAACCATTTTGCAATTTGGTTATTTTCACTGTTAATAACATAACTGCAGTAGACAGTGACATTGGAAGTGAAATCCGACAGGATTTTCACAAGTTAATCGCTGTATACTACTAAAACTCTATAAAATTAAGTATATACAATTGTATGTGGGAAATGTTTTTCCTCGCAATATATTGTGGGTATTTTCTTCAGGCGCATTATGATTCAAGATCAGAATAGGTATTTTGGTATAAAAGTATGTTGCAATGTAAAGCAGTCTCTAGCAACAAAATCAAATATTTTAAACAAAAGGCTAAGGGGAATTTTTTTTTATGTTGGGTGGGAGGGGTGTAAGGAGGGGGTGGTGGTGATATGATAATATTGATCGATGCTTCATATTTAACTTGTTCATTGAAATTTAATAATTCTTAACAACTATTAATTTTACTGAAAACAAAAATTGTATAAAATTTTTAAATGAATAAAATATTTATTCTTAAAATTTAATAATTAATATAAAGAATTATAATTAAATTTCACAAATTTTAATTATAAGTATTTTGTTTATATGCGATGCTTGTTTTCAGTAAACTAAACAGGTCAAATAAATTCTAAATTTTGTTACACATTTTTTTAAATATCAAATTTGGCACCAGTGCATATAAGAATCAAATAGCTTGCTAATTTTATTGGTAGTTCTCCTCATAGCCACACAAGCACTAGTGGCACATTTTATGGTTCTGAAGTTCACGGCTTGAATGAGCTTTCTATAACTATCCCTGTTCTATGGGCTCGATAGCCTTGTAAGGGACGAGCGGAACCAGCTACAGAAGATATCAAGAGATGTGACATCGATCAAGATTTATTTTAAGCTAAGTATGCTGAATTTTCGACACAGAGACCATGCCTGCAAAATAATTAATGATTTTTGAGGAATTAATCTGGCTTACGTTATGCCATCTTGGATCGTTATTTTTGTTGAAGTTGCTCTACCTATATGCCTACGGAGCCCTGAACTGATGTCTCACGTTCTCCCAACTGAGTTGGTGTGAGAAAATTATTTATTAATTTAATCTACACATTTTGAAATAATTTAAGGAAACTGAAGAGACTTAACTATATTTTGAATCCTAAATAAGACGTACAAGAGGGCTACACACATAGTTACGGCCACACAAAGTAAAGTAAATTTTTAAACCAATAACGAGCTACTAAATAATACTTAGCATTTGCACAGATATTCATTTAATTCATGATGTTTCAACCAACATATTTATTTTTAAATTAAATCAAATTTACTTCTTCTTACATCTGTGAGTAATCATTTGGTCAGTAGCTGGGGTAGTTTTTTGTTTTTATTTATTCTTAGTGTCTCTTGTGTGGTGTTCGTAGCCTATGGAGACCCTGTGGCAATTGTTCCTGAACTACAAACATCTTTGGTAAGATACAGATCTGTGGTAAGATTCAATCAATCTGGTATTTCCTTGTGTGTGTACGTTATGTTCTGTCTACTACACAACTACATTTATACAGTAATAATCTTGTCCTAAATTTTTGAGTAATATAAGCTATTAAGGTATTAATATTTCATAGTTATGTTTGTAAAATAAAACAGTACCTATTAACTATGGAATGTTTTCAGCAAACCAAAAGAGTAAAAACCAAACAGGAAATTTTATTTTTCTTATTATGTTCTTAGTATCTAAAAAGTATACTGATTCAATAGGTGAGAAGCTATCTAAACATTCTGATATCTCTCTAAAATTCACATCTTCTCACATGCTTAAATAAAGCATAGCATCTTACTAATATTATAAATGCAAAAGAGAAAGAGAGAGAGTGAGTGAGAGAGTGAGAGTGTATGGGAGAGTGAGAGTGAGAGTGATAGTGAGAGAGTGTATGAGAGAGAGAGTGTGTTTGTGTGAGAGAGAGAGTGTGTTTGTGTGAGAGAGAGAGTGTGTGTGTGTGAGTGAGAGAGTGTGATAGTGTGTGTGTTTTTTACCATTCACCTCCATAACGGCTGAACGGATTTTGATGAAATTTGGTATGTAGGTACTTTAGGTTCTGGAATAGGACATTGGATACTTTTTATCTCAGAAAATTGTACGGTTCCTGTGGAATAACAACAAAACGTAATTCTGCTTCGGCTGGAAACGTGACCAAAATATTTTTTTCCTCTCGTGTCAGAGTTTATCAGGCCGCCCAAGGACCTTTGAAATGGCTTGACGACGGCTATCAATCGATAACAACCAGGACCGAATATTTAACGTGCCCTCCGAAGCCCGGAAGTGCTCAGATATTATGCCACTAAACGGTCACTTATCCAAATGTGTGCCGCTGGGAGCATTGCTTAACTTTGGTGATGAATTAAGATCCCCCAGCCAAACACAAAAAGTAGTACCTAGGTACACTTTTTTCTAAAGCTACAACTTGATGAAACTCACATTTTGATTTTCATACATCGACGCTGGAAAGCAGAAATGTGGTAACTATGTGATAGTTGCACAGATACACTCCAAAAACAATACCCTACTTCTTGGCTATTGGGTAAAAATATTTCCTTCCTTTTGGGTTGCGGTAATCATTTGAAAACCTAGGCCAACATAGTTTAATTTTATAATTCTGTTTTCACATACATGAATTGTCTTTCCCCAATTTATTTATTAGTGTATTACTGTAAAACTCAATTGTACCTGGACGAAGCCGGGCCGGTTCGCTAGCGAATAATAATTTATTTAATGGTTTAAAAAATAGTTACTAAGTGGCTGCACTAAACTGTGGCTCTTTTAGGCTTTGGGTGTGTTCCAGTAGTTAAGGCATTTATCATGTAACAATGGTATAATGTGTTCAGTTCTCTAATAATGCCAACTAGCTGGTAATACTGTGTCAGTTATCTGTCTAGGTGCACAAAACATTAGACTGTCTGCCAGAAAATCTTCAGCATAATATGTAGTAAAGATAGTATCACACTTCACAATCAATGCTTGTGCAAATTATTTATTTTTATCAAAAATAATTTACCTCACTGTAAGAAGGCTATCAGTGTTGTAAATATGGTGATAATTTAACCTAGTGAAGATTAATGTGGCTGGGCACAATAAGATCTGTGTAGAGGGTTTTAATATTTGTTCTTGAAATGTACGTAGATTCTTTTATATGATGATGCCTGGATGTGACAGACTGTCTCTCTCCAATATCTGGCATGGTTTGCATCCTGTGGGTGTAGTGGTTTGGGTTTAGGAGGTAGGGTAATTATGGTGCGGGCAACGGCCGTTCTTTAAATGAAAATGCCCAGGTTAGCCCAGCAGCAGTAATGATGGTGCTGGAGTGGTGAGTGGTGATGGAGGTGTTAACTGGAATACAACCCTGTTACAACATTTTTCTCAAAAATAAATTATTTTCTCTTAGCCCAAAGCAAGGTTTTCAGTACAATATTTCCCTACTATAAAGTTTTCTCTTATATAAGGTAGACATTTCTTGGGTCCCTTAATAAACATTATAACAGTTTTCCAGGGTATGTCTCTGCCACATTGCTTAAATTCTCTCTCATAGGAAAAACTTGCTATCGAATTTTAGGGCAGATAGGAGGTAGGATGGAAGAAAGAGAAGTCAGAGGTGAACGTGTTGGCCACGTTCCAGGCGTCAACCGTGAGTCAGTCATGTTGCATTTCAGGTGGTGACGGTTGCCGTGCCATGTTGGTCATATTCAAGGTCATGACAGGAAGAAGGTTGAGAGGGCTGTTGAAGAGGGAGTAGAGGGCCGCAACCAGGGTTCTTACAGACATTTTCAATATAAAATCAAGTACTTTTCAAGGACTATCCAATTACTTAAATCTACAATTTCAAGGAATAAATTACCTAAATGAACAAATATCTAGTAAAAATCGTTTCTCCCACTTTCCATTTCAAAGCTATAACATCAGATATTTCTGATGCACATTTTCACAGACAAGAATATTAAAAAACACTTAATAAAAATTGCATTAAAACATGAAAAGGGTTTTAAATATAAAATATTCTGCCATCACAAATTTATTATTTACTGTGCAGTAATAACATTTTTCAGCGTGTACTTAGGATTTGCAGTTTGATTACAAAGGTTCAATGTATTCTGGCAACTTGCAAGTGATTCTGACTCCAACCATTCCAAGCACTCTGGCAGCTACTGTATATGCATGTTTACAATAAAGCTAACAGAATCCTTACAAAAGCAACACAGGCCAGTTTCTACAAGGAACATCTTGTACCATTTTCATTCCTAGTCATGCAAATATTTTCATGTTATGTATTTTATAACGTGAAAATTCAAGGGCAGAATAAATTAAGCACTTTGATGACTGTAAGAACCCTGCACAGCAGGAGGACTCAGGTTTCACGTCCCACGCAGCAACCACAAACCAACTGCATAATACCACTATCCAATATTTTAGACTACAGTGGAGTGCACTGGAGCATGCTGAATAATGCTGATCACATGAAAGAATGTGTTCGATCAGTAGTGTGTGTGTGTGAACTGTGTGGCTCTAGTGCAATCTCCCTGTGTAACAATACAAAACTATGGTGAAAGTGTTTTGCTAGGCACCCTGTCAGTTTTCGGTGAGAGGAGACATTGCTGAAGCTGAACCTGGACGTACTGGCAAAGCAGAGAATAAGAATGGTTGGAGATGACACATGATGAATTCAATTCACACCTTTTACATTTTCATAGCCATAGCTGGAGTACAGCAGTAGCAAGATAAAAACCGGTGGCTTGGGGAGCAAGGGGTGTTGCCAAAAGAGGGTTTTGGCAGTTGTAACTCCCTCCTTGCCTCTAAGGTTGTCAACAATTTGTATTAAAACCATTGATAAGCCTTTAACTGTGATATGTCTTTGCTGTTAACTGTGAAGCATTTTATTATATTTTAAAGTAAATTTTTCTTTAGTAATTTTTACTAATTAACACGTTTCAGCACCACTAATGTTGGTGTAACTTCCATCCCTTCACTTTAGTCAGTCAGTGGGGTCGCATGTGAGAATTGTGCCGGATGATGCCACTGGTCAGCAGGTTTTCTTGGGGATCTCCCATTTCCCTCACCCTTGCATTCCGGTGCTGCTCCATACTCACCGTGCTTTACCCTCATCAGCTCTCAAGACCTCAGTGTTAAGAGCTGCCCAAATCTCTTCACTCACTCTCCCACTTCAGTCAGCGTAACCTTCCCCCTTGAGCTCCCCTTCCTCTCCATCCCCCTGAGAAATTTCTGGCTATGCCACTGCAGTGATACCACATCAGAGAGTTGACTGGATTGATAAAATGTGACAGGCAATGAGGGTGTGGTAGCATTATTACAGCACTTTATACTTCTCCATTTACTGGTATAGGTGGAATGCACCTATGCAGCACTCATTGTGTGGTAATTGATATAATGGGTTGTAAATGGGGATCTGGTGGCTCCTGTGCTTGGCCTAGCATAGTGGCACATGTCAGTATGGGTAACATGTGTTTTTATACAATGTCCCCCCCCCCTTCCCCCCTCAAACACGTACGTCTATGTCTCATTTTTTAAAAAATCACATGCACTGTTATATGTAGTATGTCATTAAAACCTAAAATATCCCTGTTGCCATGTTGGTACGTTAACTCCACAACATTTAAGTGTGGTACTTTTACATAGTGCATCTAAGGCCGGTATTCCAGAATATTCAGTTTGGCATTACATATGTTCCACCATCTTAGGCGATTGAGAAGTGATGATCAGTTCCTAACTCACGAAACATATTTCTGAACGTATTTTCTCTATGTCCTGAGGTGGGATCAGGTATGTCACTGCTTGTTATTTGCCACCCCAGGTACGGCTTTAAACAGATGATACCGTAGTGTGTTTATTTACAATAGCTTTCGCAAAAAAATTCATACAGGTTTTATTTGTAACTTTATCTGTAATGCTGGCACTTATTACAGACTTGAAATAGCTGTGCATAGAATAACAAAAACAATAATAATAATTATTATTATTGTATGACGTGATATGTTTATTTCATTCTTTATTACATGACAACTTATGGTATGTCCCTTCTTTCTAATATGGAAATTATAGACATACATTTTAAATGGTGCACATGCATTTGAACAGAACAAATNAAGTGCCACAAGACGACGTGGCATGGACTAGACTAATGTCTGAAGGTATGCAGGAGGCAATTCACACCATGAATCGTGCAGGGCAGTCCACAAATCCTATTTGCGCCAATTTGAGAAAGGGTTGCTCGTCTGTCACGTTTAATGATTCTCGTCAGTCATCGTTTGTCCCATTCTTTCACGATCTTTTTCCGGCTGCAGCGATGTCGAAGATGTGATGTTTTACCGGATTCCCGATATTCACAGTACACTCATGAAATGGTCGTATGTGAACATCCAAATGTTATCGCTACCTTGGAGATGCTATGTCCCATCTCTCGTGCGCCGACTATAACACCATGTTCAAACTCACTTAAATCTTGATAACCTACCATTGTTGCAGCAGTAACCAATCTAGATGCCGACCGCATCGCGTTACTCTGGTTCCATACCTCTGTTATTTGCATATGCACGCCTATACCAGTTTTTTTTGGCTCTTCAGTGTGTATTGTTTAAGAAGTCGTCACTGTGCTAAGGTATAAAATGGCACATCGACCAAGATCATAACCCCATTGCAAAAAACACTCAGCAAGAATGCAGTCTTTCATTTGTGCAGTGCCCAGTATAGGAATTGAATACATAACATTATTTTATATCCTGGTAATAAAAATGTGTTACCCACTTCTGTGGTCGAATAAAATTTAGCTACCAATATATGGGCAGTTTTAAGTATTCACTGCTGTACACATGTCGACCAGTTTGTACTGTATGTGTCAGTTTTATTTTATTATTACTTTTAGTTTTACTGATTGGACTTTTGCAATTTAAGCAACTTGTTGAGCCATGACAATTATTTGAATCACAGATACTCGTACATCAAGGCGAATTAATCAATTGAGTTTCAAACAAGGCAAACATTACGAAGTTGTGATGTATGCATATTTTACCTTTAAAAAATTATAAGTCATAACAACTGTTCACTATTAAAATGCATAAACCGTGTAAATCCCATTCTGGCTGTCACGTATGAACTTAAGATAAAGGCTACGCCATGGGTCAACGCCATTTTGTATGCAGGCACATCACTTTTTGGAATTAATACGACACTCGCTGAACTNAGGCTACGCCATGGGTCAACGCCATTTTGTATGCAGGCACATCACTTTTTGGAATTAATACGACACTCGCTGAACTCTGCGAAAATGTCGAAACGTTAGAAACACGATATTATAACTTATGCAAATAGTTTAAGGCGCAGCATATTCAATATTTATAATATAATTTTGAGTTTCACACAGGGAAAGGATATTCCTAATATACTTATATAATAAAAAAAAAAGATGCAAAATGCCTTTTGTACATGAAAAGTGGGTTTGGTTGAATAAATTCTGATAGCCTTAATCTGTTTGCATTATTTCTAATAATGGCAGCCTTTAAAACATGTCATACGTATTACACAGTATTCTTGCCATCAACTTTTATTTGCAAAACAACTAAATTGTGGTGGTTTCCTAATTTACAGATAAATAATTACATTGCGCCGTATAATGATTTGGACGCATTATATTATTTATGGGTTTTCATCACACTACTGGCTCTGACAAATGATACTCATTCTACATATGCGTAGGTTTTGTTTGTGTCAAGGATAACTCACCAAAATGGGATCCCTGAGATGAAGGCACCGGCCGTGGTGTAACTAAGGACTTAGCTGGCATTATAACGTTTTGGAATATTGATAAGGCCTGAAGCTGTACCCTAAACCCTTATATAAGTGTTCTGGAATACCGGCCTAACTTTATTGAAAGTAATGGTAAGAGGGGGAGGAGGAGATCGTACTTTTANTATAAAAATGTTCTGGAATACCGGCCTAACTTTATTGAAAGTAATGGTAAGAGGGGGAGGAGGAGATCGTATTTTTGAACAAGAATGTTTTGATAGTCTCTTGCCTTATCACTGTTTCTAAGAATGCTGACTGAATTATTTTCATTTGTCTTCATATCATTTAAACTTTTTCTTTCCTCCCTTCCAATGCCCCTGGTTGAAATATATAATTTTGAGATGTCTCACATTATCTCCTCTTGACATCAGCTAAACAGAACAAACACCTATCAGAAAAATTTTTTTGATTAAGTCTTAGTTCAGTTTTTTAGTTACATGGCTGTAATTTATCTTTAGATTTATGACTATGCTATAGGCCTTAAGGAAAGAAAATAAGAAGTTAGCTATACTGTATAATTAATTTATGTCGCTTCCTCTACATATGTATGCGAGTAAATTTGATGAAGTTAGCCCTACTCTAAGACTGAAATAAAAGGAGCATGTGTGTTAAAATATTGCAGTCAATTTGGAAATAAGTGTCTTGACACACTTAACACATATCAGTATGGAGCACCATAGTATTTCTTGTTCGCCAAAATTGGTAGGAATCTATTGATTGTTTCCCAAAATAGGACACAAAAATTATTTTTTCATGTGGTGCTTACTTACAAAATGGTTGACAAAAGAGGCAATGTATTAATAAATTTTATTCTTGTAGTTGATACTTTCAGTATATGTATAATGTATAATTGATAAAACTGTATGGTATATCTTCCAAATTGACATAAAATATTTATGTGGGCACCGTACTGAAAATAAGTGTGTTATTCATTTAAATAGAAAATGTTAGTATCGCCTACTATATATGGGGGTGCTCAGAAAGCCATTACTGCTTGCCTATCTGGCAGGCAATAACACTTCTCTGTGAAATAAAACATGTAATTTTTACCCGAAAAGGGTGGGAGTTAGACAATTTTGTAAAATACATTTATGTTGCTAATTTTGCTGGCATTTCATAATCTCTAATCAAAAATAGGAAATTGATAGTGTAAAATACTTTATTTTGTAGAAATAAGGGTGGCAACATCCACTTTCAACATGATGGGGGTGAGCACATGTACATGACATTCACTTTATTAATGGTTATGGTTTAAATAATTAGTAACCATTATTTTGTTTATGTCTCACAAGCAGTTACCTAAATATGATGATAAATTATAATTTCTTCTCAAACTTAGGAAGCATCTACCGCTGTGTACCTGGACCATGGGTTGCCTATCTCAATCTTTCTATTTCCACCTCAGGAATAACCTATCAAATGTTGTCGGTATGTTTTAGATACATGTTGTATAAGCTGTCATCCAACCTCATTCCTCGGCTGGCGTAAACCTGTCATGAGCTGCGCGCTCGTAAAGTGCAGGGTCATGCAATGCATGTTGTGTTTTGCATGTTGCGTGTGTTCGGTGCAACAACGCATGTGTAAAGTGCACCAAAGGTTGGCAGATGGCTGAAGTCACCAGCAAAAGGGTTCTGTTTGTATTAAGGCTTTTATGTATTTGTTTTGCTGTGCGTTCCTGTGCACATTCTTGTGATTAGCATAGAGCCTTCATTCCATTTCAATCATGCTTCATTATCCATGCAAGTGGTCGGTCCAGGGCCTCTACTTCCGGCACGGGCTTCCAGCAGCCATCCGCAACTCTCTCGTTGAAGCTCAAGCCGGACAGGTGTGTGCCCCATGACCTGCAGGGGGTGGGGAGGCTCAACTTTGCTAACACTAATCTGGTCATTCTGTCTGCTTAATTAACTTCCGAAACCATTTTTATTTGCCTCTGCAGCCGGCATGGCCTTTCCGTTGATTTAGAGAGCCCTTTAATAATAATTATGCATTCAATAACATTCCCTTTGAGTTCGTGTAGCGCCCCGTGCATTTCAGTGTTAAAATAATATGTGATAAATACCGGGTGGCTTTGCATCTAACATGCGTGTGGTAACACTTATTTTCTATGTTTAAGTGACCAGTCTCCCTCTACTTGCGTTTGGCATGCTCCGTGGCCCACAACGGAGTAGAAGTATGTGTAAATATCAAGTAAGGTGGCGATGTCTCGATCCAGGTAAGAGTTCCTCCCCGCCGCGTGGCCGTGCGCGAAATCACGACCTTGCGCCCTGGGATTACATCTGCAGATCTACTACCACCTACCACCCTAAGAGTTAGTGTCAATAACAAAGTCAATGTAGTTTCGTAGTGACATTATTTTGTAGGTATCATATATCAAGTGTGCATCACATGGACAAGCTCAGAAGCAGCAGTACACTGTATAGTAGGAATATTTGTATTTCACAATCCGTTGCTCATGTGAGTTGATTCACAACCATGACCCAGGCCATGCTTAGTGAGTGCAGCATAACACCTCAGCTCTTTCCTTGGCCGACCTTGAAAAACTGTGTGTTTGTAGGCCAGGCAGCTAGGGGCAAAGTGTACCCCAGTTTCATTTAAGAGCCCTTCCAGAAAATATTTAAAAACTGTGCATGCATCTCCTTTCCTCGCCTCTCCTGTATGTTTTAGGAAGTCGTGGTATGTTTGATTGTATCACACATTAGTTTGGAAATGTATTGAGTGCTCTGCATTACCAGATTTGATTTCTGCANGTACACTGTATAGTAGGAATATTTGTATTTCACAATCCGTTGCTCATGTGAGTTGATTCACAACCATGACCCAGGCAATGCTTAGTGAATGCATCATAACACCTCAGCTCTTTCCTTGGCCGACCTTGAAAAACTGTGTGTTTGTAGGCCAGGCAGCTAGGGGCAAAGTGTACTCCAGTTTCATTTAAGAGCCCTTCCAGAAAATATTTAAAAACTGTGCATGCATCTCCTATCTCGCCTCTCCTGTATGTTTTAGGAAGTCATGGTATGTTTGATTGTATCACACATTAGTTTGGAAATGTATTGAGTGCTCTGCATTACCAGATTTGATTTCTGCANATGGTATGTTTGATTGTATCACACATTAGTTTGGAAATGTATTGAGTGCTCTGCATTACCAGATTTGATTTCTGCATGTTATTGCACCCGGTTACTGTAACAGTAAGATTATTTAAACATTTTGTGACATGTTTGTGAGTGTATTGTGACTCACATGCTCATACTTGGGATGGCACTTTTGTTCATTGTCACAAGCAATGTGAGTGAGTGAAGAGATTTGGACATCTTTAACACTGAGGCCTTAAGAACCAAATAAGCAGTGTGTGAAGGCAAATTTCAGTAGTGGTTTCTATCAGCATGTTGAAAAAAAATTACAAGTTTAATTCAAAATTAAATTACAGCTCGTTTACTGCTAAATCAAAGGTACCAAGAGGTGTAAAATACTGTTTTACAGAAAAAAGAAAAATGTTGTGGTTACAAGTGATGCCTGCTGACATTTTCCTGATATTCAACAACCTCTGAACATTTTTTTGCTGGCTGCAAAGTTAAAAGCCCCAGAAAAAATACTTCAAATTGAAAAGTAAATTTGTAATGATTCAATAAAAATCATAATTCCTAGTACATTTTGTATATCAGAACATAAAAATTTAGAGGTGTATTTATTTCATGAGTTTTCAATTTATCAAATGAACAACTCCTAAAAATTTTTCCAACCGTCATGTGGGTATTTCCAAAATACTACATTTTCTCAAATGAATATATTTNGAACAACTCCTAAAAATTTTTCCAACCGTCATGTGGGTATTTCCAAAATACTACATTTTCTCAAATGAATATATTTTGATACATATTTAGTTTATAGTCCTAGTACACCTAAATGTTGACATGTTACAGCTTTGAGCATCACAAGCAGTGTNTGAACAACTCCTAAAAATTTTTCCAACCGTCATGTGGGTATTTCCAAAATACTACATTTTCTCAAATGAATATATTTAGTTTATAATCCTAGTACACCTAAATGTTGACATGTTACAGCTTTGAGCATCACAAGCAGTGTATGTATTTGTCAGCTGTCTGTTGGTTGCATCATTTAATTTTATAAGTATTACTACATTGTTTTACACAAAACTATTTGTATGCTGACTGTCACGGGTGTAGGTCAATGAATGACACAGCTCGAGCAGTGTAACCAAATATGGCAGACATGTTGGAGCATGCTTAACTAACAGGTAGTGTTTTGTATGAATATGTAATAGTGTATCCAATAAATCAAGTACCAATAAGGACTGATCCAGTTGTGTGTTCATGATTACCTACCAGCAAGATGCTGACACTGACGGCAGTTTTGCTGATTACTTTAACAGGTTGAGACAAATGTTCAGATTTCCTGAAGAGTTTTCAAAACACATCTTGTGAAGCTCTAAGTGCTTTCCTCTGTGCAAAAACTTGCTCCTTCTATAAAAGCCAAGTAATGACCATCATCAATGGGTAAAAGGACTTGGTTTAATCTATGCCAGCCACTACTTGCAGTCAGATGGTTTTATTACTGGACTTTCAACTGACATTACTTTGACAGTGTGCCAGATGACCTGCTTGGTTGATGCCCACCAGTTTACTTAGGACAGAATATAATAACTAGACTCAGGTAAGTGTAAAGTAGGTTCAATGTTCATGAGAGGAGGCTGGCTGTAACTGGAGCCACCAGACACGCTTGTCATTCCAGTCAGTGTGAAGAATGGACGAGTTGAGGGATTTGATGGGATGGAGCAGTTGTGGAATGAAGATGGAGGAGGAAAGGGGAGTGCCTCTTTAAAATGCCATTCCACCAGGGTCTGGGAGTGAACTGGAGGCACAGTGGGGGAAGTTAGCACACAGCCACTGAGACAACTGGGGGTTGCGTATTTGGATAAACGTCACACTTCTGCTGATGGAAGTAGTTTTTTCCAATATGCTAATGTATTATTCCCAAAACATGCAGATATCCTGATTCCAAATGCAAATCCTGTTGAACTTGTCTAGGACAAGGTGAGTGAACTGCCTGGCAATAGGATTGCAATGAATTAAATTTGTAGGCACACTCTGTTTAGTAAAGTAAAGTATACGTCTTGAGAAGTTCGATAATGAGGGCTAACATGTACATGAAAACTGTAATTTTTTTTCTTACGTTAGAGATACGTAGTTGTTGCCGTGAGATAGTTAATACCGTAAGACATTGAGAGTGCTTGTGAACATGCAATGTTCCATATTCAGCTTTCAACCTCTGGAGACACTAGCTTCATTTTTACTACTGCAGCTTAGAGAAATTTTTGAAAGGGAATTTTTTTTGTGGTTAGTGTGATAGCTATCTTTCAGATGTGGGGGTTTTCCGGGTGTGTGTATATTTCCTTCCTTTTGTCTTCATTTTGTAATTTTGCTGTGCATATCTCATTTCTCCCCTTTGTAAGTCACAGGCAAAATCCTAAATTTGATTTGTTTGAATGCATTTAATAATAGTCTTGCAGTTTTAGATGAATTTTACCCTCAAGTTACAGGGTTCCTTTTTTTCTAAATGTTTTTTGCACAAAAAAAATATTTTCTGAGTGACAGACAATTTTTGTCAGTACTGCAGTAAAGTGGGTTTAATTAGAAATGTATTGATTCATCAAAGAGCTCTTGTCTGTCCAAGACTGTCAAAATTGGGATCAAGTACTGACTTTTTTGATCAGGCAGTAGATATGTTTTACCCCCAAGACTTGAAGTTAGCCTAGGATTCTGGGATTCTGTGACTGACCTGTGTGTAATGGAACTAACATATAGGTGACGTGATAACCAAACCTGTGATTCAGACTGTGGGAGCAGCATCACCATCTGATCGGACAGTGTGCTGGGTGCTAGCGTTATTGGTCGCGCCAGAGAGGACGTCAGGATCCGCAGGACTTCTGGATCACCTGGCATGGTGCTCCTGTCTCCCGCCACAATCACCTCGACTCCATTGCTCATGACCTTGGTGGCGAGGTGAAGACGTGCTTCGTTCGGGTTGGCAAATGTCAGGCTTCTCCCAGAGGTTCCTGCAAGCATTTCTATGTCATTCATCAATTTCTTACATAACATGTTATTATTGTTATAAAGTTTTAGCCAGTACTCCCAAATTAAAACTTTTTTAGTAATTTTCAGATGAAAAGTAAATTGTTATCTCAGATGATGAAAGCTTGGTGAAAGTTGCACCTGACAAATAGAAAACTGATGAAATGATAGCATGTATTTTATACAAGAGAACATGTAATTCTACATTCCCACAGAGACCCATCACACACAGAACACTTAACAAAAGAAGTAAATACAAGTGTGAAAAGTTTGTCTAACATCAGCTACTGGAAGCAATGTGACAGACTGGGAAGGAAGTGATTTCCCATTAGTTTTGGCGTGGACAGTAACAGAAAGTTATGAAATGAAGAAAGAGGTTTCAAAAACTTTAAAACCTTTATGAAACGTACCTTGCGTGCTGGCCGCTGTTGTCATCACTGGCTCTGTTAGGGTCACTTTTGTCACGTGGGGTTTGACTTCTGTAGTAGATGTGACATATTTATCAGTGCCATCAACTCTAGTCACAATAAATGTGTATGTGCGCAGTCTGGTGGTAGTTAAGATATGTGTTATAAGTGAGGGTGCAGGCACTATTGTTTGTTTTTGCTGTTCTGTGTCATTTTCTGTGTGTTCTTTCGCTATGTTCACATCAGTTGGTAATTCTTCATGATGTTGATATGTGGTAGGTAATGCTGCTAAGTTCTCTGTTGTGCTAGTCAGTGACATTTCTGTGTAGTCATGGGATTTGTCTGCAGTAGCTGATATTATGTCTGGCAAGGGTGGTGTCTCAATGTTTGTTGATTCTGAAGCAAATTCAACTGGATTCACACTTGAAACAGTTACAGAATCATGCAAATCTTCGTTTCCTGTGCTCAATAGACTTGCGGCTATAGTCGGTTCTACACTTTCGTAAGCATATGAAGTTTCAGTAGCCTCTACCTTGGGAAGTCTAGTTGATGATCTGAATCCACGAGGAGAATTACTGCCTCGACCAAATGACCTAGAAGATGATTTCCTCCCTCTGTATGATGTTTTATAATTGCTAGAAGGTGTAGTAGCCCTGTGGGTTGTTGATGGTGAGGATTTTCGACGTTTCTGACCAGAAAATGACACCTTTGTCCTGCCAGGTTTTCTAGTAATGCTAAAGCGTGTTGGGCGAATGAACCGTGGACCTTCATATTCAATGCTTGATTCTGCTTTTTCATCTGATGTTTCAATTGTTGTTTCTTGCGGTGCCTCAGTGTCACTTTCTTTTATTTCTGTAGAATTTTCTACATTAATTTGCTCACCTTCGTTTTCTTTTTCTGTTGAAGAAATTGCTGTGTTTTTAGTTTTTTCATAATTTTGTGTTTCAGAAATGATTCCTTGTTCATAAACTGGCTCAACTGAAATAAAATCCTCTGGTGTTTTAGTTACCGAAACCTCTGGTTCGGTGTTCTGTGTGCTAAAGTGTTTCATTGACATGGTGTAATCATCTTCCTGTTTTGGTAGTGTAACTTGTAAGCCAAATACACCATTCTTTGGTTCTTGAACTGTTGACTCTATGACTGACGGTGATATAGGAGTGGTAATGCTGCTTGAAATTGTTTGGTCATCAAAATTCTCTGTGATGTTCTGTGGAGAAAAGTCATCATTAACATATTGTGAGTTACTTGTTACTGTTTTTGTATTCTGATCACCATACGATTCTGTGGTTGCAGGTGTTGGATAAATAATTTTGTCTATAGCAGTTTCTTTGTTACCGGCAAGAGATGACCTACTTTCACTCCCATAAATTTTTGACATTGTCACCATTTTATCAACATCAGAACTCTTTTCTTGATCATCTTCACTTATCAGTGTGTGCTTATTAGTGTTTAATGTTGATGTAGTAATAGACACAGGTTCAGTCAGTAGCATAACTGTTGGTGTCTTATGTGCGGGTCTTCTTTTGGTTACAATAATACGCCTTTTGTGGTTGCTGCCTGTGACTGATAATTCAGACTGTGGATGTTTCTTAGTCACTCGAATTAACTTTTGTGATGGGCTTGCAGAATGCCTAGGAACAGCAGATATATTTGGTGCATCATTTTCTTCAGTAGATCCTTCATTGTCTCTCATGACACTTTCATCATGAAATTTTTGGCTTACTGTTTGATCTGTAGACCCAGATTCAGCATTTTCCTGATTGCTTGTTGGTTTTGTCTCTAATCTCACTGGTCTTTTTCTGCGAGCAACTAGTACCCGTTTTACTTGTCGCCCTTCATTCTTTGCTTCTTTACTGTTGTCAGTATGATTTGCTTTCCGGTTTCTGATGACTTTGACTCGCCGCATAAAGGGTTTGTGATGATCTTCATCTTTAGGAAATTCTTCATTTATTTTTAAGGTGTCCATATCTGGAATAGCTTCTTTTCTTTGTGCTTCAGAAACAGCAAAAATGTCTTTTTCTTCTTCAGAGTAGTTTCTGCTTTTATTTGCTGGGACTCTTATTCTTACTATTTTTCTGTGTCTTTTCCTTGTACTATTATTAGTGTAATGTTGCTCATCATTATATTGTGTGGTTAGATCTCTTGTTTCTCTTTTCAGTTGTTTATGCCCATGTAATGAAATATCTGTACTGCATATATTCAAAGAACTGAATGATAAATGACATTTAGAATTATCAGTAAGACTATGGGATTTTTTAGATCCCCCATTTGGTGAAACCATGCCCTTTCGCTGGAGTGGGGGAAACTCAGCGGGGCTGTTCAATAAAAAATGACCGGTACCATTAAATGTTTTGGTTGCAGCTGTAGCGGCGTCACGTTCATTTGTTTTACTTGTTATTGAAGGGCTTGCAGGATGTACATTCAGTGATGTTTGCACTACAGATACGTAACGACTCACATCACCCACTAGGCTTTCAAGACTCTGAGTTTCAGTAGTGTCAATGTCAGCAGGTACTTCATTCATTGCAGACATTATAAAGTTGTTAGTGATTTCTTCATCTTGATCAGTGAAAGAGCTGCCAATATCAGGAAACATTGATACACCTACTTTGATGATACCAGCCTGGGAATCATCTTTTACAGTATTCCCTTCAGTTTCCAGTAGTACTGTAGTTGTTGTGGTATCAAACATATTTGGTGCCTCTCTTTTCCTTATAGATGGTTCATCTCCTACTGTAACTGTTGATAAAACAGTACTAAACTCTCCTGGCCGTCTTCCAGAAACATACAACGTTACAACACTTGTTTCTGCGGGGGCTGGAGGCGGATCAGGTGGTTTTGGATCTGATGCCCTTAGCCGTTTTCTTTGATTTGATCTTGTATTTTGTGGCTGATTGTCATCTTTTTGGAGGGAATCATTACTGTTGTCCAAAATATCATCAGATTCCGATTCTCTTGCAAGTCTGTCTGCATCTCTGTCATCTGTTCTTTGTCGTGTTTGTATTCCTCTCCTCCTAACTTCATCATCGAGGGCAGGGACATCATTCTGAAGTAGTTTCACATTTTCGGCCTGTAATAACTGTTGTTGTAAGCCAAGTAGTGGATTACTGGTAGTTTGTGGTTGATTCTGGCCTAAAAGTTGGGCTTGCAACAGAGCTGGCAGCAGAAGAGAGTTTAATTGATTATTTGCAGCGGTTGGTGTAACAACAACTGTGTCTGTCAGGAATTCTGTGGCTGTTATTACTTCTTCTGACTGGTCAACTATTGTGGTAAGTATCTCTTTACCTCTAAATGTCAGTGGGATAACAGTTGATGTACCTTTGGTGACAGTTGTGACATAAGTTGTTGTGCGTGTTTTGTATTCAGTTGTAGGAGATGGAGGTGGAGCATTATTATTATTATTATTATTTAGAGCAAGTAGAGGGTTAATGTTTGGCTGAAGTCCCAAGTTTCCAAGCAGTAACTGTGACAACAGTATATTGGCCAAAGGTGCATTGGGACTTATCTGTGGTTGCAGTGTACTTACAACTTGCTCAACATCATAAACTGTGCTTGGAATCATGTGCGAAAATGATGTTTTACGACCTCGTATCACTGTAGGCGTGAAGATGATGCTGGTTGTTGGCGTATCACGTAGGAAAAATTGAGTGACTTCAGTCACTCCTCCAGGAAGTGTGCCTGTTGCTTCACTTGTAAGAACAAAGACAGTGTTTCCTTCTCTACCGATTGTAGCTGTATACTGGTGTGGACCTAACACTTCAGTACTTGGGCTAGCTGTGATTATATTTCTGTACTCGGTGACCTTGCCATTTAGAACTGGAATAGTGACTTCTGTTGGTACCTGATGTGTCACTGTTATTGTGCCATCGAAACTGGATGGAGTGAATGTAAATGTGTCCAAGTCTTGAATCTCACTGCGGTAGCGTGTTCTGCTGTTTCCTCTGCCTCTGTTTGTATTTGTGTTTGTGTTCCTGTACCGAGGTTGGTTGGCTCTTGTATGCGTTGCGTCAGTTTGTTGCGAGTATGACTGTGGTTTTTGATTGTGTGATTGTGTTTTTTGCTGAGTTCTCAGTCGAGGAGGCTTTGGTCTTTGAGGAGCAGGTGCAGGAGTTGTCTCAGCTCGACTGTTTTTATTTTGCCTGCGGCGTGGCGATGACGATGTTGTTGATGGTCGCTTGAAATTTGAACGTGTGTTTGTACTTGTGTCCTTCTCTCGTAATGTAAACTGAGATCTTCCTGAATTAGAGGCTGATGTTGGTCGAATTTTTTGGGAATTTTGTGGTGCCTGATTGCGTTGTCTTGGAGTAAATCTTCCTGTATTTGAAGATTTTGATTTTGGAGGATCTGGAGTTACCACGGTTTCCTCTGTAGTATCAACTCTGTCTTGAGCGGTCGATTTCGACCCAGGGCGTCTAAAACGTCCATACGTTCTGACAGTGCCTCCTTCCCTTCTAGAACCATATTCAGTTTGTCGTTTTGTTCTTGGTTTCCTTAGGGTTCTAGGAAATGGACGAATTTGGACAGGTTTGTATAAGTTACCTGATCTTCTATTTGCTGGCTGAACCAGCGTTTTTGATTCAGATTTTTCTGAACCTTCGTAGTCATTATCTCCTATATCTTCGTCGTCTATGAATGTATCTTCTTCATTATTTTCTATCTCTTCATTTTCAGTTTCTTCATTTTTCTCATTTTCTTCTGCATTTTCTTCTTGTTCTGGTTTCTTGAACAAGCCTCTTGGAGGAAACAGATTGTTTCCAGGTCTTGGTCTGTTTACTGCAGGTTTGAATCGGCTGGCAACACTGGAGCCTGGTCGAGTACGCAAACTTTTTGGTGTTGTTGATGGTGAACGATTTTCGTTACTTTGTTTTCGTGGAGGTACATTTTTCTTAGATGGTGTCGTACTTGTTCTTGGAGTAGTGCCCAGACTTTGTTGTGTTCGTAAATTTGGTGGTCTTCGTAACCTCAAGAGTGGGTTTGTACTTCTCCTAAATGATTCAGTACTGGTTGAAATTGGCTGAGTTGGTGTCTCCTGATCTTCTTCTGCATATAGATCTGTTTCTTCTGTCACACTCAATGTGGTTTCATCAGGGCTTAGCGTATCATCAGATGATTTTGGTGTAGTTGAAATACCAGCTGTTGATGCAAATCCACGCCCAAGTCCTGAGGAAAGTGTGGGACGTATACGCAGTCGTCCTGCAGGACCACCTGGGTAGATACTGGAAGAACCACGTCCTGAGGAACTTTTGTAAATGCTTGCACGTCTCGAAGGATTTCCAGAACTTAATCCAGAAGTTGCATATATTCTTCCGGATGTGGATGCACGACCTCTCGATCTACCTTGGTAACTAGATGAGCCATGATGTACACCTTGTGTAGAGCTGCCCCTGTTACGAGAAAATCTTCGTGTTCCTGAAGATAAAGTAGGCTGTATTTCATTAGCAACATTGTTTTGCGAACTTTGTCGTCGGTTATTAGCAAAGCGTCCTCTTGACGATCCACCTCCTGGACCAATCCTTTCATTTGATTTAGCAGGTGATGCTGTGATTGTAGGAGTTACTGCATTTCTGGTTATAGTTGTAGCACTACTTTTATGCTTAGGATTAAAAGCAGGTCTGTTGCTACGTGATTTGATCACGAAAGGTCTTATTTGTGGAGTGAACGTGTTTTTCCGTGAAGAGAATGTTAGTCTCGATTTTACTCTGCTTTTGCCAGATGAGGATGCTTCGTCATTTTCTTCATCATTGTCCTCTTTCTCGTCACCTTCTGTGTGATCACCATCACTGCTTTCATCTGTGTCAGATTGAGTCTTTGGTTCTCCATCATGAAGTGAACTTTCAATAACCACAGGAGATGGTAGTGTACTCACAGATACAGTGGGAAGAACATCTTGCACTCCAATCTGAACTGAACTTGCTGATATTAATCCTGTTGGCACAGGTGTTGGTGTCATACCTATCTTAAAACTGGATGTGCTTTCAATTACTTGTGCATAACGCCCATCTATGTGTGTGCCAAATACTTTAGACTCGTAAAACGTTGTAGTGTTATCTTTAACGATAGATCCATCTATTATTCGAACAAGTCCTGTGCGGAAAGGCTCTACTGTTGTTATGCCAGCGATTAACGACTGCTTCTCAGGATTGACTTTTAATGATGATGAACTTTCGACCACTTGTGCATAAAGATTGTCAATGTAAGTACCTATTGCCTTTGTTGTATAAAATGTTGTAGTTACGCCATCGGCATCTATTATACGACCTTCGTTCAATGAGACTATCCCAGTTGGTTGAAGATTTTCTTGTAAAACTGAAACTGGTGATGGTTTTGGTGTAACTACTGTTGTTGAACTTTCTAATATTTTCGCATAAAATCCATCTATGTAGGTACCAAATACATCGGTTGAATAGAGAGTTGTGGTTCCATTATTTACCTGACTTGTGAGTATGGTGGATAACAGACCAGTTGGTAACAGTGAAGATGATGGGCTTTGGCTGTATACAGGGTCTGTTTTTATAATTTCTTCAAACAGTTGTTCTGGTGGGAGTGCACCACCTAAAGACCTTCCAGACTTAGCATCAGTCTGTGATACTGTGTTGTTCACTATTGAGCTCACTGTCTCCAGTCTGCTGTTCACAACAGTGCTGTCGCCAATGTATGAAGTCATAAAATATGTGTATGTTGTGTAAACTGTAGCAGGGTCATTGTTGTCTGTAGGTGAATTAAGTTTCTCAGTGGGCGTTGCTACAGGTTGGTCGTTTGTTTTAGATGGGTCTGAATTTAAAGAACTTGGTATCTCTAGTAGTTCTGATGGTAGAATTTCAGTAATAGTGTTCACTGAAGTGGGCTCAGTCACAATACTTGGGGCAAAATCTGCTCGGGTGGCTGTTGGAGTAATAACATTAGACACAGTTTCCTCACGACTAGTTATGGAGGAAGAGCCATCCTTATACAGAGTTGTCCAGTATGTGTATGTTGTGAAATAAGTTACAGGAAGTGATTGATCTTCAGTTTCAGTCACTTGTGCAGTAGCTTGGGGGCTGAGAGTTTCTGTCACTACATTTGTCACTGTCTCTAAACGACTGATAACATCGCTTGAAGATGTGCCCTTATACAGTGTTGTGAAAAATGTGAAAGTGGTAAAGTATGTTTGTAGTAATAATGTAGCAGATGGTTGTATTTCTTCTGTGTTGCTTTCAGAACTTATCTGATCGTCTAAAGGTAAATGTCTGTCATTCCTCTCCAGCATAAGCATTTGTCCACCTCCAGAAGTACTACTAGTGACGTCAGTACTCATACTTTCTACCACCATCCTTTCAATATTTTTTCCATCATTTTCTTCATTTATTCCTCTGGAAGAAATGGGAGATTTCGAAGCTTGCATTTTTTCTACATTTACTTCATTATTTTGAGTAACATGTGGTCGTGATATTGTAGTACTGTATGCATATTCTCTGTCCAAATAAGGTGTTCCATCAGACAGTATTTTGTTTTCTTCATCATCTGCTACCTCTATGTTAACATCAAACTGAGAGTTTGTGATATCACTTTTTTGGTTGTTTCTGGATATTGTGCTACTATAGGAATAATGTGGAGTTGATTTGAATACAAGTGACCTAAGAGGTGTGTACTCACGTGACGGTTGAATTATGTTTGGAATGTTTGACTGTGGAGACTCCAATTGATCTGTTAGTACTGTAGAGAGAGGTTCATATTTAGAAGCTGGTGCAGTCTCCATAGTTGTTTCAGAGGCATCAGTTAACAGATTACTTGGTGTTATAATGTTTGTGAAAACTTCAGTTGTACTTGTTACAGTAGTTTCATCATCAACAAAGATGGTTGTGAAATAAGTATAGGTTTTGTAAAATGTCTTAGGTTCACCATCATTGAGAAGTTTAGAATCGACTTCATTGTCTAGCATTGGAGTGGGTGATGCAAGCTCTTTTTCAACATCAACTGAATCAATCACAGAGGAGAAGAGTTCAGTATCTGGGTCTGTGACTGGCTCTGGTATGTACTGTGTTGTTGGCCTACCCACACCCACACTAGTTGGCAGGATTTCAGATGAGACTAATGAGTCTTCTCTTCCAAACAAACCAGCCACTGCTGGATCTGTTTCGCGTGCCAGAAAATTCTTATCGAGAGTCGATGTTACAACGTTAGTCTCTACAACTTCCCGACTTGAAACACTAGTTGTTGTTTCATGGAAGAATGTTGTCAAATAAGTGAATGTAGTGTACAAGGTCTTAAATATCAAGTCTATTTCTTCTTCGTCGACATCAACTGCTTCACTAAGTTTTATAGCTGGAGTGGGGGAAGGTGTGAGTTCAGTTGTACTTTCTGCATCCGTTTCTTTATCAATAGGCTTCTCTGTCTCTTGCATGGTATCTACTAGTGTTTCAGTTGAACTTATTTCTGATTGAGGTTCGACTTTCTCTTTGATATGAGGCATAATTTCAATTTCAGGTACAGTAGTTGGCAAATTTTCAAATGTTGCTGTAGGGCTGGAACTGATTTGTATGGTTTGCGAAGTTTTAGGAACATCAATTATCCTTGTTAAGAAAGTAATTTCTTCTGATGTAACTTCTCGTGATCTTATCGATGTGGTAGTTGATGGGCCATCTGGAATAAAAAATGTGGTTAGGTATGTAAAGGTTTTGAAAACTTTGGAAGGAATAAGTTGAGTTATTTGTCCAAGGTCAGATGCATGTGTAGGAGTGTACTCTATGATGGTTTGTGAAGATTCCTCAATATTCACATTGTCATTTGTTTCTCCATTTTCTTTAACTGCTTCAGTGCTTTCATCTATTGGCAGCATTGCCTGATCAGTTAAATTTGAGTGTGCGTTGTGGTCAGTGTCTTTATCATCGGCAACTTCATTATTTATTTCTGCCGTAGTTGTTTCTGCAGGTACTGTGCCTATTGTCTCATCATCATGAGTCATTTTCTGAGCTTCTTCTGTGGTAATATGTGTTGAGATATCCTCTGTTGTAATAGGTGGTAGTTCTACACTATCTTGTGTAGTCGGAACTATTTCAGGCAGTTCTGTTGAAGGTGGAATTTCAAGAACTGCTGAAGGTTTCATAGTTTCAGATGGCAATGGCTCAGGTGAAGCGGTCTCATCCACAAAGAAGAAGACACTAGACGTCGAGTGAATAACTTGAGTGTATTTACCTGCTTCGTAAGTTCCATAGATAAGCGAGGTGAATAGCGTAGTTGTACCATCTAAAGCCCGTGTACCAGCAATGGCCTTAATGAGTCCCTCTGGAGTTGTATTATCTCCATGATCTATTGCTTGTGTTCTGGTTGTTGCAAAAGTCCATGGTAGCTCTGTAGGTTCTGATATAATTTCTGTTAAGTACGGTGTACTCACTAAAATTTCTTGGTCGTCAGTGCTTGCCACCTCTGACATTTTTAGTTCAAGAGTGCTAGACAGGATGATATCTACCACAGAAGGCTCAATTTCATTTTCTGAGGAAGTAACAGCCTCAGGAGTTGTGCTTTGAAACATTTCTTGTTCTTGGGCAAGAAATGATGATGTTTGTTCAAATGTCAGCTGATCGTAACTTTCCTCAGGAGGTTCAGTTTCTTCATCTACATCCGCCTCAGTGACATGTGTTGATGATTCTAAAGCCTTGTTGTTTCGGATTCCTGAGCTGGATGTTTCTGGCAGCACGACCATTGTAGGCAAAGCCGTTTGCATGCTCAGAGAATGACCTGTCACTGTGCGTGTCACCATCCCTGGGGTGTATGACATGAAAGTTTTTACTGTAGTCACCACAGACACTGGTTCATTAGAGAGTGTTGCAACGCCAGTTATAGATGTCACAGGTATACTGGGAGTCTCGGAACCTTTTGTATTAGGCATAAATATAATCACAGTGTCGCCCACTGTGGTGCTGAAGTCCGCAAAACCATAATATGTGACTGTGTCAAGTTTCTTGAGGCTATTTAGTGCACCGCCTCTATACAATACTTTCCCATTCCTTGACCTGGCATTTTTAACAGCTGGTGTATTTTTGCTTCGACTTTCAGTTGTGTATTCATCTTCCTCGTCCATAGAAAAGGCGCTTGGAGCAAAGTCATGACGGATGGTGAATGTAGGAAGTCCGTCGACTGGACGAAAAACTTTTGCTGGTTTCAGCTCATTGAACTCAACCTCTTGCGATGCATGTCGTTCTGAGTTGCTTCCCACAAAATAATCTCCCATGCGTTTAGCTTTCAACTGATTTTCTGAGCTTTCCTCATTCTCAGGGTACTGCGCACCAACGTCTTTATATGCGGCAAACTGTGTCCCTATCCCGAACTTCTTTATGTCATTCGATTGCCTGAGTATCTCGTCCAATGCGTCTCCGTACTGTCTCTCAGTTGTCGTTTTGACTGGTAGTTCGCTGTTTGTCGTAGTCTCTGGCAAAGCGAATACATTAACGACCTTCTCATTTTGTCGGACGGGGAGGACGAATGGCTGTTTGGAGGGGTAAACAAAGTGGGGGCGGAGCGGGGTCGTGGGACGCACATGGTGGTCCAAGGGTCGCACCACGCTCGCATCGTAAAACACCCTGGAGGTAGTGAGCAGCGTCTGGGTGTAATGTCGCCCTCCCTCAGCCGTGGTGGCTACGAGCTGTGTCGCATACTCTGTAGTGGTGCCGTCCTGCACGAAGGTTCGCGCCGTGGACGACAGCACGCCCAGTGGTGCCCAGGCAGTGTTCGGCGACAGCAGCACGGAAGTGGCATCTGGCAGGGGCGCAGTACAGACAGTAAGACAGAGAAGTGGATGCACACACCATTCACCACAGACATGCAGATTGTTTAGCATTGAGTAGAGCATTCCAGTATTACCTACTGTCCTTAAGCCAAGCAGCCTATGGTTTGATGTCCTCAGAATGTGAGATAAGAGAACACTTTTAATGTGGACGTATTTTATTAGCACTTAGCTGGTGACCTGTAAAGGAATTTGATAAACTGTCTCTTTAAATTTCACTACCGAAAAGTTTTTACTGCTGGTGAATAAAATATTGCATATAAGTCATGTAATGTTTACAGCAAATACATTTTTTGATTGCATAGTTTTTTTTCTACCTATTCAAATAAGAAGTTTTGCAGATTTTAGTATCATAAATAAAAAACCTAAAGTAGTTACAAAAGCGAAGTAAAGGAACCTGACAGGTGAAATTTTTGGTTGTGAAATTTTACCATAAAAAAATGGAATGTGTGTGATACAAGGAAACTATTGAAGATTTTCTCTATTATCAATTGTGCTATATATAAAAATTTTTGTCAACACAATTACATGTGATTGCCTTAAGGTAATGCTTAGTATTGTTTTCGGTGTGAATTATTACATTTCTAGAAATTAATATCTGTGTTAAGAACAAGAAAATTATGCTTTTAATCGGTTTGTAATGCTAAAACTATGCAACTGAAAAAAATATTTGGTGCATCTTCAAGGTGGACAGTATTTGCAAGAAATATAATATATTCAATATGTAATTTAAAATCCATAGATTGAATTAGTTTTACATTTTTACCAGTGATCTGTATTTTTTTTTAACAGAAGTTTTAGTTTTCAAAAATCACCATTTCCAGTATAGTAGACATATTAACCAAACACTATTGACTGACGTGACTGGATTCTGTTGTGGTACATTTGTTTAATTAAACCTTGGATCACTATAATCTTACAACAAATTTTTGTTGCAAAAAATTTTTAAATTGCATTTTTAAAACTTTTTTTAATGTTAGATAATAGGCTTTCCAGAAGGGGTGCGTGAAGACTATTTTTTTCATTTCCAATCGAAGTCTTCGCCGAAGATGAATTTAAAGTCAAAGGACACTTCAATTTTTCTTTTAATTCTTAGAAAATTTTACAGATAATATATAAAATGAATTACTATTTCCAATTACATATGCTGATTTGACAATGAGTCACAAAAATGTGTAGAAGCCAAACCAACATTTTTACACTTTTTCCCCCAGGAAGGCCTCGATTCTTCATAACTACACCAGAAATGTATAGTTACTACTAGTATCAAAACACATATAACTTACTTGCTGGTAGAGACAACAACATGATAGCAATTTATGCTCATGCACATCTGTGCTTCTTTTGTTCCAAGTGAATAAAATGTACACATTATTTGCAGGTTTCTAAATCGGAGCACCTTGGTGCTAAACCTTGTACACCACCTTAAGGTGGAGTTAAAGGTGCTGAAGTATTTTAAAAAACGTGGATAGACGAGCATAAGAAATTTTTATTTTTCAGTAAGTTTAATATGTATTTCGGACGTGGTAATATGATTGACAAAGTCACGAATTGCGGAAATTTAGTAAAAATACTTAAACAGGTCATGACATAATATGCAATTTTTTATTCTAAATAAAATTTAAAAATAAGATATGATACACAATTCTGATAATTTTGTATTTTATAAATTTACGCATACTGAGTTAAAACATTTGAAATCTATTTAATTATAGGAAATGCAATTAAAATATTTTTACAAATTAACTTTTAGACAGTTGGGTGGTAACGTTTACACTATACACATCTCAGCATATTAACGTGTTACTCATTTACACCTTTAGGTACTGAAGTTGCAGATATTACATCCCAAGTGAACATATGGTGTTCCCGCATCGGAAGATGTTTGTTTGCCAGTAATATATAGAACAGTGTGCTGTGCTAATAGCAAGTACCTTTGAACTCTCTTATCAATTTTAATTTTTGTATGATTATATTGCAGCACTTTACATTAGCTGCCATGGAAAATAAATATAGTGCAATGCATTCCATCTGGAACAACTGCAGTCTTTTTGTTGGAGCCACAACGTTGGTGCCATCTGGATAGTATGTTCTGTAGATTCATTCATGTTTATCAACAAAAACATTAAACACTGCTTTTATTGTGAGTAAAATGAGTACATTCAAATTAAATTTCATGTGAAAATTTTTTAAGATTTTCAGCAGTGGTGAGAATTTTTAAAAAATTGTAACTGTTGTAATTTTTTGTGATGCATCGCTATAAAATCAAACGTAAGTTAATATACTGTAATTTTTCATGGCAATAGCAGTTCACTTATGGTGTTCACAGTTACATTACAGGTGAGCTTAATTAGTTTGTGTGTGTAAAATGGGCTAAAATTACAAAATATGGAAGATTGCCAACCATATTGATTATAGAAAAAAAAAGTTTGGAATCTTCAAAATTTTTGGTTATGTCCGAAGTCGAAGACGAAGGAAAGAATTCTTCGATCCAACTTCGAATTTTCGAAGCTTCGCACACTCCTATTTTCCAGTACTATCTGCCATGAGAAAGAAATTTATTATAAAAATTTTACAGTGGTAGTGTATCTTTGTTCAGACTCTGCTCTCTGCTAAATCAATCTGCTTGTTAAACACAACGAACTAACAGTTTTTAGAAGAAATGGATGTCACAACAAACACACAGTGATAAACTTAGTTTTTGTATGTACATTATTCTACATTCTACAAGTTGTTTAAAAATACTATAAACAGATATTAAAAAACGGTTTGTTTAAAATTCATTGGACATGCATTATTTTGTTAGAAACAGCATTTATACAGTAATTAAAAATCTATGCTAAAGTTCAGTGATTGCTACGTAAGGTTCGGCCCTTTACGTAATACATTTGCTATAAAAACTAGCAGAATTGCGTTGTGTTAATTTCACCACATTTAACATATTAGCATAAAACACATACTGGTTACTGAAAAAATTGCAATTTAATAAATTTTTCATTGAACTAGTTAATATCAAATATTTTATATCCAAATATGGGACACTAGCATGACTTGTTCGAAAGTTCATCTGTCTTGAACATTTGCTGGTAATGTAAAAAAAACAAAGCAATGTCGAGAAAATGAGTCAAGCCTGTTTCACACTTACACCGATCACACTTAACAGAGCGGAACAAGAGACATAGCTATTCACACGCGANGGGGTGGGGGGGCTACACCACCCAAGATGACTGCGAGGGGGCTCTCAGGATAATGTAGGGGGAGAAAGGTAATTTAAATTTCTGGCCGTATTTTCTTGACGTCAGAGTATACATCCAATTCACACTGTAGTGTTTGGGTTAGAAGCATAGTATATGACCATGCTTGAATATTTTATTTTTTCAACTCTTGTTTCATTCTGAAGTAAATACTGAGCAAAAGTTAGATGGTGCAGATGTTCTCTGTGCACTTTGGTTGTATAGAAGTTTTGTTACATGGAGTTAAATGGCATAAACTTAGCATGTCATAATCAAAATACTTACAATGAAAATACTAATGACACAACAATCAATGCACTATTTACAATGTTGATTGTTGATAGGTAGGTAGTTGGGATTAACGCCTCGTCTCGTTGACAGCGAGGTCATTAGAGGCAGAGCTACTTGCTCAGGGAAGAAAGTGTTCGTAGTTCTCTGTTAAGTACGGCGTACTCGCTAAAATTCAGCCTGATAAATAGGCAGACTGCCTTTTGTTGGAATGTACGGTATGTGTCTAGTGTATTTTGAGACACTAGAGGAGATGAAAACAATTTATTGAGAAAACTTGACTACATTGTGGGACACAGTTGACACACTACTTTGAACCAATCAGTAAAACATAGCAGGTGACATTGCACGCATACACATATTTCTGTGAGAAAGGTCACGAGAAACTGAACAATAATGTAGTCTTGATAAATAAGCGGCCAGGTTTCACATCGGCATCAGCACAGTCGTGGTGGAAAGCGTCTCCCATGCAGCAGCAAGGTCGATACCCTTGATTGCCATCTTGCACACAGACACATCTGTTCTTCGTGATATCTTACTCAAACGTTTATTGTTTCGTGCATACAAGGTGAAAATTATTCAGGCTTGGTTGCACAATAATGTCACACGTCAGTATGACTTTGCAGTCGAAATGTTATCACGTATTGAGGGCGATAATGGCTATCTCAAATGTGTTGCTTTTTCTGACAAGGTGATTTTTTTTTGTCAGTGGTGCAGTGAACTGGCGTAACGTGCATATTTGTGTTTTAGAGCTCCCTGGTGAGGTGTCAGAGTGTACCTGAGGCAGCCCAAAGGTGAATGTTTGGTGCGCACTTCTTCATGATAAACTTATCGGTCCATTCCTTTTGTGCTGAGGGCACCATCACATCTCCAATGTATCTGGACAGGTTGCAAATGTCTGCTGTTCCTCAGTTGTATAAGTATCGCCCTCTTTGTCTAGCAAGTTTTCAAATTTTTTGCAATTTTAATATTTCTGAACTGCGTATCTATATACCTGATATTTTCCTAAGAAAACTATTTCTATACCCCTCGATTTAAAGAAAAGAGTATGTTATACCTAAAAAAAACATGAAACAATTCTTGACCTCAATCTGGGTATCTCCTAAAGGTGGGCTCCAAGCCCTTAAACTTCTTCTGGTTAAATGTACACACATGTATATTTCCCATGTGCTCTTGGTATATCTCAAACTGCCATCGTCTGATAGTTTTTCTTGTATAGGCTGCTTGTGGTTAGTTAAGCAATTTTGAAAGCTCTGTTCATGATTTATTTATTTGTTTGTTTTGTATCCTTCTGTAAGGGTGGGGAAAACGGGAGATCTCCGAGAAAACCCGGCAACCAGTGGCATCGTCCGGCACAATTCCCACATGCGAAAATCCGGGAGCGACCCTGCTGGGAATTGAACATGGTTCGCCTCGGTGAAGGCGGGTAGTCTAACTACTACACCAATAGCAGCTTATATCGCGAACTTAAGTCCGACGTTTCAGAAAAGTGACGTGACTGGCTAGCGACGTGTTGGAACACTGTTCACCAATCAGCGCCTGGTAAGCCACTCGTTAGCTAACAGCCTAGCCAACAGAGAACCTTCTGCAGCGTGCAGTAGCCAATCAGACACACGAAGCGTTCCCAGAGCCTCGTACTGTCAATTAGAGAACTGGTATTCCCGCATGAAAGGAACCACCATGCTATTTCGACTGTGTGTACGTATCGACCCTGCGACAAAGCCGGCGCAAGGCAGGCGGGCATCTCCGGTGGCACTTGTCAGCTGATGGAGCGACGGGTGTGCGCCTTGCCAGACCTCAGTTGGGCGAGAAGTCTGCGCTGCGATCTCGGGCAGACGGCGCGACCTTTCGAGAATGTCGCACGAGGCCTTGACAAGTGTAGCGCAACTCCCTACAACGGCTTGCCTACGTCCCAGGCGCCGGAACGGCATTCGGGGATGCCCGGCCAGTGAGAAGTGGCGAGCTCGACCTTCGCCCGCACTACGGTTGCATTTTCACTGTTTATTATTTGTTGTATAGGCTGTACACGGTAAAGTGAGCTCTTTCCAAACTAGCCTCTAAGAAATGTCACTGCTCATAAGAAAATACTCCTTATTTGATAGTTTAAGTATTTGAAAAGCTAAGAAAGTAATTGCATATCAAATTGTAACCCGTTGTGCAAAGTGTAGATTCAATATCAAACAGGATGATGTGTCCTTTATACCAAAATTTTATAATGCATCTATCTTTCATAATGGACATAATATAATGTTATTGTCAATTGTTAAAAGTAGAAAAGGAATTAGGAATTTTAACAATGACATAAAACAACGTTTTGAAATGTTTCTTCTTTCCGCAGTTTTCACGTGAGACTTAACCTTAATCGCAACAAATCCGCCTTTTTATGTAAAATGTTAAGGCCAGAAGCGAGCCGAAACCATCACCCATGCCCTACCTTAACCTAAGGACAGTAGAGTGCATGGTAAGGTGGTTGAAATGCTTTGTGAATAGCTCCTGAAAAGCCTAAGGACAGTAGCGCGGCTTTTGTCCTTGCCATAGGCGTTAAGGTCACCTCGAAAAGTTAATATATATACCATACAGGCCTTTCAAAAGTGCTCAACCGTGGACAACCTATAAACTTATAGACGTTTACCGAATGTCACAAAGTTTACTATGCCAGGGTTCGTGGTTATGAATACTGGCGCGGGCATAAATATATATTTGGTAATAATGTGAGGATAGTTCTGTATATAACGCCTTCTCCCTCCACCACCCTGGCATACGTGGCATAAAATAATAACATAACAGGCCTTTAAAAGCATCAGTTTTATTTTTTTTTTATACGCGCTGAAGTGTCGTTAATTTTATACGATGAAAGTTCGCAACATAGCGTCACATAAAAACATTAATTTGATAGGTTTCCGTAAGTAATTAAACTAATATTAGGTTATTGTTTTGAGTTTGGCTTGCAATGTACCGTGGCTGATATTTACGTTAATAAAACCTCATACAGAAACGAATCATTCTTGGACAAAATCGTATCGAATACAGCTTAGCGAACACATTTCCATCACACTGGCCTTTGGAGATGTCGTAAAACTATCAAAGGGGGTTTCCAGCAGAAATATTCTGATTCTACCAACCCTTTCGCCAACGTTAATTATAGTTAAAATAAATTACCGTTGAACCCCTAATTTTTTTCCCCGGAAAATACGCCGTAATACGCAGTAATTTCCCGTCGACATTATTGTCATAGACGTTTTTTTCGTAAATCCACCAAATTAAAGCAAGTGAATTTTCAATATACATGTATAAATATAATCTTGCAATTATCCTCTACGGCGACGGTTGCTGAACGCTAATAGTTTTAAAGGGTAGGCCTCAGTTACCGGAGAGAATCTCTGACGTGAACAACCCATCTTCCCTGGATACTATGGATGGTGTGGGTTTTTCGAAGGATTCTTCTTTACCATGGACTATGAATTTCTTTGCACAAACTCAGGCTTTGGGCCATAACGTCACAGAGTAAGTAAGTACACAGATACGAACTGGTGTGGCGGTTGCTTAGTTGTAGGCGTACGCATTCTCTGAGTGGCTGCGCGAGGCTCTGCGTCAGATCGGCTACCGCATGCTGCGAAAGATGCCCTAATGGCTGGGATGCCGGCTGGCGTGTCAGTTGACAAACGCTGATTGGCGCCCGGCCTTCCGACATGTTGCTGGTCAGTGACGCCATTTTGCTGGCGTGTGCGGCTGCAGTTATAAGCGACTGTTTCACTTCTGTATTCTTAAGTACTCCGTGGCTGGGTGGTGGGATTTCGAGGTGAGACCGTGGGTGACAGCGAGTAAGGCCCTACCGTGGAGCGGCGATTGAATGCAAGTGAAGGGGGAAATGGGAGAACCCCGAGAAAACACTTCCCGTTCTCCACGTACGAAAATCAAGTCATATATTAGCTGGGACCGAGCCGAGATAGCCGAGGTGGTAAAGGGAGGCCACAAACGACTGAGGTCTCCTACAGTTCGTCGGAGGAGGCGGCAGGGTCGTGAACGACGATAATGGAAGTCATGACCGGGGCAATTAGCACCTCGTCTTCTGCCGCCTTGCCCTCACTACTACGTCGACTTCTAGCGAAAGTCATTACCGTCTCGGGCACGTGCACACTGCCTTTCATCCTTGTGCAGTTGTTAACGGAAAATAGTTTCGTTTACTTTAATGTGCTCTTATCCGCCGACTGGAGCTGTTTTTCTCGGGAACGACGAGATTCGTACTGGCATGCGCATGAAAGGGAGCCATCGCTAAGCATTGAACCGACATGCAAGTTTATCGTCATGCCGCGTGTAACTTTATGGCATGGAGAATAATCCTATATTGCGATGATGGAAAAATTGTTTAGCTTTTATAGGTGGTTCACGGTAAAATGAAGACTTTTTAAATCAACACTTGAAAAATATCACTACCTGTAACTACATACATTTTAAAGTGAGTGACTGAAGAGATTTAGGTGGCTCTTAACAGCGAGGTCTTGAGAGCCGATGAGGGTGATGTAGTTGAGTATGGAGCAGCGCCGGAATGAAAGGGTGGGGGAAACGGGAGATCCCCGAGAAAACCCGCTGACCAGTGGATCGTCCGGCACGATTCCCACATGCGAAAACCCGAGAGTGACCCGGCCGGGGATTGAACTCAATTCGCCTTGGAGGAAGGCGAGTGGGCTAACCGCTCAGCCACCGCGGCCGCCATTTTAAAGTGAGCAATGACAGAAATATAGTCTATTCTCGGTTTCTTCACACTTTTTGAATCAAACCTTTGAATAATCACATTATGCATGACGTGTTTGGTTCTTTCCTAAATATGTTGTGTATCGTAAGCATTTAGTGCTTGTGTTATCATAAAAGCATCTTATTTTTGGTTCAACTGAATTTTAATTTTATTTTCTTTAAAAATCATATTTTATTTATAATTAATACGAATAAAATCAGATATGAAATAGGCGTGTTGGTAATATCTAGTAAGAAATAGTTCTTATGCAAAATAGTGGCGTGTGGTGAACCGTTGCAAGGCAAGCTGGCTTTAGCTCTGTGCTGTACCCTGTTGCTTGCTAGTTTACACTTCCACCTCTAAAACGTAGCTCGGCAGCTGACGCCACAGGACGTGTGTAATGTGTCCCTCGCTGCTCGCTTGTGATTGGTCGGAATGCATTCAGTTTCCCTAGGCTGCACTGTGGTTACTGGCTCCAGCCACGTGCACCGATAATGTACAGCAGTCAGCAAGCACCAGCTTACCTTGCAACACTTCAACACATGCCACCGATGCAAAATGTTATTACACTGAGTGCGCACGAATTCGGTGGGTTGCGTTGTCAGACTCGGTCAAGCTTTGTTTGCATGAGGCTGAAGAATGGTGCGGAAGCAGAACTTTAGCAGGGCTTGAGAAAAGTTGGAAGTAACCGTGAATGGACTATACTCACAGTTAAGTCGGCAGTGAACTACGAGAGGTAGTTCCGTGTTTAAACATCCTTCTAGTTGTAAAGTAAAAGAATTGTATCACCTGCGATATAATTCATTTTTGTTGTACGCAAATAAGAATAAATCTTGGCGTGATTGTAACACATTTGTGTTTATAACTCTTCTGCGTTATTACTTTGCTTGATGGGGGCCACTGTGGCTGAGCGGTTAGCCTGCCCGCCTCGCACCAAGGCGAACCGGGTTCAATCCACGGCCGGGTCACCGTATTTTCGCAAGTGGGAATCGTGCCGGACGATGCCGTTGGTCAGCTGGCCTTCTCGGGCCCATCTCCGTCATGGTGCCTCAATGTGTAGGATGTATGAAATCAGACCCGAGGCTCCTTTCCAGAGACGCGTACGTAGAATGAGAGACCGAGTGCTCTTACGTGAAGGGAACCGCCCTGGCATTTCGCTTCTGTATATTTAGCTATTGTGTGTCGTGGCGTTGCGGACTCCGGAGGGCAGAACTTGGACAAAAGCAAAACTGAGGTATCGCCCCGCGGCTGGAGGTCAGCCGAGGCAAACACATTCTTGTCGCCCAGGTTGAGGAGCGGTGGCTTCTGATAGTGCCAGCGGAAACCACATTTGAACACGCTCTNCTTTTTTTTTTTTTTTTTTTTTTTTTAACTCACTGCATATCCTGGCGGCAAGTCTTACACAGAAATGTTACAATGTAAATAATAATATTTTGAGATAAAAGAAGCTACGAGGAACTGTGATCGTGCCATCCTAGCTATATGAGCTCGAGTACGGCCACCGAGGACGAAATTTAAATGAAAAGAAGTAATAAGTTTGGGAACACGTCTGTTATTCCTCGTACGCTAGAGAGGTGGAACAGCAGCTTGTTTCGCGAACTCCAGCCGCAGACTCCAGCAGAATAGCGTCACTAGTCAGGAAGATGCTGGAACGCCAATCATTGCCTGGGTAAATTTACTCGCCAGCCGGCAGACCACACAATAGGGAACCTTCCGCAGCATGCAGTAGCCAGTCAGAAACAAGACCAGTCCCCAGGATCACGTAGCCTATCAGAGAATGTGCACGCCTACATTAAAGGAACTGCTGCGCCATTTTGACACTCTGTTTACTTATCTACTCTGTGGCCAGGTGGAACTGGATAATGAGTTCTGTCTGTGGCTGCAGCCGAAGAAAAAGTCACTTCTGCTCCGGTGTGTAAGGGAGTGGAGAGATTTTGGCGGCTCTTAACATCGAGGTCATGAGAGCCTTTGAGGGTGAAGTGAGGTGAGTACGGAGAAGCGCCGGAATGAAAGGACGGGGGAAATGGGAGATCCCCGAGAAAACCCGCCAACCAACGTCATCGTCTGGCACGATTCTCACCTGCCAAAATCCGGGAGCGACCCCGCCGAGAATCGAACCCGGTTCGCCTAGGTGGGAGGCTAGTATTCTGACCAGTACACCACCGCGGCCCCCTCGAGTGTATACAGGACTGTGGTGTCTAACTTGGTGCCGTCTTATAATACGAAATTGGTAGCGTTAAAACTTATTATGCCCTACTGTGAAACAGTCAGAAACATGTTTGTGACAATTAGTCGAATTATTAACATAATTAGTATAAAAAAATAGGCCTAACGTGTTATGACATAAAATTACTTTCCGTACCTTATTACCAACTTTACTGCTGTGTACACGACAGTTTTCAGAAGTATTTTGCTAACTGTGAAATAACTGCTAACTCCATGTAGCCTACTTTCACTGTTCCAGTGGCATACTTTTCACTTCTTCGGAGAGTCTTCCATTTATTTCACTTGGAAGTGGTCGTAACTTGTAGAATTTTTGTAAGTCGTAAGGCAGTAAACCTGGGTGGTACGGCTGCGGCTAACCCATATTTTACATTGCTGGAATTCTAGTGGTGACGCCCGCCTCCTCCCATTGGTCGACAAATTTTCTTTTGTGCTTCGCACCCACATTTCTCCGTGGCATGCTCAGTGCGGTTTGCAGCCAGCGGTTTTTTTGCCGTTAAGTTTGTAGTCGCGTAACAGAAATGTAACCAGATTGACACCACTACTGCTACGAAATACTGGTCACACCGAGCGAAACTTTAAATGGTTTGCCACTAAGTTCCGGATTTTCGTTTTTGTTTATTACTTACTTCATTATGTAAATAATTTTACATCAGACACTATCAATTATCCTCATGTTTCAATGCGTTGCACATACAAAATAAAAAAAACAAAACCGCGTTGTCTTTTTATAGCAGGTGCCGTATGATAAATTTAACTCGTGTGTTTGTTATAATTTACCAAGCGATAAAAAACCTAGGGGAGGAAATACAAGGATGTTAACATGAAAAAGTTACAAAAAAAAATTACTACATTACTGACAGACGTGCATAATTCGCAGCAATATTAACGACATAGGTATCGTAATTGACAGTCATCTGCGTGCCCTGCTCGTAGAGTTTTGGTGGAAGTGGGTGATAGGCGGAGAAAACCTTGTGAATGCTTTAAAATTGAAATAAAATAATACCATAGTGGTTTAAAATACTGATTTAATGTAAGTAATTTTATAATAGTTCCTAAAATTAAAAAGAGGCGACAGAATATATAAGTACCGCGACGTGGTAGTACCGTTGTTGTGAGGGGGCCGCGGTGGTGCAGTGGCTAGACTAGGAGATCTCCCGTTTTCCACGCTCTTGTATTCCGGCGCCGCTCCATCCCTCGTTTAACCCTCATCGGCTCTCAAGATCTCAATGTAAAGAGCCGCCCAAATCTCTCCACTCCACTTCCTTCGATGCGAGAGTTCTCATTTCTTTGTTGGGTTGTGCGAGGCTTTGGGAACCGGTCTTGTGTCTGATTGGCTACTGCGCCATGCGTTTGGCTCCCTATTGGCTGGGCTGCCGGTTGACGAACGGAGTTCCGACATGTTGCTGGCTAGTGACGCCACATTGTTGGCGTGTGCGGCGACAGTTCGCGCAATTGGCGGCTATTTCCCCTCTGTATTCTTAAATACTCTGTGACAACACTATGAGTAGAGACCTGAAGAATTCGCGGATTCATTTTGGGACAAGCTGGAATTCAAAACACGTGCGTTTATATAACATCAGNGTAGAGACCTGAAGAATTCGCGGATTCATTTTGGGACAAGCTGGAATTCAAAACACGTGCGTTTATATAACATCAGCCATTGGTCCACACGGTGTTTGACACCTCCTGGTGGACGGTGTCCAATTGTCGTCTTCCACTGCGACAGCAGACAACCAATGTGCAGTTGATATCGGCATATTTGTACATAAGACTGTAGAGTCTAGCCTGCAAGTCATGGAACTCGTGAGTTTTTCAGGTCTCTAACTATGAGTGAGTGTAACTAGGGCTACACTCAAAGGAATGTGTCGCTGCCACTGACAACAAAATTCGCATGGATGTAACATAGTTTCATTAATGCTTGTCGGGATAGATTTTAACAAAATATCAACATTTATTATAATAAATATAAATACTTTTAATAATTATTTCATAAGAATTTGTATTAACAATGGAAATTATTAGATATATAAATGTACAATATGGATGTATTACCTATTATATATGAAAGGATATTCGATATGGAGACTACCAACTCGGTACTCCATCGTCTGACAACCAGCCCGTAATAATCTTTATTCAGTGGCGTAAGCATGTCAACTGTCGTGTGAACAGGACGGTGGTAAGTAACAGCCAATTGTAAATCCATGTATATCATTACGGGCCAATAGAATCTCCACATTGGTGTTGGTTCCTGGCGGAGCACTGCACACTTTTCCAAATACAGTCGAAATTATTTGGTCTAGTTGATTGAATGGAAAATTTTGTTGGTTGTATTTCGTCTTCAGATGTTACGCCGCGTTTTCGAAAATTCATCGTTGGATACACAGGTGTACACCGGTTGAGGCATTTTTTGAATATAAGGTTATATTTTTGCCGTGTTTTTGTCTGCTTCCAGACACATATTAATACCATCACACACAAATTCAAAAATTTTCATCACCCGTTTGTAAAACTCGACGTCCGAATTACTTTTGTATATTTTGGAATGCTTGAAAATTACGAGTTGAGGGTGTGTTAACTTTTATTTTTTCAGAGAAAGCGTTCGAAAATTTTGGTGCAATCTACCAGATACGCTGAATTTTCAGGCTGGTTGAACTGGTGGGTCAATCGGTTTAACCGGACTCAACAGAAAAACAGCAATTTTCGAACGTCCGGTGCACATCGGTGGATGCACCGGAGAATGTTCGAAAACGCGGATTGCCAACTATACACTTGAAGGAGAAAACCGGAGAGTGTGACAAGGATACAATGCGCGCGCCTGCGCAGGAGGAGTGTCGGACGGACGGGCCGGTGCGCACGCGCAGTGGAACAGGAAGCCTGGTCAAGTGGATGACGCGCCTGCGTGCCACTGACCCAGTCTGGCCGATCCCTCTCGGCCCGCCACACCGTTACACTTCATCTGCGGCGGCTCACGGCTTCCGTCCTCCCCTCCTCCCCTCCTTCCCCCTACTCCAGTCCTCCCGCCAACCTCACGACGGCACACAATAATCCACAATGCACGTGTCAAATGGTGAAGTGTGTTGCCAACTCCAGACACACGACGACCTGTTTCTCGCGAAAAGATTCCATGACAATTTGTACTGCAAAACACATTAGTTAAGAACCAATTTCGTGGTTGGAGGACGTCCATTTTCACGCTTCTTACAAGCCTGCCAGCCATTCCCAGACGTCCAGTGCCGGGATAACTTAAGTCTGATTGGCCCAGTAGAATATAACATTTCTTCTCGCACAGACACGTGGCCAATAGACAAATGAAGTTTGCAAGTGTGCAAGTACGAAGTTCTAGTCTAAAATGTGCGTNAGACACGTGGCCAATAGACAAATGAAGTTTGCAAGTGTGCAAGTACGAAGTTCTAGTCTAAAATGTGCGTAAATATTTTCGCGAAAAACAGGTGGCCCTACCTATAACTAGAGACCTGAAGAATTCGCGGATTCATTTTGGGACAGGCTGGAATTCAAAACACGTGCGTTTATATAACATCAGCCATTGGTCCACACGGTGTTTGACACCTCCTGGTGGACGGTGTCCAATTGTCGTCTTCCACTGCGACAGCAGACAACCAATGTGCAGTTGATATCGGCATATTTGTACATAAGCCTGTGGGGTCTAGCCTGCAAGTCATTGAACTAGCAAGTTTTTCAGGTCTCTATCTATAACTCACTGGCCAGCAACATGGCGGAACGTCGTTCGCGAAAATGCTTTTGCAGACTAATGCCGTGTTACAACGGGCAGTTTCGTAATTTACAAATTTAGCATGGTTGATTTTTTTTTTNTGCTTTTGCAGACTAATGCCGTGTTACAACGGGCAGTTTCGTAATTTACAAATTTAGCATGGTTGATTTTTTTTTTTTCTACTCAGGTTAGGAACAAAACGTGATCTCTTATGGGAGAGTTTGGCATAGGGAAATTTTCCGCCGNTTTTTTTTTTCTACTCAGGTTAGGAACAAAACGTGATCTCTTATGGGAGAGTTTGGCATAGGGAAATTTTCCGCCGCTAGGTGCACAGTGTTCCAAAAGGTAACTTTTAATTACATTTTTAAGCTACGTGAATATTAAAAGAAAAAGATTTTACCTTGTTACGAAGTTATTTTATATTTCATTTATACATATTGCAATCCTGTTTTTTAACGTAGAAAATAGAGAAAATAGGGTACATTATTACCGACACTGGCGCTTATCTAGTGGCGAATGTTTGGTTGCCAAACTTCTAACGTAGATTTTCCTAAGCTGTAGTAGAAGTAACCTTAGTATGGTTCAAATGGACCTTTGTCTATTCGCGGTTTCTTCACACTTTTTGAATCGATCCTTTGAAAAATCATTCCATATATGACTGTTTGGTTATTTACTCAATTTACTATGTATCACAAGCATTTTATACTTTTGATAGTATAAAATTACCTTAATTTTAGTTAAACTAATATGACTATATATAACTAATATGAGCAAAGACAGAGAAAAAAATAGGTGTGTTGGTAATGGATAGTAAGAAATAGTTCTTATGCACAATATTATTAAACTAAGTGCGCACAAATACGGTGCGTTGGCCCTCTGGTGTAATTTTCCATGCTTTGTTATCGTGAGGCGGAGGAGTATCCTAGAAGTAGAACTAAAGCACTGTTTCAGAAAAGTTGGAAGTAACAGTGAACGGACTGTAGTCACCTGTTAACCGCGATGCTGATATCTGCCGTGCAAAATCGTAGTCTGCATTGCGTTACACACACTGCCATGGCAGCTCTNTGTTAACCGCGATGCTGATATCTGCCGTGCAAAATCGTAGTCTGCATTGCGTTACACACACTGCCATGGCAGCTCTACAAAACTACTCACGTAAATAAAAGGTTAACCAAACAAATATAATTAAAACCATGCACGTAACTACATGTATTCTAACGGGAACAATAGCTACACCACCACAGAATAACTAAGAATAGAGAGTTGAAACAGNGTAACTAAGAATAGAGAGTTAAGACAGTCGCTTACACCGCCAACTCCAGCAACATGGCGTCACTGGCAGCAACTTGTTGGAACGCCGTTCGCCAACCAGCGCCTGGCAACTGACTCGCCAGTCCGCAGCCCGGACCACAGAGAGACCCTATGTAACGTGCAGTAGCCAATCAGATGCAAGTCCCGTTCCCAGAGCCCCGCGCAGCCAATCAGAGAATGGCTATGCCAACGTTAAAGGAACCGCGAAGATATTTCGTGTCTGTGTACTTATCTACTCGGTGCCTACACGTGGAGACATGGGTTATTCCCGGTTTCGTTTCTGGACAAACGAAATTTAGAAACTCGTCCGTTTACGTTACGTTTTCTGTTCATCTTATGGCACCTCCGGGAGGAACCTGAGCCAATAGTAAAGAAGCAACAGAATGCAGGCACAGCATCGTCTCCAGCTGTGTTAGCAAGCAACCAATGAGTATTTGACCTCTGCTTGAGTGTACCAAATGATGAGGTGGTTCCTTTGATGTGGGCGTACCCATCCTCTGATTGACTGCGCGAGGTTCTGGGAACATGCCTTGCGTCTGATCGTCTACTGCACCGAGAAAATGGTTCTGTGAACCAAACCAAATTTGTTTGGCTCTACCAAATTAATTGATCATATAGAGGTAATAAAATATTTTGTTGTTGAGACCAAATTATTTTGTAGTTCTTATTTGGTTGCCCCAAATAAATATTTGTTTGGCTCCACGTACTTTAAACAGTTTCGGGTAATATATAAAAACTGTAAGCCCGATCGAGTTCGAACCTAGATCTTTGCGCTCAAGCACTGCGTCCTATCAGGCTCAACTAACTTGACTACTGATGGCGTAGGAATGGTTTTTAAATATATATANGAGTATTTGACCTCTGCTTGAGTGTACCAAATGATGAGGTGGTTCCTTTGATGTGGGCGTACCCATCCTCTGATTGGTTGCGCGGGGCCCTGGGAACGGGCCTTGCGTCTGATCGTCTACTGCACCGAGAAAATGGTTCTGTGAACCAAACCAAATTTGCTGGGCTCTACCAAATGAATTGTTTGTATAGAGGTAATGAAATATTTTGTTGTTGAGACCAAATTATTTTGTAGTTCTTATTTGGTTGTCCCAAACAAATATTTGTTTGGTGCCACTAAAGATTTGTTTGGCTCCACGTACTTTAAACAGTTTCGGGTAATATGTAAAAACTGTAAGCCCGATCGAGTTCGAACCTAGATCTTTGCGCTCAAGCACTACGTCATATCAGGCTCAACTAACGTGACTATTGATGGCGTAGGAATGGTTTTTAAATATATATATTTAAAATACTAGACAACGTACACAGAAAAATATTTAAAGTTTTACAACTTTACTTTTTGGTTTCCTGTTGAACTAGTTTTATTAAGTTGTTTATACCGTTATTAAGTTTTTTGTACCATTATTAAGCGTCAATCAATTCGTTGACAAACACTCTTACTACCCTAATTTGCATAAAAGTGCAAAAAAAAAATTTATCTAGCTGCATTTTTGAACGCATTCTATGTATCCCAACACAGAAGTTTTTTTTATTCAAACATGTATTTTCTTAAACAAATAAAATTAATTTTACTGTTTTTCAAGANTAAACAAATAAAATTAATTTTACTGTTTTTCAAGATTTGTTTAATCAACAAAATATTTTGCTGAAGTAACTAAATATGTTATTGGCCCTATACAAACACATATTTTGTTGGCTATTCTCTCAGTGGAAAATCAGCCAAATGGATTAGTGCCGCCAACAAAATCTTTGGTCGCTGCAAATAAATCCTTAAATAAAAATATATAACTAAACATGTTATTTTGTTGACAAATAGTAACAATATGTTTGCTTACACAAAATACACTACTGTTTGTGAAAACTGCAACACCCAGAAATAATGGCCCGAATGAATCCAAACTCGGAGGATGTGTAGAATAGTGTACCAACAATAAGCGATTACGATTGCAGAGATATGGCGCACAAGTAGGCCCAGCAGCGCCCTCTCTTGTGTGACTGGAAAGGCCAGTGTTGCGCCAAGTTCAGTAAGTGATGAGCCGTCAAACGAAGTGAAAGCAAGTGCCAGTATGCCTCGTCGACGTCAAAAGGCGCCATATCAGCATGTGAGTGAGTTCGAACGGGGCAGAATGATCGGTCTCCGGGAAACGGGTTTGTCATACTGAGACATTTCGGCTCGTACAGGGCATAAAGGCACGACAGTGATGCGTGGGTAGAACCAGTGGATATAAGAGGGTTGTACGAAGCGATGAGCGGGCACTGGACCACGCAATGTGACCACAGCACGGGATGACTGTCATCTTGTCTGCATGGCCGTAACGAATCGTACAGCCTCGTCCACAGTGTTGGCTCCGCACTGGAACACTGAAACGGGTGTGGACCTGTCTTCTTTGACGGTTCGAAGTCGTCTGCTGCATTTTGAACTGGCGGCACGCATGCTATTAACGTCGGATTTCATTGTCCAAAAACCACAAATGCCTCATACTACAAATGGCACATGAACGCCGTTGCTGGCGTGCTGAGTGGCAAAACGTAGTGTTTTCGGACGAATCCCGTTTCAACCTGTCCCACAGTAATGGTCGCATACGTGTTAGACGCTACCGTGGTGGCTGCAATCTGGCAGTCTGCACTGTGGAGAGGCATAGCGGACTAACGCCAAGTGTGATGACTCGGGGCGCCATTGTTTACAACATGCGATCTCGACTCCTACGTATTGAGGAAAATCTTAACAGCAACCGCTACATCAGGGATGTTTTAGATCCCGAGGTATTGCCTCTCCTTCAGGCGATGACATGTCACATTTCAGCAGGACAATGCCCGGCCACATGTGGCGAGGGATGTGCAAGCCTTCTTCAATGAACGACGGGTACCACTGCTTCCCTNTTTTACAGCTTTACTTTTTAGTTTCCTGTTGAACTAGTTTTATAAATTTGTTTATACCATTATTAAGCGTCAATAAATGCGCTGACAAACACTCTTACTACCCTAATTTTCATAAAAGTGCAAAAAAAAAATATATATATATTTATCGAGCTGCATTTTCGAACGAATTATATATAGCCCAACACAGAAGTTTTTTTTATTCAAAAACGTATTTTCTTAGGCAAAGAAAATTAATTTTACTGCTTTTCAAGGTTTGTTTAATCAACAAAATATTTTGCTGAAGTAACTAAATATGTTATTGGCCCTATACAAACACATATTTTGTTGGCTATTCTCTCAGTGGAAAATCAGCCAAATGGATTAGTGCCGCCAACAAAATCTTTGGTCGCTGCAAATAAATCCTTAAATAAAAGTATATAACTAAACATGTTATTTTGTTGACAAATAGTAACAATGTGTTAGCTTACACTAAATACACTACTGTTTGTGAAAATTTCAACCCACAGAAAGAATGGCTCGAATGAATCCAAACTCGGAGGATGTGTAGAACACTGTACCAGCAATAAGTGATTACGATTGCAGAGAGATGGCGTACATGTAGGCCCAGCAGCGCCCTCTCTTGTGTGACCGGAAAGGCCAGTGTTGCGCCAAGTTCAGTAAGTGATGAGCCGTCAAACAAAGTGAAAGCAAGTGCCAGTATGCCTCGTCGACGTCAAAAGGCGCCATATCAGCATGTGAGTGAGTTCGAACGGGGCAGAATGATCGGTCTCCTGGAAACGGGTTTGTCATACTGTAACATTTCGGCTCGTACAGGGCTTACTGGCACGACAGTGATGCGTGTGTGGCACCAGTGGATATAAGAGGGTTGTACGCAGCGACGAGCGGGTACTGAACCACGCAATGTGACCACAGTACGGGATGACCGTCATCTTGTCTGCATGGCCGTAACGAACCGTACAGCCTCGTCCACAGTGTTGGCTCGACACTGGAGCACTGTAACTGGTGTGGACCTGTCTACTTTGACGATTTGAAGTCGTCTGCTGCGTTTTGGACTGGTGACACGCATGCTATTAACGTCGGATTTAATTGTCCAAAAATCACAAATGCCTAATACTACAAAGGGCACATGAACGCCGTTGCTGGCGTGCTGAGTGGCAAAATGTAGTGTTTTCGGACGAGTCCCGCTTCAACCTGTCCTACAGTGATGGCCCCATACGTGTTAGACTCTACCGTGGTGGCTGCAATCTGGCAGTCTGCACTGTGGAGCTGCATAGCGGACTAACGTCAAGTGTGATGACTCGGGGCGCCATTGGTTACAACATGCGATCTCGACTCCTACGTATTGAGGGAAACCTTAACAGCAACCGCTACATCAGGGAGGTTGTAGAGCCCGAGGTACTGCCCCTCCTTCAGGCGACTCCACACGCCATATTTCAGCAGGACAATGTCTGGCCACATGTGGCGAGGAATGCGCAAGCCTTCTTCAATGAACGACGGGCACCACTGCTTCCCTGGCCCACAAGTTCGCCCGAAATGTCGCCNATGCCCGGCCACATGTGGCGAGGGATGTGCAAGCCTTCTTCAATGAACGACGGGTACCACTGCTTCCCTGGCCTGCAAGTTCACCTGAAATGTCGCTCATCGAACATGTCTGGGATATGGTTGGTCGGTGACTCGTTCGTCATGGTCCTCCAGCAATTAATGTTGATGATTCGTGGACTCGCATACAAACCGCGTGGAGTGAGATTACCCAGGAACATGTCCAGGTCCTCTTTCATTCCATGCCACGACGTTTAGGGGCTCTGCTTCCAGCACATGGGGGCTTCACACCATACTGGATTCTCAAGGACAGAGATCATGTACAGTTCTGTAATGTTAATCAATTGTGTATTGTCGTGTTCCTAATCTGTTGTATGAAATTCATTTCAATCACACGTATCCTGCTTGGTGTTGCATTTTTCACAAACGTTAGTGTATTTGTTCAACAAACTGAAACAACGAAATATTTGTTTTGCACAAACAAAATTGTAAAATTATTTGGTTTTGTGAACAAATATCACATATTTTGTGTAACAGAGGCTTGGTTGTAGTAACAAAATATCGTTTAGATGAAACAAACGCCATGCAAACAAATATATCTGGTAGACTGAAATAATTCCTTTTCTCGGTGTGCATGCTGCAAAGGTTTCTATGCTCCAGGTTGTCAAGTAAGTTACCACGAGCTTATTGGCGTTCGTCGTTCCGAGATGTTGCTGGCCAGTGACAGCATTTCGCTGGCGCGTCCGGCTAAAGTAGGCGGTTTGAGCGGCTGCTTCGCCTCTGTATACTTAGCTAGTCTGTGTTTCAGCGGTGAGGTACATGCGAGGTTAGCGCCGCTTGTCAACACGCACGCAGCGAGTCCGAAAGTGCGGAGGAAAGTTGCTGGGGCCCGCAAAATAAATAACTCAGTCAAAGTGGAGTAGGCCATCGGGTTCGATACAGACGGCCTCGTGGCAAGGCTCCCAGTCAGCGTGCGTAGAGCCAAGGAATTATCTTCGCAGTGGCAGTGGTGGTAGTACTGAGCTGGGCACACGATGCGTGAAGTTCAACACACACAATCCAAAGTATCTGTGTAGACGATTCACGGATAGCTAAATACTTCTAAAGAACCCCCCATCCTCCACATAATAAAAGGAAATTATGAAACTAATTATAAAGTAAAATTCCTTCCCCTACATCCCAGAAAATATAAATCACTTCTGAAGCAAAACCCTTTCCACATGCATAAAAAATAGAAAGAAAGGAAACACAAACACTTCTGAATCAAAACCGTTCTCTTCACAACAAATAAGAGAGCGAGCTAAACGTTATCTGAAGCAAAGCTGTACATCGAGGTATTGAGAACCGATGAGGGGAAGCGAGGTGATTATGAAGCAGCGCCGGAATGCAAGAGCAGGGGAAACGGGAGACCCGCGAGAAAATCCGCCGGCCAGTGGCATCGTCCGGTACGATTACCACGTCTGGAAATCCGGAGTGACCCGGTCGCGGGGATTGAGCCCGGTTCACCGTGGTGGGACGCGAGTAGTCTAACCGCTCAGCCACCGCGGCCTCCACTGGTTGTAATATTTGAAGTGCCGCAGCGTACACGTATGAAAGCAGATCGCGATATTCAATTGTAGAGTCAAGCATGACACGTGCTCCCAAGACGCGAAGCGGCTTTCACAAACAGGAACTGACGAGAATGCCAAATTAAATGCTGGATGTGTGTAATCGGTGAAGTGGAAAACCTACCCGACCAAGCTAACTAACGACAGCAATCAGGACTAATTAAAGGCGTGATATTACTGTGATTTCTTTCCGGAACATTAACGCGGAAACACGTTACACTTTTGAAACTGACAGGTTCGTAGAAAGCTCTCGGATCACAACTTATGTTACGGGGGAAGCTGTAGCCTTGGGTGTCGTGATTAACCGTCATCGTGATTGCCGTGCTCCTCTCTAACACTCTCCGAACAGAGAAACCCCGCCGCCTCAGGCCGAGGTCGTCGTGTGCCCAGGCCTATCCGAGGACGTTCGTCATGGGAATTAATGACCCGAGAACACACCAAACTGAGTTTGAATTACTGCGTGTAGTTAGCGACCACAGTTAAGTTGTAATTCCAACTATTTAATTGGCGCTTCTTAATGCCACCGCTTTTGTTTCTATGCCTTCCAGCTAACCGGACGTGGGAGGCCTTACGTAGAAAATTCAGTTGCGCAACAAGGAGATTTCCTTAAGTCCAGGGACACCCCCCTCACCCTTCCTAAGACCACACGTAACTTAAGACTACAGATGTGGTAGGGATGATTGTACTGCAAACTCCAGCCGCACACGCCAGCAAAACAACTCCAGTGGTCAGCTAAATTTGGAACGGCGTTCGCCAATCAGCGCCTGGCGACCTACTCGCCAGCCGGCAGTCCAACCAATAGGGGATCTTTTGCAGCATGTAGTAAACCAATCAGACACAAAGTCCGTTCCCAGAGCCTCGTGCAGCCAATCAGAAAATGGGTACGCTCACATCGAAGGAACCGCCACGCCACTTCATCTCGGTGTGTTTATCTACTCTGTGCTAGGACCACGATATGTGTGACTGTTTGAACAAAGAGATTGTGGTATATTACGAAAAAATTTCGTGACAACGCGCTCTTGAAAACACTGTGACGTATTGCTAAATTTATATTTAAATGATACAATGCACCACACTCAAGTTTCGGCATTTTAGTCGTTTCGATTGTGCGTAACTAGCTGGAGGGTGTGGATACAGTACAGAAAGGTCTGCACTCACTATTATATTACAAATGCTATACTAGAAATTCAATATAAAGATTATTTGAGGTTGAAACATACTAACTGGTCAGTTTGTAAGAATACAAAACGATTCATTCAAGCCAATTATAAATCTTTACTTGTTAGAGACCATGCAATATTGCGTTTTAATGCAGTATCAACTCAGATTGCATACAGGCATATGTTATTTCGTGGATTCATCTGGCAACAAGCTAGACTGCAATCCTTTGTGTACACGAGCCTCAGTGAATTGTTCATTGGCTGATACTTCAGTTTTACTTCAGACCAGGTAACACGGTATTTGGTTCTTGTTTTCTTACAGGTCAGGCACTGGCTCAAATTCGTCCAGGACGTGTCTTATGAACTGCGATCCAATAGTAAACGTAAGTCAAATGTGAATGTTTTTGGAGTCTATATTGTCCTGAAATGAATTCGCGAAATTTCCGTGCCTCTAGATATAATGCAGTATCAAGGTAGATTGTATAAAGTATACGTTGGTTTCGCATCTGTCATTGGAGCCTTGCTCACCCGACACGCTCTGAAGAACGCAGAGCTAATAGTAAGCATTCAGCGCTCAAGTGTGGGGCCGTGTTAAAAACGAGGTAAGTACTGATTGTGAAAGCAGCCAATGAACTAGTGACTTCTGCTCGAGTAGGGTAGTAGGGTATAATAATATCGAGCCTAGCTAGGCACCATATTATTATGAGAAACGACAAAAAAAAAAAAAGGTTGAAAAGGGGAGGGGGGTTATTAATAGTGTTTTCTGAACCAAGCAAAAACAACAAACGTTTAACACTAGGGATTCAACTATGTAGATCCTAAAATGAACAAAACTGGTAAATTAAATTTATGCAGTATCGAATGTAAAGTAAATTTAATTGAAAAATAATGTAAGCAGTTGGAAAAAACTAATATATGAAGATTTTTAATAGACTTGAACAATATGCGTTCTAATTTTTAACAAAAATATTTTTCCTTATGTGAAATTGTCCCTATATTAGATCGTTCCTAAACGGATCTTTGAAATCTCCTGAATGTGTTCTTGGTTAGCAGAAAATGAGAGCTCATCAGTAAATAAATACAATATTTATTGTAGGCTCGTTATCAGTTGCCTCTATGAGTCTGGTAAATTAATTAAATTTTTTGGTAAATCTGCTATTTTATTACTCATAACTTTCGCTGTTTCCTTCCTATTGCGTCTGAAAGGAAAGTTATTATTTTTTGCTTTGGAAACGACAAATTAAGAGGAACAGTGACTCAGCGACATTTAGAAAATAGGCAAAGAGAATTAAATGTATGGAGATGAGATAAGACATAACAAATTTTGACCACAAAATAAATTCTCTTTAAATGTTTATAATTTACAGTGGTAAACAAAAACGTCCCCAGTAAATGCCAGACAAACTAGACGCGAACCGCCCATCATGGATACAGTAGTTAAGTTACGCGTTGCTGTGTTTCCTAGTTACCATTGCCTCTTTTGCTGTAGGATACACCCGCCCGTTTCTCNTAATTTACAGTGGTAAACAAAAACGTCCCCAGTAAATGCCAGACAAACTAGACGCGAACCGCCCATCATGGATACAGAAACAGTAGTTAAGTTACGCGTTGCTGTGTTTCCTGTGTTTCCTGTGTTTCCTGTGTTGCCTCTTTCGCTGTAGGATACACCCGCCCGTTTCTCTACAGGCCGTTTATTAGCTAGCTGTCAACCAAGCGCGATAATTTAACTTTTTTATAAAAATGTCGTTAATCATGTATCAGGATTTATAAGGTATTGTATTACGGTATTTTAAAGGTGCCATAAATTATAGTTATGTAATATATTTTTGATGACGTCATATTAATAGGGTTATTAAAACCCTTAGGAAAAATATGAAAATATATTAACAAGTATACATGGCAGCTTAGCTCAAGAATGTCTCGGGAACACGCCTCGAAATTTTATAATTAGAAATGCTTTTCATATCGAAGAAGTCTCCCGTTACAACTCATAAACATAATAATGAAAGTACTAGCAAAGGAGTTAGCTTATTGGCCACATATAACCAAGTTAGGATTCTTTGCACCGGTATGTGGGCAACGTGGCGGACGTTGTTGGAGTTCGTTTCCCCTCGCCCTTGCACTTGGTGTCTTCTCTGTTACAGGCATCGCCGGGGCCGCGGTGGTGTAGTGGTTAGACTATTCGCCTCCCACCTAGGCGAACCGGGCTTGATTCCCGGCTGGGTCGCTCCCGGATTTTCGCACATGGGAATCGTGCCGGACGATGCCGCTGGTCAGCTGGTTTTTTCTTGGGGATATCCCGTTTCCCCCGCCCTTGCATTGCGATGCTGCTCTCTACTCACCTCGTTTCACCCAATTGGCTCTCAAGATATCGATGTTAAGAGCCGCCCAAATCTGTCCATTCCACTGTTCCGGGCATCATGCCATTTCATGCAGTTTCGAAGGTTGATGGATGATAGATATTAGAGGTCTTGTAAGAGGTGTCAAGTCTGTCAACGTGCTATTTTTCTCACAGGTTTTTGTCACAATCTGTTTGTTTAAAGAGACTTACAACAATTCATATATAGCCTGTTCACGGTAAAGTGAGCATTTTTGAAAGCCCTCTCATTTGGAATAATGGTTAGTAAATATATTTTATTTCGGTCTTAGACGTTAACTTTTGAGTCCAGTGGATTCTAGACACTGTGTTTATTACTAACATGACAATATTTAATTTAAAATGTGGTTAAAGGTTAAAAAGTGCTTGGAATAAAAAAGTAACTAGGGCCACAAAAGTGCTCACTTTACCGTGAACAGCCTTTAGTCACATGGCAACGCAGTGGACTTCATTCGCAGTCTTCTATGTACTCGAGTCGGCGTCAGTTAAATGTTTGCTGCCACAGTGAGAAGCCTGATTGGGGTGCATATGAACACCGTAGCCCAGATACACACCAATGGTTTGATGATGCTCATTGTTACGCATTTTTGGTGACTTGCGCGCTAATCGAAGCAACCTAATTTTGGGTCCTGTCACGTGAAAAACTGTCTTCTCTCAAAGAGACATGGCCAATAACCAAAGGAAAGTTGCGGGTACGCAAGTAATATACCTTTTGAATAAACAGGTAAATATTTTCATTAAAATCATGTTTCCCTATGTAAAAACTATGTTTCATTAACGGAAGTAGTGCAAATAGACAAGCCATTGACGTTTGAAATGTTGGTCAATTAAAGCGAAATTCGTACACACCTATTTTTATAGGAGTCACGTACAGTCACATTCATAAAACTGCTTACTATGAAACATGCTTTAACCACAGTATTGCGGACTTGAATTAATTTACTGCGGAATGTCTAGTACAGAACTTCACTCCCCAGCATCTTGATGTGTATTTGAAAAAAAATATATTAATATAAAATATTTAAAAAAAAAAAAATCGATGGAAGAAAATAACCGATGCTATGTTCCGGGACGTGAAAGTATAGTTATACAGCAAGCGCGCCGCGGTAGAAGCACGTTCCAGATGCGTGTCGTGAAAATCGGCTGTAAGAACGGAAGGCCCGCCGAAACAGGTTAAAAGGAATGGTGCCAGGTTAATGAAATCAGTGGATAGTGCAGTGAAAGCAGGCGGGGACGGGAGAAAGCAATGAGATGAGCTGTACGCGAGGAAACTGAAAATCTGGCAGTGGTTCAGAATTATTGTTAATGACAGGAACGAACGAAAGTAAACCGCGGCGAGGGAATTGCTTGATTGTGTAGTTAATTAATTGTCCGCCGTGCTCGGAGAATTCGCTTGAAGAGCATCTTCGAACGTAATGGCGGGGTGTGTTCGGTTGGGTTAAATTAATCCCATAATTTAAACATTAATTTTCCAAGTGTTGCAAAAAGAGATTTTTATTCTGACGAGTACTTATAACTACCCAATAACTTTCACTGGGGAACCTGCAAGGAGAATTATCAGTTGGTTCATTGTAAAAACAACAGCCCATTAAAAACTCTTACATTACCCAATAATTCTAAATAAGATTATGAATGTGCACTACATTTACTATAATTCAATTTGTACTGCAGCGTCCCGTAAATAACCAAACATATTCGGGTTACTATGTTAATGGTCCAAGGCAGTGTCTTAACTGACAAAATCATAATTAAATTATTTTGATATATGTTCAACTTCCCACAAAGTTAGTTGGCACTTGTCTCTTGTGTATGAAAAAGGGTCGACGAGAACGTAACTAAAATATGTTTAAAATCACCAGTAGTTAAAGTGACAATCACATATAAATGTTACAAATGATACGTTATCAGAAAATTAATAACTTTAGAACAAACTGTTTTCTGCTAGGCAATTACTAATTTCAGTAAAATAAAAATATCACACATTTATTTGCAAAATAAAACGTGTACCATAATCACTTTACACTATTTTTTTTAATAATAAGTAGGGGCAGCAAAGATTTCTCAAAAAGGTTTCAAAATAAGTTATATTTCAAGACACTGTATGGTCGTTTACCTATCTTGATTGGCTTACTTACTTTTTGACACGTGTTAAATGTCTGCAATCACGTAGGAGCCGTGCCGATGTTGGCGAATTCTGAGTGGCCAGGTCAAATATGAAAACGCCTTCTCAAGCAGACAGCAACCAATGGCAATAGAGAACTGCTGTTGGGTGCTTTTAGTATTTAATTCTACCGTATACTCATAGTTTTTCGCGAAAAATCACTAGCTCTAATAATAAACCAATCATACGTTCTGTATGATACAAGAAACGTAAACTAACACGATGGTGATTTCGTAGTTGGTAATTCGTCAATACAATTTGCGGAACACAAGAGCCAAGGAAAACAGCGTCATTACTAACAAAATCAGGCTGCTTACGTATTTAATTTAGAAAACCTGCCAACTTGGATACAGTATGTCACCCGCAAGAAATTGTGATCACTACCACTTTGTACGGTTGTAGGAATTCCACACAAATTGTTACAGAAACTCTAGACGGTTTTTGTGTTGATTTGCTCTGCCATATATTCGAGCGCATTTTTACTACTCTAGAGTGTGCTCGCTTCTGAAATCAGTATCGCACTGCATTTGAAATTACGGTTAAGAATACAAAAGTTGTTAATTTAAATTAACTTCTACCGGAAAACCGTACTCAATTTTTTTTAAACTACTTCTTCCATGGCTTGTTAGAAATAACTATTAAATTAAAATAAATAAAGGAAGATTTAAATACTATAATATTGCTGTCAGGGTGATGGTGGACATGGAAAAGAGAAGAGTTCCGTTCAACGTTGTTTTTGATCAACTACCATAATTATTGTCGCACACTGACGCACTGACTTGATGTATTGGAACGCCGACAAACTCAAGCTGCGGAATTAACCGCCGTGCGGTATTGCAAAATGTTTACTTCAGTATCTGCCCTCATGCATTGATTTCCCGAGTGTCCTTGTTTAAGGGAAGTTGTCGCAGCTTATGATACTCACAAATACCTGCAAAAAAGTTTGCATTTCAAAACTCCTAATGGAACCAATGCAGCGAAGAGTAACATAGATTCGTAAAAAATTAGTCTTTTTGCGAATCGACTCAGTATCACGCTGGTCTCTATATCTTTTACATAACTAGGTCACTATCAACTCTAACAAGGCCGAGGCTGACGCTAACAACGGCCAAGGCCACTTATTAAAACATTCTGGGTATAGACTATTCGCTGTATCTTCGCACTTCTTGAACCAAACCTTTGAAAAATCACAGAATGTAGGACGTGTCTGGTCATTTCTTAAAAATTGCAAGCGTTTTATACTTGTGTTAATACGAAAATATCTTATTTTTGATCAAATTAGATTTTTACATATGTCTATTCTAAAAATTATAATAGTTAATTTATAATTAATATAACTTAAAAACAGATAGAAAACAGGTTTGTTGGTAATACCTAGTAACAAATAATTCTCACGCAAAAAATTATAAACATAATGCGAACAAATGCGGTGCGTTGTTCCTTTGGTGTAATTTTTTAAACTCAGTTCACTCAGTTAAGCTTTATATGCACAATGCGGAGGAATATCTTGAAAGTAGAACTTTATCAGGGCTTCCGAAAAGTTGGAAGTAACCGTTATTCACAATGCATGTGGATTATATAATAATTTTTGGCTTTAAGTAATCCGCAGAATGCAACAACAATTGTAATATATTGATATAAGTAAAAAGCAAGTGTTTGTGCTTAAAATGCTTCTTGCCCTGCGACTTCGCGGAATTTACGTCTCTACAAATTCGTGTATAAATGACGAAATTGTTGTAGGAAAATTTTTTGTTAACATAGTATGAAAATATATGTAAGGTATTTTGTGGAAGCGTACAGAAACAATAAATCTCACACCCGGAAATATGCATAACATTGTAAATGGGATTGATGGCTTTCGTAAGACAGCAAGCGAAACGCGTGTGCTGCCGCTGGAATGCAGGTTTACTCGCCACTCCTCAGAGCAGCGGCCCAGTAACACAAGCAGCTGAGTGGTGTTGGGTGAGGAAACACAGGAGCCAGGCGCTTGTGCAAGATAGCCAGCAGTTTGCAAACTGCCGCTTGTGTGCTGCAGAACTGCGCGCGCACAGTGGCTGCTGGTTAACTGTTGTAGCGTACACTGACGTTTGCTCACTGCTATCTCATCTAGTAGCAGGAACCTGTAGCCACCTCATTTACTGTAGTCCATTCATGGTTACTTTCTGAAGCCTTGCTAAAGTTATACTTGCAGGATATTCCTCCGCCTCGTGCAAACAAAGCTAGACCGAGTCTAGAAAATTACACCACGGACAGCTCACCGCATTCGTGCGCACTCAGTTTAATTATATCTTGTATAAGAACTATTGTTTATTAGGCATTACCAACAATTTATTATTTTTAGTTGGGCATATCAACCTGAGCGTCTTCAGGCTGGAATATATTTTTTATTTTACAATTTATTTTCTTTTTTTCCTATATTAGTTTGTATTTTATACTTTTATTCTTTTTTTGGTAGTTTGACATTTTCTTAAATTTTTTGTTTTAATTATTATTTTTTTATTATTTATGTATAATTTTTTGCATTTTTAGTTAAAATACCTGTATTTTTTTGGTTAAAATACCTATTTTCATATTAAATGTAAATGAAATATTACATCATTTATACATACAATATAAGTAAACAGTTCAATTTTACCAAAAATAAGGTACTTTAAGGTGAACACGAGTATAAAATGCTTGTGATTCATTGCATGTTTAGGTAACAACCTAGCACGCCATACATAGGGTGATTTTTCAAAGTTTTGATTCAAAAAAGTGTTCAGAAACCGCGCATTGACTATACAGAGGTGAAACAGCCGGTTGTACCGCGAATTACAGTCGCGCGCGCCATCAAGATGGCGTCGCTNAAGTCAGAGCTTGGCAATCCACTCGCCAGCCGGCAGCCCAACCAATGAAGTACGTTTCGCAGCATGCTAGCCAATCAGATGCAAGGCCTGATCCCAGAGCCTCTCGCAGCTGAGTAGAGAACGGATGCGCCCACATCAAAGGAGTCGCCACGTCATTTCGTGTTCGTGTCCCGCGTGGGCTCGTATAGTACTCGAGGCTATCGCGGAGCCAGTAAAATGTTAGCCTACTATACGCTATTCACGGTAAAGTGAGAACTTTTGAAAACGCTCTCATTTGGAATAATAGTCAACAAATATATTTTATTGTAGCCGTGGACGTTAACTCCAGAGTGCGGTGGAATATACACCCTGTGTTTATTACTTACATGTCAACATTTATTTAAAAAGGTGGTTAAACGATAAAACGTGGCTGAAAGAAAGAAAGTAACTAAGGCCTCAAAAGTGCTCAGTTTACCATGAACAGCCTATAGCAGGCTGCGAGGCACCCATCCCTCACGTGGCGTGGCGTCACTTTCAGAGTAAAACTTGATTGGCTGACGTGTAAACCAGGGAAGAACCAGGTACACTGCAGAGCAGATAAGATGTAAGCATACCTTTAAGTAGTTCACCATTAGTCACCGCGTATGCTCGAGCATGTGTGTTTGTGCGTTTGAATGTATAAATGCTGCTAAATACGCGATTAGCATCTAAAGTACTTGATAACTATCAGAGCACATAAGGCATTATTAGAACGTATCTTTTTTATTACAAGTACTGAAGGCGACGTAAGTTCAAGTAAAATCAGTAAAACTAAGAACTGTATAAAACGCATTAAATACATTAAGTGCCTACAAATTGAAAGAATTATAATTTTTTTTTTAAAACCTGGTTTTGTCGATGTCAGTATGAATCAGTTTTCAACAAACCATTCGGAGAAAAAACTTTCTGTAGGATTTCTAACATAAGTACAAGGGAAAATAATTTTGTTGTCTCGGTGACTGCTGGTATAGGCCATTCACGGTTACTTCATACTTTTCTGAAGCCCTGATAAAGTTATATTTTGGTTACTGATTACCTGTCCATCCGCTACATGTAAAAATAAACACTGCCACGTGACTTATAAGTTTTAACTGTCAAATGCTGTGTTTACGAAGAATTCTGTCACATTTCAAATATCATTTCGTACGAATGCTCACAATTTAGGCCTATAACCATATTTAGGTCAGCTTTATGACTTTTTAACAATGTATGTATTGGGTATAGTTCTTGCGGGTATTATTTTATGCTGTAAACATATTTGTTATACATGAAATAACACATTACACGGAAGACACGTTAACATTTTGCCGCGACTGTGTTTAACCCTGTTACAACTGCGGGGGGAAAGAACGGTAGTATTTAACCTCTTGTTAATGATATAAGTTGGGTTATGTCTTTAAAAGGACGGCCTTAGTTGGAATAAATATTAAAATGAAAGAACAACCATTCCAACGAAAATACACCGTAAATACAAGCACGAAACTCGCGTCGCTTATATTTTGTACGTAGCAGCGATAAACTTAAATATAGCCGTGAACATGCACACAAATAGGCCTGCCGTAACTTTTATTCCGCTCATATTTCGATGCATTGGTACTTACTGTTTTCTAGGTTTATTTTATTATTTATTTTAATTTATCTGGCTGGGCGTAGTAATTTGTTGGGATAGTGGCAAACATTCAAATCACAGAAACGAAAGTACTTTACGCAAAGTTACGTTGTAATAAATAAACAGATGTGACTTTCAAAAAATTGGTTTCGTCATAAAAACAGTTTACAGTTAAAACCTATAAATTTCGCACGTCCAACATTTGCAATCACATACACACTGGTCTAACGTTACGTTAAGACAATACTCACGCACAGCGGTCACGACGCACGTTACAGTTATTTTATTCCTGCCATAGAAAAACTGATTTATCACAACACCGTAACTTGCCTCGGTACCCTTAAAGATCACAACATGTACAAACTTGATGTGGTACTTTTCAGTATTTTTCACAAGAAGAGAAATTAAGACTTCGTACTGTCTCTTTTTTCTATGAGTAACACACCATGTCATGTCGCCAGTTGCCACGTCTGTCAACTTTGGATTTGTAACCATCCCGCCATAGCGGTGCGACACTTCCCGAGAAAGAGAGAGAGAGAGAGAGAGAGAGCGACAAGCTCCGCTCCGCCTATTCGTTTCCTCCTAGGACGAAAAATAAAACACCATGTCACTAGCGCCTACGCACCGTAATTTGCGCTGATATTTTTAACTGTAACAATGAAATATGTTTCCTTCGTTGCTACCTAAAAATTTAAATATATCAATAGACAACGTTTAATTTACAAATTACATACCAAAAAAACTAGGTTAAAATATATTTTGCCTGTGAACGATTTCTTACTAGCCGTTGCCAACACATCACTGCTCTCGCTGTTTCTAATTCGTATTTAATACGAAATAAATATTACAAGTTATAGAATATACTAAGTTAAAGTTTCATTTATTCAAGAATACAAGTTATTTGAAAAACAGGTTGACATGTTACTCCTAGGGTGGTTTTTCAAAGGTTCGTTTTAAAACATCCGAAAAAATCATGAATGGACTATAGCATTATACTTCGGAATACCGAGGCGAAATAGCCGTTTATTGAGCCAACTGCCGCCGGACACGCCAGGAAAATGGCGCCAATAGCCAGCAACATGTCGGAACGGCGTTCGCCAATCAGCGCCTGCTAGCTTACTCGCCAGCCGGCAACCAAGCCAATAGGAAACAGGACGCAGTAGCCAATCAGACACAAGGCCTTTCCCAAAGCCTCGCACAGCCAATCAGAGAGAGAGAATGAGTACTTCCACATCAAAGGAGCGCCGTCTCGCCTCTGTGTACTTGTCTACTCTGTGACAGAGATGAGTGAGCAGAGACGAAATGGCGTAACGACACCTGCTCGAGACCCTGAGGACGGGCCAGGCTTCTGATTGGATGATGCACTCTGCGAAAGGTTCCCTGTTAGCTGTGACGACGGCTGGCGACTAGGTTGCCACGCGTTGATTGGTGAACGGCGTTCCGACGTCTTGTTGGCGTGTGCGGATGGAGTTCAAAGTATCAGCAGCTGTTTCGCCTTCGTTTGTATCGCAAACAAATGTCACACCGTAACAAGAATTCCCGCTCGAAGTGGCGTGTCTGGCCCCCATAAGCAGTTAACTCGAGTGTTGTGGGGGAGGAGAAAGCGCCGCTTTGGTAACCTAATGATTACCACGCTTCCTTTTTATTATTTTTATATTGCATGCTTTTTATGGAAACTTGACGGGGTTTTAAGTTATAACCCGTTCACGGTTACTTCACACTTTTCTGAATCCCTGTTGAATTTCTGCTTCCAGGATATTCCTCCACCTCATGCAAACTAAGCCTAGAAAATTACACCAAAGGACAACGCACCGAATTCGTGCGCACTCATTTGTAATAATATTTTTCGTGAGAACTATTTCTTACTAGGCGCTACCAACACAGATGTTTTCTCACTGTTTTTTAACTCACATTTAATATAAATTAATTATTCTAATTTATAAATAAAATATGTGAAGAACTTCAATTTAACGAAAAATAAGATACTTTTATGTTTACAGGAGTATAAAACGCTTGTGATTCACGGCATATTTAGAAAATAACTAAACACGTCGTACATGGGGTGATATTTCAAAGTTTTGATTCAAAAAGTGTGAAGAAACCGCGAATAGACTATACACCGAGTTACACAATCTGTTTTCTCGACAGCCTTTCATTTGGCGCCAGCATCCGGAAAAATAAAATTATCTTCTCTCTCTCATTGTTTTCTACGTCATGCAGTTGTTGACAATGTATTTTCAAATAAAACTAGATGGGTTTCTACTTTCATCACTGCATTTATGACTATTATTCGATAAAGTAAAGTATACTACTAAAAAAAAAAAAGAAATAAAGGATCATTGTATAGTAGGGCGACAATACTAAAGGCCATGTGATTTCGCGTTACTTTTTCTTAACAGTGTAGACTTCAAAAACTGCACGTCTTTTTCACTTGTGCTACTGGACTGTGAATAATTTGGCGCGCTCTGCAGAATGCTGAGTTGTTGGCAGACAGTCGACACTGGAGTACGCGAAATTCGTGTAGTCAATTGAAAGACAGAAATAGTTTCTAACTGAAACGGCAGGCAACTGGTTTTTCAGTGCGCATACTTTCGTGAATTATAGTGTGAAGTTCAAATATACCGTGAAAGGGGTGGGGATTCAAACAACAATGTGATCGTGGTGGGATAGATAGTCACATGTATACCAAGGCACAAAGAAAAAAAAACAGAAAACCTCTTACGCCACCTTTGTGTTAGCACAATTTCCTTCTGGCTGGTTGGAAAATGGATCGCTCACCATTCCGGTTGTTATTGCACATGCAAAATAACAAAGTTTCGTAGCTTGCCCATATTATTACAAATGTTATTTTCTAAACAAGCAGAGTTATCAATTAATAATACATGCAGCCAAGAAGAATTTATATCTGGTTAGAAGGATTACGTTGCAGTAATGTACATTTATTTTGTGCATTTCTACAGCTTTCCAGTTTTTAAATAGTTTCCATCAGATTGTTCGTATTCTTAGTTTCATATAACTGCAGTAAATTTTTTCAGACGTTGTGACCAACCTACACAGCATGAAAACAGCAAACGCCCCCTTTTGCAAAGTATTGTGTGAGTTGAAAGGTTGTTGTGGGTTTCAAGTTATTAAGTTGGTGACTTTTGAGATTATTATGGAAGAAAATAGTGCTCGGCAATAAAAAATATAGTTAAGAACTTTAATGATAGTTTAAACTTTTTTAGTTTAAATTATGCTCTTAGAATAGTGTACGATAATTTTTTTGAGCAATAGCGTGAGGGCTTAAGTACAACTGCCGAGTTTAGAATGCTATTTCCACACCAGAAAATTTTTCCAACTTATCATCAAAACAAGAAAAGCTGCAAAACAGCGCTGTCTTACGAAAGACGATAAACTAGAGCTCCCCGCTCCACCACAAAATACATAGCACTATAACTACTAAATTACGTAGTCATAACAAAAATAAAATAGGTGGGAATGGCAACCAGCTATAGTAGCCTAAGTATTGAACTAAAGTTACCAATCTTTCAGTGCCTGCCATTGGATTAGTAGAGTTTGTTTACAAGAATGAGTTTCTTCACTGATGTGGCGGAGGGATACATTGTGGCCGCACTACTTTTTGAGAACTGCCAAAATTTACTGAAGTTATGTGAAACGCAGTATATGATAGCTACCATAGCCAACCCTATCGCGCTGTACGCACCTGCTGCGAAATGTTTGTTTGTTTGTAGTTATTTACAGTCTAGTTTAGAGATGGACAAGTAATTTCATCACAGACTCACTGGCGCCCCCAGGTCGAAAGAACAGGAGGGGCAAGTAATTATTTGTTGCCCCCTCTCCCCTTCAAATCCTCCCCTTGGCAAAAAAAAAGTTCGGAAATTACCATGTCAAAAGTAAATTATTTGCAGTATAGTTTTAATTTGAGGAAGAGCTAACAAAATAAAAAATTGGCAAATTGTAACTTGTTAAGTTTGTGGGTACAGGTGGGTAATTCTTGCAAACAAAATATTTACATTTTTTAATAGTATTTAAGCACCAAAATTGCATTAAAGTGGAGCGATTTTATGTTTTTTTTCATGTTAAGTAACTTAATTAATAATGCTTTAAATCATAAAATATTTAATTGCTAGAATATTTCCCAGAAGGTGTTTTTATGTCAGGAAATATTTACCAATAATATGATTTTACGTTGTATTCACTAAATTATTCCATTGTTAAATTTTAGAAACTATATTTCAGCAAAGTGTTATTCTATCCTCCGATGTCCGTAGTTCACAAATACGTTGACACAGTGCTCTCGATTAGCTTATAGTTTTTAAAATTCCATGATCATAAAACTGAATGTCAAACAATTGTTGTGACTGTGTGAAGAGCTCCAGCAGAAAACGTTGTATTAAAAAACCGCCCAACGTGTGTGAGTAAGATCTGCTTACGAATAGCATTTAAGAAACGTTACACGTTTGCGTACATTTTTCAGTTCCTCCATTTCTCTCTAAAGCATGTTCTTGTGATACTGAAAATGGCTCAAACGGGTGTTTTCACGATCATTTTTAGGTATGAACATTCCGGTACAAAAATAAATAGGGACATGCATCAAACCTTTATTTTAATTATTACGTCATAAAATTGTAGGGTCTTCGCTGAAAGTCTCATAGAGGCGCGTTATCGACGACAAGCCAGTTCAGTGCTTTGCGCGTAGAGGCAATAAGCTAGTTGATGCGCATGTCTCGGTCGCCCTTAGCTCTCCCGCACTTTTAAGCCTCAGCAGTGCAAAATTCCTTCAACCAGGCGGCCACCTTAAGTAGCAAGGAATTAACTTATGTGAGAGCTAACATTGACGTAAGCCCTGTCATGTGAAGGTATTTTTATGTTCAGAACTCACCTTACGGTCAACTATAAACAATAATACATACAAAACAAGGAAACGTGCCTATTTCACCTCAGAATACTCTAAATGAGTTACATCAGTCCATTTGGAAAGCCAACTGAATTAATTTTTGCGCATCATCTACATTATTATTTCGTGGAATGATAAATAATTCCCTGCATATGTAGGCAAGTAATGCTGTGAATAATTAATTTTTCCCCTGATATATGCGTACGTGAGTGGAGAAAAATATTAGGGTTTTTATGACTGGATATAGGCCATATAAAAGAGTGAGACATTTCACAAAAAAAAAATGGAGCTATTAGGATGTAGCTAAAGCTCGTAAGCCACGATACAATGTTCCATACAAGTTGCGGCGAAAGTTTCTGCGAGATCTTCTTTGCGAGCCTGCATGCAAGCTAGTATGGGGGAATTATGTTGAACTACGAGTCACACGAGGCTTGCTGCCACACATGTCAATGCGCGCGCATATTTTTGAATTATACTTTGGAAAATGTGTTTCTAAGACGGAATTCCCTCACAGCTTACATTAAAACCTGAAGAGAAAATTCCACCCCAATTGACCCAACATGGAGGGCCTGGGACCCGTGCCTCCTCCCCCCCCCTTGTGGAGCCTCCAGTGCACAGACTGGATTTGTACTAAAGGAGTTACAGTGAGAAACTATTAGCAGTATTCACTTTCTAAAATGCGTGTCAGAAATCATTTCATTAAATTTTGGTGTCGAGAGCGTTATATTTATCCATCGCATTAATAATAAGCAGGCAAAAAGTATAACATTTGTCAATGAAATTTATGAGTTGTGACACCTGATTTTTCGCGAAGAGATTTTCTGATTTGTTGTATTTCACAACACTTTAACTTAGAACCATTTTCACGATTGGTTAATTTTAGTTGTTGCGTGTCTTCGGCGTTCTGACTGGCCCAGACAAGCAATGAAATGTCTTCTTGCGATGACACTCGGCCAGCAGTAACGTAAAGTTGAAGCTATGCGTGTAGGGCACCGAAGTCTATCTCGCGTGTATATCTTTTCGCGAACCTCAGGTGTCAATAATTATACGTTAAGTAAATTATTTTTAATTTGTATTTTTGAATATCTACACAGTTAAAAATCTGGTTAATCTATTACTAGTGTTACATGAAAACTGTATAGGTTAGATTTGTACGCGTTTAATTAAAGCAGAACAACATACCACAGAAAACACACACAAACATCACGCACAACGCATTACGCGATCACGACTGTGCACTGAACAGTAACACGACTGGAAGTAACAAAGAGTACAAAACAGAGACACAACACAAACATCACGCACAACGCATTACGCGATCACGACTGTGCACTGAACAGTAACACGACTGGAAGTAACAAAGAGTACAAAACAGAGACACAACACAAACATCACGCACAACGCATTACGCGATCACGACTGTGCACTGAACAGTAACACGACTGGAAGTAACAAAGAGTACAAAACAGAGACACAACACAGTTGCTTCATGCTCACGCGGGAAAGAACATCAAGAGTGTGCAGACTGTCTGGTATGTACAGTAGTGGTTAGAGGGGAAGTAGCAATGCACTGCAGTGTTCACACTCACCGTCCTGCCTCCTCTCCCGGTTGAAAGTCTGTGGGTATAACCTTTCCGCTTCAACTTCACCTGCAACACAAGTCAAATGGCACTGTGAGTGTAAATGTTTTAAGCTAATGATGCATACATAGGTAAGTGGACTAGGTAAGAGGGATGACCTAGTTACGGGAACGGAACAAAGCCAACAACAGTAGAAATCAGTGGCATCGTTGATTAAAATATTTTTTTTTTTGCGTTAAGAACTAGGTTCAAGTAACTAAATGTCTTAAATAGAAAAATAACGCAAGTGTGCAGCGGCTAAGATAAATTTGAAGCTTACTTATTCTATGCTATCATTTTAAAAATATAGTACTAAACACCGCGCAAAACCTTTTACTATGGAGCAAAGATCAAGGCAAATATAAATGTGAAGGGGGGGGGGGAGCCCTCCACCAAAATATGATCCTAAAGTACTTTATACGCTTCAGACACGTGCAGCTCTAGTTTATGTAATTAGAGGCGACAGTTACTCAGATTCATGCCAACATTCGATTTAATGTATTGAAAATATGTGATACTAAACAAGTGGATTCGAAAACTTGAACTTTTTTTCTTGGAATGAAATATTTTAACTATTTAAAATAAGCTTTATACATAATGAAATACCCAAAGACAGTAAGTATAGAAAAACTAACTAAAAAAAATTATGGACACGTTTTATGATTTCACTGGAAACTCTTTGAAATTTGCAGAACGCCCGTTACTGAAAAAAGCAGCGTGTTCGAAATTTTACCAAGAGTTTTGAAAAATATGTTTACTAGCAATTTTCAATAAAATTATGGATTATTTTTAAACTGTGTTCTAAGAATAGAAAACATCGTTTGCTGAAGCTAACCGTTATAATCTAGTGAATTTTCGTAAAATTATGTGAACAGCACGTTCAAGCGGCATTTATTTAATATGCTGTTCACGGTTATTTGAGCACTTTTGAACTCAAACATTGAAAAATGTCACTGCCCCTACCTGCATATATTTTAATGGGCGCAGCTGACTGGAATGCGCCCAGTAAAGTTGGTAACGACGGAGGGAAAGAAGTCCCATGTCTTAACGTATACTTAACAGTGTTAGGCAAGCGTTTGTGAATACTAAAATGTCTTCCTTTTCTTTCTTTTTTTTCCAACGCATTAAGTACAAGAATTAGCAATTTTGTAAAATATTGAAATTTCTGATAATTACAGAGTTTCACTTGACCGAGGCATGAATGAAGTGCTGAGGCCCACGGCAAAGTTTATTTTACAAATGGTGGAAGAATACACAACATGCATAGAAAAAAATCATAAGCATTGCTTTCATAAGTGCNAAAGTTTATTTTACAAATGGTGGAAGAATACACAACATGCATAGAAAAAAATCATAAGCATTGCTTTCATAAGTGCCCAGTTTATCGTGAACAGACTTTACCACTGGTTGCTGTTTACATGAAAAGCCTTTTTTCACTTTGAAGAACTTCTCCTTTATTCTCATGCAGTAGTCACGTTCTCGCGAGATATCCCGGACAAGGAAGTATGGGACGAGTAAGAAAGAGACGGACCACAACAGGTTGGATTGTCTAATCCTTGAAAGAGATAAGGATGGTTACGAGGAGAATGACGTGCGGTCGCCGCCGATGACCAGTCTCCCGCGCTCAAGTATCCGGGTTGGCGGCCGGCCGGCGCAGGACAGGCAGGAATCCCAAGGTTCCGCGGCAAAACCGCAGCATCACTTTCACCGCCTCGCCGCTGTCCCCACACCAACCTCCTTGACGTAACATCAGCTGTGCCGTACACGGGGTTGCCTGCCGGCCGAGACGCAGTCAGTGCTACACGCCCCGGGGCCGCTGGACCTTTGATCCCTCCTCAGAATCCACATGCGTGACGACACCAGACCTCCGTGATGACTTTCCGTCTGCTGCGTACACACACACGGCGGCGTTCTAAAACGTTGCTTCATGCGAGTAAACTTTTCTCTTTGGCCGTCCCAAAACACAACACTTCGAGTAAATGTTTTACTTGCTAATGGCAGTGTCCCAAAAAACTGCAGAGTAATTACTCTGAGCATCTTGCCAGAGTAGAAATTCCACAAACACTGTTTTAGAGAGTAACAAAAGGTAAACAGAAAATGGCGGGAAGTTTAGTACAAATAAACAAACTGAAAGAAAGTGTGGACATTCTGATGACGGACTCACCCAGGAAAATTACAAATGGCGAGTGATTTTTTAAAATTTTTTTTTTTAAAGAACGAATTTGGTGAAAGTGATAAATATATTTTGGAATTTACATTGGTTGCTTAATTAGTACATAATTATAAACAAAGCATGCTATTTACATTATGCTTCTCCAAAACCACGTTTACTCTTGTTTTCCACAACTGTTACTTTCCGTTACTTTACGCTACCCTCGGAGTAACGTTTTGGAACGCCGTTCAGCGTAGACAAATAGACAGAGAAGAAATGGCTTGACGGTTACTTTGGTGAGGGAGTGCGAATTCTGCTGCGCGANAAGAAATGGCTTGACGGTTACTTTGGTGAGGGAGTGCGAATTCTGCTGCGCGAGGCTATAGGGACGGGTTTTGGCTACTGCGCACTGCGAAAGGTTCCCTATCGACAAGGCTGCAGGATGGCGAGTAGGTTCCCAGGCGATGATTGACAGCGGCGTTCCAACATGTTGCTAGTCGGTGACGCCGTATTGTTGTCGTGTGCGGTTGGAGTTCACGGTATGAGAAGCGGCTTCACCTCTGTATTCTCAAGTACTCTGTGCTTACGTCATAGTTATCCATCCGCAGCCCAGAAACTGTTTGCCACTGATAGACAGGGACAATTTGTTTTCGCTAAAAGAGTTTCATAGCTCCTATTTAAAAACGCTTTTAGCGTAGCTCCACTTCCGCGATTGAACTGATGTTAATTTTTACGCGCCTTGGGCATCTGTACCCGAAAATCGCCGACTTTCCGCATCGGAGTAATCACATTCTGACTGGCCCCGTTAAGGCAGGTCCTATTTTATAAACGGCCACACTGGGCACGTTCCCAGGGGGGCAAGAAGTTTGGGGCGGAACGTCTGAGCAAATAAAATGAAAAAANAAACGGCCACACTGGGCACGTTCCCAGGGGGGCAAGAAGTTTGGGGCGGAACGTCTGAGCAAATAAAATGAAAAAATAATAAAAAGATAAGTTAAATACAGAATCCTGATTAAATATTGTAATAACGTAAAGCTGCAAGATACGCCTCTGATTTGTATTTGCACATAATATCCATAATAACAGTGAGAGCGAAGACTGGTAGATCTGAACTCTGTACGTAGTGGAGGAGAGGAGGCGCCTGCTCATGGCGTGCTCAGGACACTGTAGACTTCAAAATAGGGGCTGAGGTCAGATAAGAAAATATCTAAACGCTGCCGGTAAGTAAAAAGAAGTTGCAGATGTGCANAAACGGCCACACTGGGCACGTTCCCAGGGGGGCAAGAAGTTTGGGGCGGAACGTCTGAGCAAATAAAATGAAAAAAGAATAAAAAGATAAGTTAAATACAGAATCCTGATTAAATATTGTAATAACGTAAAGCTGCGAGATACGCCTCTGATTTGTATTTGCACATAATATCCATAATAACAGTGAGAGCGAAGACTGGTAGATCTGAACTCTGTACGTAGTGGAGGAGAGGAGGCGCCTACTCATGGCGTGCTCAGGACACTGTAGACGTCAAAATAGGGGCTGAGGTCAGATAAGAAAATATCTAAACGCTGCCGGTAAGTAAAAAGAAGTTGCAGATGTGCACGTATGCTATTGAAGACTAGCCTGCGTGTGTACCTTCTCGCGAAAACCAGTTGTTTCTACCGACAGGTCAGTGGAGCCTTGCTAAAGCTGATATGAGTATCTTTCTGTAATTTATAAATATCAGATGCGATAGCTGAATTAAATCATACCACCCCACCCCTTATGACTTATTTAGTTATCGAAATATTACGCTTTTTAAGGTTGCGGTAAGGTAATTTTTCTTATTAGACTACCGCTCTCTCTTTTGTAAAGCAACCAATTAATTTCAGTTCATTTTATTTCATATATCCCACTACACTGTCAAAATATTTTATGCCATTTACAAACATAACATTGGAAACTAGTTTCAAAACTTCCCTTGTGACGTTACAAGTTAAATATTGTATTTTTTACAAAATATAGTTGTATGAAATATACAAAAAATTATATATCACCACGTTTATAATAAATACGGAGTCTGCGGCACCTACTTGTTAAAGCTCAAATTGAGTTTAACACATCCCACAGTAACCTGTTGTAAAATTTGCTGTTGGGGTTATGCGTGCAATAATTAAAAAATAATCTTGGCATCTACTTTCCAAAGAATTATTAGTAAAAATACAAAAAATATTTTACAATGTGGAATAAAAAGCCTGCTACTTATATGTTCAGGTACAAACAATGCATTCAAAAATAAACATTTTTATTACCTTGTTTAAAATTAAGTTTTTGCTTTACCCGGTACAATCAAGGTACATCTGTTATTTTCTCTTAAAAATGCGATGGTCATCTCTGACATACCCTGTCGCGTTTATTTGGAATTTCATGCGAAAATAAAATAGTCTATATTTTGTGTGCGTTCCATGTTAGTGCCATCTTCTAGAGTTTCTACCAACATAACTCCAGGGTCTCCATTTTACTTGCTCGGCGGCGCAGTTATGAAATAAGAAAGGCAACTGCCGACGCCAATCTAAATACATATAACGGTATATCTTTGGCAAGGTCAGTGATTGTGTTCGCGCTCTGGTATATATATCGGAAGAAATATGCTTCAAAGCTGTCTGACTTGTACCCGACTGAAGAAAGACTGGGTTTGTGTACGTGCAAGCCTGTGTTTTAGTAATCATGAAATATGAGTTGTGAATTACTGGGTAGCTATTTATAACACTAAAGAATTGTAATTTATTACCCGGAGGAAGGAAATATTCGAAGGTATGCAACTGTGAAAAATATCATTTCAACAGAAATGTTTATAACCATGTTAGTTCAAGACTTCCTCCTATTAGAATTGCAGACATCTAATTCAGTTGGTACCAACCCATTACGAACATACCAGGTGCAAAATAAATTACCATAACTTCGTAAAGTGTTAAATCAGTAAATCCAAAACAACGTATTTACTTTGGTATTTTTGCATTTCAAGTTATTATCAATCCGGGAATTTTATTTTTGGACGTTTTAAAGGAACGTTTCTTCTTTAGAGGTAGGGTTGGAAAACGCACTTCAGAAAAATGTTGTATGATGGCTTAAAAATAGCAGCACAATATGACATTTGTTAAGTGTAGGTATTAGTAAAGGGATTACGGGGACATTGGCACATCGGGACATGGGACCGGAGCGTCAGGGCTGTTCGTGCTCTGTCATTCCGGTCGGCTGACGGCCACCTTGAATCCATGTGACCTTGACCTTAACATTTAATCCCAAAAACCCAAAAAACCTAAATAAAATAAAATTATATTTAAAAACATTAAACAATTATTTAAAAAAATATATTTTAAAATTATTTTTAAAATTATAAAAAAACTTTATGTAAAAAAAATTAAATTTCCGGAGGTCCTCCATACACCCTCCATCCATACTCATTCCACCATCTTGGTAGGTGCAGTCCACGATCTTTGTAGGCGTCACTGCCACCGTCCGCCAATTTTGTCGGTAAAATCCGCCATCTTGGTAAGCGTCAAAGCCACCGTCCGCCATATTGTTTTCTTTCGTTTGTCATTTGTTTATACATTACTGGAATTTGTATCTCACCTTCGTTCAAACACCATCTTGGTTTTTTCGTTTGCCATTTGTTTTAAATTACTGGTGCTGTCTCCAGCACCATGCCCAGTAGACGACTGACCCCCTCCACTCATCCCTTTCAAAATATTTAATTAAACAATTGCCCCACCCCTGATTCTTATTGGCTAATTGCCCATCCCCTACCAATATATCATATTTAATTACTCCGCCAACGTTTCTCATTGGCCAATGAGAAACAGGGGTGCAGAAATTAAATATATTGGAAGCGGGTGGGCAATTAGCCAATGAGAATCAGGAGTAGGACAATAGGTCAATTAAATTTATAAGAAGGGGGAGTGGAGGAGGTTTGTAGTCTGCTGGGCGCAGTTCTGGGGACAGCACCAGCAAGGTAAAACAAATGACAAACGAAAAAACCAAGATGGCAGTAAAAGAAGGTGAGAGACAAACTCCAGTGATGTATAAACAAATGACAAATGAAAAACCAATATGGTGGACGGTGGATGTGACACCTACCAAGATGGCGCACTGCACCGACCAAGATGGCTGACGGCTGCACCTACCAATATGGCGAACTGCACCGACCAAAATGGTGGATGACTGCACGTACCACGATGGCGGACGATGGCTCTGACGCCTACCAAGACGGTGGACTACACCTACGAAGATTGTGGACTGCACCGACCAAAATGGCGGACGGTGGCAGATGTGGATAGTCCTCGGCCCCATCAAGGTGGCATGTTCAGATTCAACTCTGTATAATGCTGTTTACAGGTGAGGTGGAACCACCCTTGGGTGGAGAACATCCACCCACTGCGATTGGAAGGAGCTTAATTTCTTTCTATTGGGGGTATTCAACTGCAACCAATTAATAAGCTCTGTTCAAGCTTAACTAAAACATGTTACTGCAGTGATAAGTCTTGGAAAGTGTGCACGAACATCAATGAACAGCCTGATGTGACAAATTGTCTGATGTGGCACATAATATTATGCCTGGAAGTTATATAAGCCTGAGGTGCACACTTATAATAACTGTTCTGGATTATCTCTCCCGTTATGCCCTAGGGGCTCAGGCACGGGAGGCCAGACTGGGAACACAAATTGCTCACAGATATCTGATAACTGTGACGCCTACCAAAGTGGTGGACTGCACCCATAAAGATTTTGGAATGAGTATGGGTGTAGAGGATTGTGGAGACCTCAGGAAATTTAAGTCTTTTTAAACACATTTTTAAATAATTTTTTTACGTTTTTAAATAATTTTTTTATAAACTTTTGGAATTGTAGGGATATTTTTGTATTTTTGAAAAAAAATATTTGGTTAAAGGTCACCGGGGTCAAGGCCAGATGTCAAGGTCATATGTATCCAAGATGGCCATCTGCCAACTGGAATGACAGAGCACGAACAGTTCCGACACTCTTGTACCAGGTCTCGATGTGCCAAAGTTCCCATAATCCCTTACTTGTATTGTATTGTCTACTGCCCTTGAACAATTAGTTCCGTATTCTTTGAATCATTCTTTCAGCGAGAGTAAGAAGTAAATAAGCTACTATTGTGGACATACACCAAAACTCTGCAATGGTAGACGTCCATAAAACCATTTGATTACTTGCATAACTGAAGAAGTATTTAAAAAAATTGTTTATCGCGGTTTTTACTCATTCACTACTTCTCTACTATGACAGGGTCGATAAAAATTAAAGTTACCAGACGAGTCATCACTGACGATGTAGATGATGAAAACAGTCAGTAGTAACGTAGGTTTTTGACGATAGCCTGCAGTATTTTGGATGGCGAAACTCAGCGAGTTTTTCTTAGCGAAGGACTTGCAAACTCTCTATAAACTTCCGTCATCGGCGACCCCAGGGGCACCGGCTCGTGAGGGAGACGACGAGCTATGGACCACGACGGAGTGAGAGCCCTAGAACGATATGCGATTTATGTGAAGACGTTTATTGGTCAGTGGTGAGTGATTTACTATTTCAGAGTGTGAGAAGGGACTTAGTGGCTTGAGGCCAAAAGTAAGTCTTAACACTGGTCACATTAGAGTTTATGAGTTGTCAGATAGCGAAGCTTTTATATTCCACTTTGTAGCTTCAAACTTTACAGAACTGGAACGTTTATATTTTGCTTGTAATTATAAAGTTTCTGAAGTGCACTCAAAGTAACTTTATCGTGTGCTTATAATTTCATGCTCGCCTCTCACCAAGGCGAACCGGGTTCAATCCCCGGCCAGGTCACAGGATTTACTCAAGTGGGAATCGTGCCGGATGATGCCGTTGGTCGGTGGGTTTTATCGGGGATCTACCTTTTCTCCCGCCCTTTCATTCCGACGCTGCTCCATACTCACCTCAATCACCGCCATCGGCTCTCAAGACCTCGCTGTTAAGAGCCGCCCGAATCTCTTCACTTCACTTCACATTTCATGCTCCACGTCATTGACAACGCATGGCGTAGAATCTGAGCACCATAGTATCAACAGGGTTGTTACGACCAACCAGTGTAGGGAAAGACAGCTAGCTACTACTGATGGGCGGTATTGTGTCTGGTTGTCATGGGACGTGCTGAAGCAACGTGGGACGAAACCTTGGCTGCGTCAAGTTTCCACGTCGTCACGTTGCCTTTACGTTACACGAACCGCAGGCGAAGCCACGCAGCCTTTGGCGTCATGCCACACAGTAGATAAGTACACACTGACGAAATGGAACGGCGGTACCTTTGATTTGGACATACCCATTCTCTGATTGGCTGCGCGAGCCTCTGGGAACGGGTCTTGCATATGATTGGCTAACACATGTTGTGAAAGGGTTACCAGGCGCTGATTGGCGAAAGTTGTTCCGACATTTTGCTGGCCACAGACGCCTTTTTGCTTGCGTGTGCGGCTGGAGTGGAGTAGGTCTTCAGAACCGATGAGGGTGAAACGAGGTGAGTATGGAGCAGCGCCAGAATGCTAGGGATGGGGAAACGGGAGATCCCCAAGAAAACTCTTCGACCAGCGGCATCGGCTGACACGATTCTCAAATAAGAAAATCCAGGAGCGACCCCGCTGTAAATCGAACACAGTTCGCCTTGGCGGGAGGCAAGCGCTCTATTCACTTCTCCAACCGTGATTTCTGTGTGTGGCTACAGTTCACTGTATAAGCCGCTGTTTCACATCTGCATTCTCAAGGGGCCATGTCGTTAAAAGCTGTTCACAGTTTAAACCCATATATTTTAACGGGAACATTGACTGGCATAAGGGCCAGTAAAGTTGGCAGCGACGTAGGGAAAGTAGTTCCGTGCCGTAACGCTGAGTTAAAAGATTTAGGTAAACATTTATGAATACTGAAATTGTTATTGTTTTTTAAAGCATAATTTAGAAGTTTCACTTGACCGACGCATGAATAAAGTGTTGAGGCCCATGGTAATGTTAATTTTACATATGGCTTAAGAATACACAATGCGCATACAAGTAGATCTGCCCAGTTTACTGTGAACAGCCTATATAATAGCTAGATCGCTGTAAAGCTCGCGTGATTAGTTGGCAGCAGTGTAGGATCCACAGCTCTGCACATACTATCCCGCAGAACATTACTTGAGTTAATTAACAGCGTTCTTCGAGGCGTGCAAAACAAATTTCCAGCCAGTCAGCCAGACGTATTAGTCGAACGAGCACGTAAAAACTAGCAACAGCCCGCTGCCAGTAAATAACGCTGATTTAGCACGTCTCCTTTGAGAATGACCGGAGGCAAAAAAAGTAAAGTGAAAAACCGCGTCTCTCTCCGGTACAGGATTGCTCCCAGAATTTGTGGCTAACGAAGCGAAACAACTAGGATGCAGACTTACACCACATAGTACCTAACAATACGGAGGTGAAACAGTTGATTATACCGCGAACTACAGCTGCACACGCCAGCTAAATGGAGCCACCGGCCAGCAACAGTTTGGAACACAGTTCACCAATCAGCGCCTGGTAACCTACTCGCCAGCCGGCAGCCTAGCCAACAACGAAACTTTCGCCACAGACAGTAGCCAGTCAGACAAAAGAGTTGCTCCTAGAGCCTCGTACAGCCAATACGAGAATGTGTACTCACACATAAAAAGAACCGCCAAGGAATTTTATCTCTGTGTACTTATCTTTTCAATGCTTATACCGTGATGGGAATGAATTCTAATATAGGGACTTGGAATATATATTTAAGACACACTGGTTTTATTTTCACTATAAGAGAAAGTTTTCGAAGTCAGCATACAACTACAGAGTAGATAAGTACACAGAGACAAAATGGCGTTGTGGTTCCTTTGATGTGGGCGTACCCATTCTCTGATTGTCTGCACGAGGCTCCGGGAATGGGTTTTGCGTCTGATTGGCATCTGCATGCTGGTTCTCTAGTGGTTGGTTTGCGGGATGGCGGGTAAGTTGTCATTCGCTGATTGGCGAATGCTGTTTCAACACGTTGTTGGCAAGTAACACCATTTTGTTGGCGTGTGGGTCTGGAGTTCGCGGTACAAGAGGCTGTTTCACCTGTGTTTTCTCAAGTTCTCTGTGAATCGGTCATGCTGCTGTCTGGCTAGTTAGTCGGTAAGCTCTGATTGGATAACGGTGTTGCGCCATATCACTAGTCAGAGGAGCCAGCCCATTCGCAGCTATTTCCAACTTTTCTGAAGCCCTGCTTAAGTTCTGCTTTCTAATTATTCCTCCGCCTCGTACAAACCAAGTTTAGAAAATAACACCAAAGGAACAACGCACCGCATTCCTGCGCACTAATTTTAATAGTATTTCGCGTAAGAACTATTTATTAATAGGCATTACCAATACAAAAATCTTCTCTCAGTTTTATTCATATTAAATACAAATTAAATAATTCAATTTATAGATAAAATATAAATGAAAGTTCAATTATACCAAAAAATAAGATATTTTTATGTTAACACAAGCATAAAACGCTTGTGATACATTGAATATTTAGGAAACAACCAAATACGTCGTACATGGGGTGATTTTTCAAAGGTTTGATTGAAAATTTGAAGAAACCGTGAATAGGGTATAGTGAGTTTACCTCTACTACAGGTTTGGAAGATAAGTGTTATAAGTTTGGCAAAGGGAAAATCTTCGCCACTCGGTAAGCGCTACTGTCGGCAGGGTACCAGGTTTTCTCTATTTTCTACGTTCAAAAAATGGATAGTTGTAAAATTCATAAATTAACTATAAAATGAACTCTTAACTAAGTAAAAACTTCCTCTTTTATTATTCACGAAGCTTCAAATTGTAATTAAAAGTTATCATTTGGAACACTGCCCCCTTAGCGGTGGAAATTTTCCCTATACCAAACTCTCCCATAAGTAGAGACCTGCAAGATTCTTGTTATTATTTGGCATCAGGCTAAACTTTACAGTGTTGTATATACTCGAGCAGGCGTCGTTTCATCATTGGCTGCTGCATAGCTTTGAAGTCACTTGCTTTCTGACTGGACTGCGCGTGATTGGACTACACAGTTGTGAAGTGTTCACTTATTCGCGCTGAGTTATCTAGGGGATGTAAAATTAAACAGGGGCCAATATCAAACGTATTGCAAAGGTTTGAAGTTTTACGTGTCCACACATAATAACGCGAATTTTGCAGGTCTCTACCCATAAGAAATCTCGTTTCGTTCCCAACCTGAGTATAATTAACCTTAACTATAGTGAAACCATGTTGGTGGCGCATGTGTCTGCAGTCGGACGATGCACACTGCAGTTTCTCTTATCTTTTCCTAGATATAGGCTGTTCATGGTAAACTGAGCACTTTTGAGAGCTCTGCCAAGATCTACTTGTATGCAAATTGGGTATCGTTCCTCCACATGCAAAATTAACATTGCTGTGAGCCTGATAACTTTATTTATGAGTCGTTCAAGTAGAAATGTAAAAATATTATAAAAGTAAACATTTAATAAATTTGCTAATTCTCACACTTACATGCACCAGGAAAACAGAAAGCAAAATAAATGAATTAAAACATTCACAAGTGTTTTCTAACACCTTTATTTAAACTTTAAAATAAGGGACTACTGTCCGTCCGTCGTTATCAACTTTACTGAACGCATGCGAGTCAGAGTGCACGTTGAAATATATGCAAGGTATGGGCAGTGACATTTTTTTCATAGGTTGATTTCGAAAGTGCTGATTTGACCGCGAACAGCTTATGTACAGTGTGTGATGCTGCAGTCTGCGCGATCCAGCACAGTCTGCAGAAGCCGACAGCGGCCAGTGGCTGTGTGCCTGTCTGTCGTGCGACATGGGCCTCGGAGTGTTCGTTTGGGCCAAGGCCGGCGTGCACAGCCACGGCGCCGGCGGCTGTGTGGGGCCTGCCGGCCTGGGCAACAGGGTCACGCCTGTCGTCACAAGCCCGCGCGCTCTGCTCCAAATCGACTTTACAAACTGTTCGCGGTCAACTGGGCAATTCTCAAGGAATGCCCTGCTTATGCACGTCGTGTATCCTTCCACCGCATGTAACATTAATGCTGTCATAAGCCTGATGACTATTCATGCGTCCGTCAAGTGAAACAGTGGAATTATTAGCAAAGTAAATATTTTACGAATTCGCGTATTCTTACACGCGTATGAAGCGGAAACAAAGATAAAGGTTCCTCACGATAAAGTGAGCACTTTTGAAATTAACCTTTGAAAAATGTCACTGTCCATACCTGAATACATTGTGACCACCGCATTGAGTGGCATGCACCCAGTAAAGTTGGCAACGATGGAGGAAAAGTAGTTCCGTTTTTAACGTCAAATTAAAATTGCCATGTTAACATTTGTGTAAACAAAAATGGTTTATTTTGGTTTCTGTAATTATATTAATCTAAGTGTAAGTAAGCATTATTAGAGTTTTAAAATATTTACTCGTCTAATAATTTTACAGTTTCACTAGAATGACGCATAAATGAAGTGATCAGGCCATAGACATGTAATTTTACATATGGCGGAAGAATACACCATTTTCACACACGTAGATCTTAACCACGACTTTCAAAAGTGCTCAATTATAATTCATTTTAGTATTCACAAATATTTTACTCCAACTTTTAAGGAGAAAAACGATGAAGGTAGGTGGGCCACTTAATATATGGTTTATGGCTTCCAGCAGTTTTTTTCTTGTTCGTTATGACTGTCATATAGCGGGACCAATGGAAATCTGTTTGTACTTCATGTTACTGGCAGTAACTATTTACGATATTACGGAATGTAGTCTAAAAAGTTAATGATACATTCCACATATTACATTGTTACTCAAAGGGCAAATGTCAGACACTTACTTTCAAAGCCGTTAGCTGTTCGCACGTAAAATGCAGACGTTCAGTGCTGTGCTGAAATAGCCGAATTCCGAGCGGCAAAGCCGATCCGCAGAGAAGCAGCCATTAAGAAACCGAAGTGCAATTACTTGAATTTCCAAGTATTGCATCGAGCGGTTATATTGAGCTACAAATCGCAAACATGTCACGCTTTTCTTGCTAACACAACAGTATTCATCAAAGAACATCAATCAGATGAAAACTAAGAATTCAAGGACTGGCTGTAAAACAAACGTATAAGAAAGAACGGGAACGAATCTAGGCAACCGTCTTCGCAAAGGTTAACGTAGTCTAAGTGACTTTGATTTCACTTTATTAATTTTTCTTATCGTTTATTTAGTGGAAAACCGACATGCATGATTTTAGCGGTTGACTTTAAATACTTTTTTACAATAAGGCATTGAATACTGGCAATACTTCATTTTATCAAACTATTTTGTATTTTTCATATTATTATTATTATTATTATTTAAAANGTATTTTTCATATTATTATTATTATTATTATTTAAAATTAAATGTGAAAATCAATGATCTCGGTAAACACTATGGCAGGCATGGCACAGAGCATCAAGTGCAACACGGTAGCAACTGTGCAATGATCGTGTGGAGTCACAATTTGGCTATGTATTACAAGTTAAATTATTTTACTGACCAAGTAACAGTATAGGTACTAAAATGACAAAACGCATTTTGGTTGCTCATAAGTTTAGATTTTGTAAGTGTGAATAAATGTCCACTTTTTGAGAAAATAGTGACTGGACCGTATAGGGAAAGCGGAGTAGAGTGGTCACACGAACTACGCAGTAGCCACTCTACGTGTTCCAACATTGGACTGGTTTTCTGCCAACAGCACTATCTTCAAAAATAAAAAAGGATATAGAATTTGAGGTTAGAACTTTGTTTATGTAGACAGGTATCGAAATGTTAGTACACTTTTTAGTTTCAATGCAATTAGAATATATTAAGGTAATAAATTTTTCTTTATTTATATGAAGGTGTGAATTTGTTGAAAATTCAACTGTAAACAAACACGNTATATTAAGGTAATAAATTTTTCTTTATTTATATGAAGGTGTGAATTTGTTGAAAATTCAACTGTAAACAAACACGTTCATCACTTTGACAGTTGTACTGGCAATGACAGAGTCACTGTTGGGGACGTGAGCAGAAGACAAAAATAGCTTCTGCCTCATCTTTAGTCTATGCATGTATAGGCTATTTATTCACTGTTGACTGAGCACTTCTGAAATAAACGTTTGAAAAATGGCACTGTCTCTACCTGCGTGTATTTCAACCGGCAAACTGAATGACATGAGCTTAGTGTCTAAAAGTTAATTCTAATCAGGTTAAGAACAAAATGTGTTTTCTTGTGGGCGAGTTTGGCATATGGAAAACTTCCGCCGCTAGGTAAGCGTTAGTGTTCCAAAGAGATCACTTTTAATTAACATTTTAAGATCCGTAAATTATATAAGAGAAAGATTTCACTTAGTTAAGTAGTTATTTTACATTTTATTTATGACTATTACAATTATTTTGTTTATTAACGTAGAAAATAGAAAAAATCCGGTACACATGCGACACTAGCGCTTACCTATAGCGAATTTTTTTTGCCTAACTAAAAGCATTGAGTTTCTCAACCTGAGTAGAGCAAACCTCAGTATCTTTAATTGGTAACGATGGAGGTAAAGTAGTTCCATGTTTTAAAATTGAATAAATATTCAAGGAAAAATACTTACGAATACTGAAATGACTTTTTGGTGTTGTTTTGTATGCATGTAAGTGTAATAAATGGCAAATATGTAAAACATTCACTTTTCTAATAATTTTAGAGTTCCACTTGACCAGCGCATAAATAAAGTGATAAGGGCCATGTTCATGTTAGTTTTCATATGATGGAAGAATACGTTATGTGCATACACGTCGACCTTAGGAGTATTCATCGCATCTGTTGAAACATGTGCACTGCAATCTCTTGAGACGCGCGCGAAGGTATGCGTAATATTTCAAGCACGAATATATTGCATGAATAATTATATATAAAATATTTAAACTGAAGACTATAGTGAAAAGATGCTCGCAATTTATTACGTGTGAATAATATTTATTTAATAATGGGAATAACAGTTTTCTGGGCCGATTCGGCATTATTTCAAAAAGTTCCATTTTTATATTTTTTAATCAGATTCTTTAAAAGCATACTTTTGCAATTTTAAAATGCTTTCTCGCTTTATTTCCTATTATTGTCGCTGAAATGTTTGATAAATACGATTACTACGAAGTTGCTGCACACCCACATTACTAGTAGAGTAATGGAATGTGTCTGCATGCAGAAGGAACAGGATGCAAGCCTGAGACGCAGACACAAACGAACCAATAAATATTGTTGCATTGGTGACACTTAACATGGCATCTGTAAAAATAAGCCAAACTGTTCGTCGTCCAACACAGAGAGCCTGAGTACAAACATTCTCCACGTGATAAATCCTCTTTAGAGTACATGGGCTTGATGATTATTTTTCCGCGTTCGAGATATAGCTTTAGGATGACAATAGCATGCGTGGCCAGCGCCCCGTCGCACTTAGGCGCAAGATGCTGAACTGGCGTGCAGCACTTCAGTCGTCACTCTTTCCTCTGCAAATCAGATGTATGGTATAACGGTGCGGCTTTATTTCACGCGATGGAAGCCCACAGATTTAAGTACAACTGTACGGTTTTACGTTTCTCCTACCTCTTAAGAAAACTACTCAGGCAAGCTATAGAATTGAAATTTTTACAGTTTACACGATTTTTTCTTTTTCTGCGCACTTACATGATAAAAAAAAACTCGCGCGGGCTTAGATAGTTGGTTTTTATCTTTTCTGGCAAAAAAAATCGTATTTCCAGGATATTAATTCGCTGAAATACGAGTAAACGCGCAAACATTGACTGCATTGAAGACAATATGCCTAGACAAATATCTCTAAAGCAGGAGAGGCCACGGTGGTTGAGTGGTTAGAATGCTCGCCTCCCACCAAGGCGAACCGGGTTCGATCTCCTGCCGGGTCACTCCGGATGTGGTAATCGTGCCGAACGATGTCGCTGGTCGGCGAGTTTTCTCGGGGATCTCCCGTTTCCCCGCTCTTGCATTCCGGCGCTGCTCCACTCTCACCTCATTTCGCCCTCATCGGCTCTGAAGACCTGGTTGTCAGGAGCCTCCCAAATATCTCTCTCCGAGGCAGGACTTTCAAAAGTGCTCAGTTGACCGTGAAGAGTGTGTAGCACGACAGCTGGGGGTACAGGGGGGGGGATGAGAGGCGGAGAGAGCAGAAGCAGAGGAGAGAATGGAGCGGAGGACGCTGCAGGGAGAGGCAGGCAGGTGGGCGCGCTGTGGACATTCCACAGGTGGCCGATGTGGGTCGCGGCACGGATCGCCCTGGTCCGGCTTGGTATTCCAGCAGCCGCCTCACAGCACGGCGAGCTCTGGACGCGCGTCAAGTGGCACGACCTTCCTTCCCCCGGCACACTTGGCAGGCGTCCTTGCCGCCCTTTCCCACAGCTCACTAGCGCATTCGCACGGCGACACTTTCCTCGCCCGAGGGTGGCCTGCCTGGCTTACAGCAGGCGACAGCACGCCCTCTGCCGACCCAACCTCCCGGACACACCTCTATCAACACATGGACCTGCTTGCCTGTCACTCCAACTGCCTTGCAGTGTGTTTCAAATACAGTTTTGTTTTACGAAACTATTAAACGTGCGTCCAGTGTGCTGTACTATGAAAAATTACACACACTTCAGACTCTGCCCGTCGATTACTTTTAAGACGTTGCGTACATCATAAACATCATTTCACAGCACTCCCAATATGGTGAAAACTGCCTTTTACATGCGGCATATATATATATAAATATTCGCGTTATATACACACAAAGGGACACGCACTGAACCTTGCTACAGACTTTCCACCCATAAAATTATAGGGTCACCGCTGGAAGTTCCATAGGAACACGCAGCACGACGAGAACACTGCACGCCAGTTCATAGCCTTGCGCGTAGCGGCGATGGAGCTCTTGTAGCGAGTGCCAGTGTAGCCCTTACAGGTCTTGTGCTTCTCGGCCTCAGGCACGGAATGAAATCTCCAATCTGGTGGCCACCTTAAGAACACAGAGGCGAAACAGCTTCTTGTACCGCCAACTCCAGCCGCACACAGCAGCAAAATTCCGTCACTGACCAGCGTGTTGGAACGCCGTTCGCCAGTCTGCGTTTGGTAACCTACTCGCCAGCTGGCAATCCAGCCAATAGGGAATCTTTTGCAGCACGCAGTAGCCAATCAGACGCAAGGCCCATTCCCAGAGCCTCGCGCATTCAATCAGAGAATGGGTATGCTCACATCAAAGGAACCACCACGCCATATTTTCTCTGTATACTTATATACTCTGTACCTGCACAGAGAATGAGATATGGGAACGGCGCGTCCGAAAAAATAACATTTACAAACAGCGATTTAACGTAAAAAAACAGTCAAGAGTGGCAAAGATGAATTTTCTTTCGTGAATAGGTAACAATTCTGTCATTTTGAGATATTTGTCAAATAATTTTTGCTAAATGTTTTGTTATGGTAATTTTTTTTAATAGAGACCACAGGTTTGTTTAATATTGATTAAAAAATTAAACATTTTATTCTAATCAACGTAACAAATTCGGCAGTCTCTTAATTAGATTGGTTTTACTGCCACTAAAATATGTATATTTTTTGTTCCGTACAGAAAAAAATATTAATACGGGATACAAATCATTTGTTCAATGCATAGAAATTATTTGTTGACGATTCACGACATATAGTATTAAAGTAACTCAATCGTCATTGGTTCAGCCAACTGAGCAAATAACTTCTTTCTTAAGTGACAGAAACCACAGGAAAATAACCTACAGGCATGTGTGCAGCATGCGTTATATTGCAACGTAACGTATGGTAAGTGTTACGAAGAACTGAGAAGCATTATCGGCAATCATTTAGCCAACCAACAGTCATAACAACTGATCATAGTGACACCTAAATTTTGACTTCCTCAGAGTTTCTTTATTATTGTTTCGCAAATATTTTGGAAGCCTCCGGGAGACAAAATGCGTAAATGACCGAAAACAGTTCACGAGTCCCGTGCTGCTACCGCCAGTTCTCAATTATCTAAGGTTAGACTCTGCACACATAACGGATAGTGTTAATTAGGTAATTAGGAACATGTTTTAAATAAGGGCAGCAAATTAACTTTTGTGTGTATTTGTTCACCAAGGAAGTTTGTCATTGAAGATGTAAGGGATTAATTGGGTGGTACGGGGTCAGAAGGGCGATGAAATCATGAGATTTTGGTTTTAATAACATTTTCGCAACTACCAGGAACAAAGAAGACGTGGTGGCTAAGCGGTTAGCCTGCTCGCCTCCCGCCAAGGAAAACCGGGCTCAATCCCCGGCCAGGTCACTCCCGGATTTTCACAAGTAGGAATCGTGCCGGATGATGCCGGTGGTCCACGGGTTTTCTCGGGGATCTCCCGTTCCCCCTGCCCTTTCATTCCGGTCCTGTTCCATTCTCAGCTCATTTAACCCTCATCGGCTCCCAATGCCTCGGATTTAAGAGCCGCTCAAATCTCTTAACTCAACAACATCTAAGAACAAAGTTTTTGGTCAGTTTTTAAAAATATTTGTGTGTTAACAGTACCTTATAAGTAACTGTATTTTTTTTTATCTAATGTGTTCGTCAAAATATGAATATCCCAAGTGTTGATTGAATCACTCAAAGTTTTTATTTATTACTGATTTAAGATTGAAAAATTTAGAAAATGCAAATATCGCGATTGATGTATTTGCCTAATCAATGCAGAACAGGCCTAGTAACTGAACAACAAAAATATAATAACACTCACTATTAATATACATATAAGTTCTAAAATATTATTATTATTTAAAAATTTCTAACTTGGAGAGAACGCGTAATAAAGATCAAGGGAAAATTATGCAACATCTCGTACAGCCGCTGTAAGGAGAAAGCGTCAATACTAACCTTCAAACAACAGTNGTCAAGGGAAAATTATGCAACATCTCGTACAGCCGCTGTAAGGAGAAAGCGTCAATACTAACCTTCAAACAACAGTTCTTTGCAAGGTAACAAAACCTTTCTGCGTAAGGGATTAGATACGCCCTTAACTTTACAAGGACGATCTTTTGATTTTCTCCATCGTTACCGGTCACTGGAGCAGTAAACGCCTGTTCATGATTTACGCCCAAGATCACTGCAAATGTCGCATGTTTAAAAAGCTTGGAGCATTCAGAAAACACGTTGCTGTCAGACGTCTNACGCCCAAGATCACTGCAAATGTCGCATGTTTAAAAAGCTTGGAGCATTCAGAAAACACGTTGCTGTCAGACGTCTCCCCTGCTCCTGAGAAGTCGTCGTCGTGAGTGTGGACGCACTGTTGGCACCCTCCTCGGCCCAATTCCCGTGCAAAGACGCGTGCTCCTTCTGCCAGACTCGCGTATCGAGGCTACGGGCCTGGCATACTCCAGAGCGCCCGCCCGCCCGCCTGGGGCTGCTTCTTTGCATGTTCGAGCAGCACAAACCAGGGTGCGTTCAGTGTGCGAGGGCACGCGCCTCGAACGCTCCGCCGCCTCTGCCCCCGAAACAGACGCGCACTTTCAAGAACCTATGTGAAAGGAAGGGGGTTCACTGTTCTGTCTTGTTCGTAAAATCTGGAAGAAAACACAATTTACACTGAAGAAAAAAAACTCTGGTACACCTGCCTAATATCGCGTAGGGCCCCCCGAGCACGCAGAAGTGCCGCAAGACGACGTGACATGGACTCGACTAATGTCTGAAGGTATGCAGAAGGCAATTCACACAATGAATCCTGCAGGGCAGTACACAAATCCAATCTGCGCCAATTTGAGAAAGGGTTGCACGTCTGTCACGTTTAATGATTCTCGTCAGT